>WBNO01011756.1:0-46615 GCA_013400575.1 Peucedramus taeniatus
CCCCCCAGCACGACTTCGCCCTGGGCAGCCGCCCGCTGCCCGCCCGGAGTACGCCGTCGCTGGGGCCCGAGGAGATGCTGAGCGGCAGAGACTGTCTCCCCGCCACGCCGGGGCTGGGCCACCCGCCGCTGCCCCCGGGGTACCCCCCGGCTCCTGGCTACCCCACCTTCCTGCCCGAGCAGCTCTCTCCCGGCGCGCTCCAGTACCAAGGTGAGTNGCAGAGGATGTCCCCGCTTGGGCGCTGGCCGTGCTCACTCCTCCCTGTCCGCCTCTAGAGCTGATGCCGCCGGGGAGCTGCTTGCCTGAGGAGACCAAGCCCAAGAGGGGACGCCGGTCGTGGCCTAGGAAAAGGACGGCCACGCACACCTGTGACTATGCGGGCTGCGGAAAAACCTACACCAAGAGCTCTCATCTCAAGGCGCATCTGAGAACCCACACAGGTTAGTCCCAGCGCCGATGTCGGGGAGATGTTCTGGCCTGAGGGGCACGGGGTGTGACCCCCTGGGACAGTGGTAGGGTGGGAGCACAGGAGCAGAGTTAAAAGCAACAAGACTTTTCCTTGCTGGGTTTCCGGGGTTTGTTTTTTTTTTTTTCCTCCCCCCTTGGCTACGTGAAGTCCTGAGCAGTCTTCACTTATTGGCTTGACGTTTTGCTTAATGGCTCAGAGTGACTCAGATGTGGGAGCGGGTGGGTTTCTTGCCAAGTCAGAGTTTGTTACTTCTCTCTTGCTATGTGGCTAGCTAATTAGCAGGTAGCTGGAAGCCGGCTGGGATTTGTTGCTCTGGACTGTGTTGGCCCACTTCTGAGAAGGCAGCAGCCCTCTCTCGAAGATAGCTTCTTTCTTTCGTGCTGGTTAAGTGCTTCACACACGCTCTCCTCTCTTGGCTGCTGTAGGGCAAGAGGTTGTGCACCTCTGCAAGCTGTTGCTCCCTTTTCGGGAAAACCAAGATAGATTCCCTAAAGAGAAAGGGTTTTCAGCTGAGCTGGCAGCTCTGGTGGGGTGGCTCACCCACCTGTAGGACATCCCACCCCTGCACAGAGTTTAACTGATGATTGTCCACTGCTAGAATTGGGATAAAATCTGCACAAAGTGTGTATCTGAGCCCAGTCTCTTAACTTTGCAGCTGAGTGCAGAGTTGCAGTAACTGAGCTTGTGAAAGCAGGTACAGCACACGGGTTTCGCCAGCGTGGGCATTCCGTAACAGTGACTAAATAACCTGGGAATTTGCATAATTTGAATCCCTGGGTTGTGAACCCGATTCAAAACTTTCTCCTGAAGGGGAGATGGGAAAAGGGAAAATAGACTGGCAGTGCAGTAGATAGGCTATGTCTTCAGGTAATGGCAGAAAGGGGAAAAAATTTGGGCAAGTGATCAGTGAACATCTGCCCCGAGCCAGTCAGCACCGTCCCCAGGATGTGTAGGACAGGGAGTTTGTAATTGTTGGGGAAGCTCATCTTGCCATCAACAGTAGTTTTTGTATAATGAAGACACTAGTAAGACTGAGTCCTTAATCAGGCCGAGCTAATGAAAACAGTTTCCGGCTGTTTTTTCATTCTTGAGACCTACAATTATCTAAATACGTTGTCTGCTGAGCTATTTCTGGTTGCTATTTGATTGTGTAACACCGCCAGCAAAAATACACACTCAGGTGCTCTGAAGTCTCGTGTGCAAGGCAGTGAAAAGGAGCATTTTAGTGAAGATTCAAGTGGCACTAGCATTTCATAGCCCCTGTACACCTTGAAAAGACAGCCTTGCTCTTTTAGTCTTTGTAGTTTGTTTGCAGCTGCTTCATGAAGTTCGTTGCATTCAACCACCCTTTGTTTTATCTAGGACAACTGCTTGAAAGAAGGTGCTACAAGTGGTAGCCATAAAAAAGAACAAAAAAAAAAGGAAAACCCTAACTCATGTGTTTCACTGCTTTTTTTTTTTTGTTGTTGTTGGTTTTTTTTTTTTTACAGGTGAGAAGCCTTATCACTGTGACTGGGAAGGCTGTGGGTGGAAGTTTGCCCGATCCGACGAACTCACGCGTCACTACAGAAAACACACGGGCCACCGCCCCTTCCAGTGCCAGCGCTGTGACAGAGCCTTCTCCAGGTCAGACCACCTCGCCTTACACATGAAGAGGCACTTCTGATTTGGGAAAGCAGTGGATCTTTCCCCCGACTGCCGCAGAGATTCAGTATTTACAGCACAAGGACTGTCTTCCACAAGACGGGGAGAACTCATTTTAAGCACTACAGATAATCGAGGTGAAGTCTTCCAAAGAGTGGAAAAGAGGGATAACTGCATACGGACATTGCAACTTTCTTTTTTTTTTATAGTTATACACTTAAGAGAACCAAAGACGTTGGGGTCAATGACTGGATCTTCTATCATTCCATTTGTAAATCCAACTTGAATTATTTCTGGACTACAGAATGCCAAGGAGTGACTGGAAGTCACGGATATCAGGGTTAAACAGACTGTATGTAGTTCGGAGGGTGGGGATATTACACAGGGAAATTACATTCCCTTAATTTCCTTTCAATGCAATATTAGATGTACATGTCATCTTGTACTTACTTTTTTTTTTTTTTTTCCTTCTAAAAGCCATTACAATGTTAAAAGAGGAGGAAAAATTCAGGTACAGAATTATATTTTAAAAGCCTATTTCATGGTGCTTAGTGACTGTTGGTTCTAGAGGTACCAAAAACAGGAAGCCAAAGTTCTCAAACTGCTGCATATCTGACAAGGAACTATTTTTTATCTTCCGATTGCCAATTATGACCTAAATCAGGGGAATAACCCTGGTTTATCTTTTTTGTTAAGAAAATAACTTTATGCAGACAGTCTGTAATGCACTGTGGTTTCGATGTGCAATAGTTTGTACAATGGTTTATTCCCAAATATGCCTTAAGCAGAACAAATGTTTTCTATATAGTTCTTTACATAATAAATATGTAATATAAATTTAAGCAAACTTCTATTTTGTATATTTGTAAACTACGAAGTAATAATGAACATTTTGTTGGAATTTGTATTTTGCATATTCAAGGTGAAAATAAGTTTTAAATAAACCTATAATATTTTATCTGAATAGTTGCTCTAATTTTTTTCTCTGTAGGGACATGGCCAAAGAAAGTTTGTTAGGTGTTTGTTGGTGGTGAGTTTACCAAGGCAAGGAGGGGGTGGTGGCAAACTCTCGTAGTCTCAAGACTCTGAAAGACAGGATTGTGTAAGTGCAGTGCTGATGTAACATCTCATTTTAGGGAAAAAGGTGTATGGAAAGTTTTTGCTCTGGATGTCGAGTTGCTGCTTATCTCACCTGCATGTGTAAAACTGTGACTTACCATTTTTAAAAGTGACTCAGTTTAAATGATTTTTTAGAGGACATACTTCTGTTGAGGACATAAGACCTTGTGCATCTGATGATAAAAAATCCTAGAATTTTATATTTTTTTTCATAGCAGTCTTTTCAGCAATGAAGCATTCCCACCTTCATTGCCTTGGATTCCTTAGGCAAGCCAGTGTAACCACCTGAGTGTGAGCAAAGGAAAACCCACTGAGTAGTGTCGAGCAAAGAATTAAACCTGGCTCGGAGAATAAAGGGCGCGTGCACAAAACGCCGCCTAACCATCACCCGCACGGAGTTTTCTTTTGAAACCTGCTCTGTCCTGGGAGCCCAGTCACTCAACGAAGAGCCAGGATTCCTGCAGGAATGCACACGTAGCCAGGGAAGGCTGACCATGCAGGGGACTGAGGACGTGTTGCTGCGAGGTCCCCGGTGTCCCTCCAGCGGCGCGTGCCGCGCCGCAGCTCTGGGGGCGGTGAGCCCGCCCCGGGTCATCACCAGCCCCGTGGTGCTTCTCCTTTGGGACCTCATTGTTCCAGCTGCCTTACAGAACGTGTAGCAAACAGATGATTTCCACATTAATGCCGGGCTGAATAGGATCTGTTTTTCTCGCTGCTCTTCGTTGAAAGGGAAGAAGCGATTCCTCTTCGGCTGGCTGGTAATGTCGGTCAGCTAGGAATTTGGGTGTATGTGGGTGCCCAAATAAAACTGAGAAAAATAATAGCAGGCAAGAGGCTTTGTATCTTGGTAGTAGTTAAAACAAAAGTGGCAATATCAAATTTTTATGTCCAAGTGTGCCTTTGGAATGCTACTAAAAATCACATTTCGATGTGGTGTTTGTGTGGGGACTGTTGCCGTTTTTCCCTCAGTTTGTGTAAGTAATACCATGATGCAGAAAATATTTCTCACCCCTTATCATGCCTATGCTTTGTTCAACTGAAAGCTATCTTTGTTGATTTGGTTTATAGGTAACACAGGGAGTAGGGAATGTCTTGTTTGGTTTGCAAATAGCAAGTATTTAAAGCTAAATTAAAGTTATGAGTCATCCTTTATCTGAAGCTTTTTCCATGTGAAAACTTTCTACAATTAAACCAGGCATTTTTTTACCTCCTCTGTTGCTCTGCCTGTGAATTCTGGATGAGAGATCCAAGGTCAGCATTTGAGCTGGCGTGTGCTGAGGGCCTGAAATGTCTTTGTCTCATCCCATAATGCTGGGACACGCTTGGTAGGTGTAGGATCTTTGTATGGCTGCCATTCAAAACCTCTTACATACGTGCAAGATCTATGTTCTAGCACATCTGTAAGTACTGAAATCTGAATATTTCATCTGGGAAACTGGTTTCTTTTGCTTTTCAAGCGTTCTGTCATTATGCACCCTTAAGAATTTTTTAAGGCACTGTAGCACTTAGTAAGGCATTATCTGCTTCAGCCAGCTTCAGTTTTTGCTTGATGTTTTTATGGACCCTAGGTTTCTAGTTGCATGAACAATGGCATTCTTGAAACAGGGCATTGTTCCCTATTCTGCTTGATTTTTTTTAATTCCCTTTTTTTCCCTGATCCTAACCAAGCTATCCTCATGTATGAATTTCCAGACTGACTGAAGGAGACAGGACTGAAACCTTATATTTAAAAGGAAATGCTGCTGTGTTTTTAACCATTTCCAAATTGCTACTCCTATACTTTTTTGGGAGGAGAGGAGGCAACTGCTCACTTGTTGCCGTCAGAGGCAGTCCTTACTCTTAAGGAGGTCTCTGGGGGAAACCCTGAAATGAGCAGTGCTCTGGTAAGTAGAGCTGGATACAGCAACTTGTGTTTGCCACCTGTTTCGTTGTGTCTGGGATCCTGGAGTTGCATTCTAGGTGCAGGATTGCACATGGATGCAGTGAAACAACACGTATCAAAAAGCATATCTCATAAAAACATATGTAAAACACCGAGAAGTCTTGTAAGTATGTCTTGAAAAACAAGATTTGTTTAGCGTTGCTAAAGCTGCACTCATGTGCCACTTTGCTGGGGCATCTAAAAGTCAGGGTTTGAGGTTATTAGGGCTGGCCTCTATGACATGGGGTGAGCACCTCCAGAGCTGCCCCAGAGCACTATTTCAGCTACTGAAGGCAAAATCTCTTGCAGCAGGGAGTTATCTTTGCAGTCAAACTACAGCCGTCCTTAATCCTGCTCACCCCTAGCCCAAATCTCTCTGGAGCACGCTTAGCCTGTATAGATGGAGCTGCTTAAAACAAGATGGCACATGCCTGCCTGCTGAGTGCCAAGTATTCAAAAGTGGCACCAGAGTAAAAAATCTTCTCAGAGCCGCAGCTGCCATGCACTTGTCTGCTGCACACCGTGGTGTGGGAGCCTGGGTTTGGTTGTGACCCAGCACAAGTGGCTTCAGCCACCCCCTGTCACACGGAGGGCTACTTGGAAGAGGGTTTTCTTATCCCTCATGGTGGTTAGCAGATCCTGCCACAGCTGAACTCAGCTACGAATCTCACAAGGATTTATATTAAGCTGATATGAATCAGTGAATTTCATTCTCCTTCTCTTTAATAAGGGAAGATCAGAGGCTGCTGCGGTTAATCACCCCGAGTGCTAACGGTTCGACAGAATTAGTTTACACAGGTTTCCTATGGGAGTGTGCTGGATCTTGGAGCTAGCCTGCTTTCACTGGAGTCCCTGGCAGGCACTTTCAACAGCATTTGAGTGCAAGAATTTCTAAATTAACCTGTGTCTGTCCCTGGGCTTTCCTCCCCTCAGAGCAATTGGGTTGTGTGCTCTAAGGCAACAGGAGAATAGGAATGGTTTGCAAGCTGGGGACAGGCAGAGCAGTGGTTACACCACTCGAGTAGGACTTGGGCAGGGATCTGGATGTTGAAGAAGAGCTGGTAGGAGGAAGTAAACTCAAGGTATGGTGAGTAAAACTGATATGGAGAGGAAGAGGAACACCACCACCACCACCAGCAGCGGCACCGCCACGTGTTGACTCAGGCTTGCCAGAAGAGCTCCCCAGATTAAACAGCTGTATTTAGGCTCGGTGGATGCATCTCTGGACACCAAGGGAGATGAGTGTGTACTTAAAAGAGGGGAAGGCCCATCATTCACCGAAATTTAATTGAGGTCACATTGGCTTGGAGCCACGGGGGAACACACCCACATTCCCCTGTCTGCCGTACACCTGGATGACTCACGTTCCGTCTGCCCTTCGCTCTTGCCGTGACTTTACCAGGGGAACATTTTCATTACTGCTGAAGGCATTGCCACTGAGGGCAGAAATTGTCTCTGCGGCGTGGAAGTGGGCGGTGGTGGTGTATCTGCAGCCTGGCTCTCCACCCTGGATGCATTATAGGTATCTGTTAGTCTCTTTTTCACCTTTGGATGCATTACCTGTGAGCCCTCGAGGCTTGAGGCTTAATGGTGTGAAAGACAGGAGGGGAAAAAGTGGCTTGTGCTTTATTAATGTTTATTCTATATTTAGAGCATGCGTTCCCAGAGATTTACAGGAGACAGGCGGCCCTAATAGCTACTCACAGGAGGCATTAGACAGCAGCACCTTTTCCCTTCAGTAATGTTTTCCTGTACTCTTGGAGCTGTGACTTCTTTTGTAACCAAGATGGTGATTTTCACACAGACCTGGCTAGCTTAGGGTCAACCTCATGACTTGCTAATTAAGAAGAAGAAGAAGTTTTAGGGAACATGGAACATGCCAAGCTGCTTTCACTGTGAAACCTGGGTGAGCAGAAGGGTAATCATGTGCTGCTATCACCGCAGCCATCTTGCTGCAACCCTGAAAAGTTTTGCATGGTTTTGCTTTGGGTACAGTGTGCTTGTTTATCAAGCACAAGCTAAGGCTTGCTTAAATCTTGCCATTCAAGTTCTCCACTGTTAAACTTTCAGGCATAATTCAACAAAATAATCCAGCTTCCCTGTGTTATTTGGTTTAAGGCCTTTAATTTTAAGAAGAGATATCCTGCAGTTATCCAGAATGATTTACCCCACTACTGCCACAGCAGTTAGGAAAGATCTGACAGGAAATGCCACGCCACCAGCACACAGGGGTTTCTTTACTGGGAGCCTTCTTGATGGTGCTCAGAGTCTGTTTGTGCACATCTCAGTGTCACAGAATCACAGAGTTACAGAATCACTGTCACAGAATCACAGAATGAGCTGAGTTGAAAGAGACCCTCAAGGATCATCAACTCTGACTCCTGGCCCTTCACAGAACCATCCCTGAGTCCCACCATGTGCCCAAAAGCGTTGTCCAAGTGCTTCTTGAACTCTGTCAGGCTTGGGGCTGTGCCCATTCCCTGGGGAGCTTGTTCCAGTACCCAAACACTCTCTGGGGGAAGAACTTTTTCCTGATATCCAACCTAAACCTCTCTGACACAACTCCAGGCCATTCCACGGGTCCTGTCCCTGCTCAGCACAGAGCAGAGGTCGGTGCCTGCCCCTCCTCTTCCCCTCATGAGGAAGCTGCAGAGCTGCAGTGAGGTCTCCCCTCACTCTCCTCCATCTCAACAGACCCAGTGCCCTCAGCTGCTCCTCACACGGCCCCTGCAGACCCTTCACCATCCCCACGGCCTCCTCTGCACACTCTGAAAGAGTTTAATGCCTTTTTTATATTGTAATGCCCAGAACTGCACACAATATTCCAGGTGAGGCCGCCCCGGCCCGGAGCAGAGCGGGACAATCCCTGCCTGGCCCGGCCGGCCATGCTGGGCCTGGTGTCCCCAGGACAGGGATGTCCCTCCTGCCTCCAGGACACTGCTGGCTCATGTCCAACTGGCCATTGACCAGGAGCCCCAGGACCATCCCAGGTGCAGGATCTGTCACTTTCACCCATGAAACTCCATATAGCTGCTGATTGCCCAGCTCTCTCTCATTTGTCGAGCTCTCTCTGCAAGGCCTCCCTACCTTCGAAGGACTCAACAGCTCCTCTCAATTTTGTATCATCTGTGAACTTGCTCAGTGTCCCTTCCAGTCCTGTGCCCAGGTCATTTATGAAGATGCTGAAGAGCACAGGGCCGAGGATGGAGCCCTGTGGAACACTGGCAGCACCAGAACCTTGGCTGTGCTTTGCCCTTCCAGCCCTGGAAAGGCACAGCAAGGCTGGCCTGAGGAACCAGACCTGCATTTTACATGTGGGAAAACCTGATTCCCTGGGATTTAGCCACTGAGTCCACCCTGCACTTCCTGCCATATAGAAATTCTGCAGAGAGGGCTTTTCTCACGTGAGGGAAACTGCTTCTTGAGGTTCCTGCATGAGTTTGATTTTCACCCTCTGGGAGGGCGCCATGGCATCAGCACTGTTCAGTGTCCAAATCTCATCGAGGATCTTCCTCCTTGGGGGAGTCTCCTGGGGGCTTAGCACCTGTTGTTTTTATGTTCCTCTTTTCCGATAAAAATTAATATTGTGAATTAGTATGTTGATAAAGTACTAGGGGCAACACTGATGGCAATTACTGAAGCATGTTGGAATTTACTTTCCGAGCTCTGGACGAGGTTTTATCCTGTGTTTAGACTCGAAACATACTGATTCAATAATGCTGTTGGCAATGTAAGGGGGCTGCCCAAAGGGATGCATTTGTCTTTGCACTGGGATGTACAAGGCTTGGCTGTCCATTCTCAGTTCCCACATCACACTGTTTCAGCAACAGACTCCCCTGGCTGACGAGGGATGGCTGAATTTGTTGGCTGTGCAGCAGATTATTATTCTGTGTTTCAAAATATCAAAATGCTTTCCAGTGGAAAGCAAAACAGCTTCGCCACTTTCAGCCTTCCTGCCTCCCCAGTAACTGCTCATGCTCTCTGCAGCTTTAGGGAATATTACAATGCTGCTGTCACCTGTACAAGATGTTTAATTACCTTTCTTCTGCAAACACCTTCTAATCAGTATTGGCTTTCACAAAGTTCCCGTGTTCACAATGTAAAACTCACTGTCAAGGCTCCATGTGCAAGGAGACCAAGATCCCACTTTGCTCTCCCTGGAAAGCTCCCTTCCAGGTAGCCCTGATGATTACAGGTTTGTTCAAGCTCAGGAGCCTGAGAAGCACAGATGCCTTTCCAACCTGTGTTTATTTTATGCTGTAGCTCTGCAGATTCCACTTACTTAATAAATATTTGATCCTCTTTGGTGCCTTCCTGAGCTTCTGGCTTCTGAGGGACCTTGTGGCAAGGAGTTCCATGATTAATTAAGAACTAGCCTAAAAATATAGGTGGAGGGGGGGAGAAGAAAAAAGATATTTATTTTCTGTAGTCTCTGAGGCTGCTGCCTTCCAGATTCCTGCTGTTACCCCTTTTCTACACACTGCTGAGAAGGAAAGGATCTAACCTCCAGCTCTAACTCAGCCTTGAATTTGTTGTGTACTACCAGAGGCTGGAAGGATTTGACTTTGGTTGTGTTTTTTAATGAATTTGTGAAGGGAAAGTAAATATGAGATTTTTACATATGGATGAGTTAATCTAGGCTACTGTAGACTGGAAGAATGCCAGGATATTTAGCATAATATGATATTTCAGTCAATATTTACATGATGTTTTGGTTTACTGGTTTGGGTTTTTTATATTTCCAGGACATCTGAGAAGCCCCTACCCATAAATCCCCCCCTTTTTTTTTTTAGGACAGGTGTTTCTCCAAATTTTATTCAAAACAGAAAAAAGTACTTTTCAGGATCTTGTTATGCCTTGCAAAGTTTCATAAGTACACTGTTTGTCAAAGTGTTTTCCAGCTCACGTACCTAAACATCCACACAGGTTGGAATAACTCATCATTTATTTGTACAGCTTTATTACTGAGGCATTATTAATAATTGTGGGGTTTGTGTATTTGCTACTGTTATGTTTACTGTTACATGGAGAGGGAAACTGACCACAGCAATGTTTATTGGCTCAAATCTAACTCCAGGTTTCTTCTCTTTGATTACATTTTCAAAACCTTGTTTCTGCATGTCTTTCCCTGTTGTTGTATCCTAGGTCTTGAACAGCAAGTGTCAAAAATGCAGTGTCCTTTTGTGCTGGGTACTGAAATTCATTCCAGGTGAGAGAAATCTCTTTCTAAGAAGTGATCAAGGTGTATCAGGGCTGTCTGGGAATCCGACTACTTCATTAACAAACCAAATTCATTTGGTTGCAGGTAAATCCCCTTGGTGAGATGAGGTTAGGGTTTATGCTGATTTGGGGCTATGCAAATGAACTGCATAAGCAAATCCAAAGCATTATATATAAATAGGTAGCACTTTGAAAAAGTTTAAGATCCGAATCTTCAGGGTCCAGCACTGGAAGCTGTGTGTGAACAAGGCAAAGGAGGGGGGAAGGGAGGCAGGGGCAAGGGAGGTATGGGAGAGTACAGAGCAAAGGAATGATCTAAACACTGGCCAAACCACTGTGTTAAGTCAGAGGTTTTCTCTGACTGGCTTCTCCCAGCATTTTGTTTTGTGCTAAACATAAGGTGCCACAGTTTACATTTAATAACTCTGTCCAAGTTAGTAATTGACATAAATACTGACTGTCCATGAACAACATCCCACTAGGCAGCACGGAGGCACAAGACAGAAATCTCTTCCTCTGCAGATGTATATCATATATAAAACTTGGTGCATGAATTTCCTCAGGGAAGGAAGCACAGGGAAGACACTCAGCAGATTTTTTCAGTCTTTCCTTGCCTGTAGCTTTGCACTGCCTGGCTACTGGGAGCAAGGTGACAGCAGACAGACAAACTCCCAGGATAAATGCTGTGACTTTTCCCAGGCAGGGCTAACAGCCAGCACTTGGAGGCACACAGGGTCCACTCTGCCACTGCCTGCGAGGCTCCCGAGACAGGGATGTGAAAAGAGGAGAGAGGTTGGTAGGAGGAAAATTTACAGGAAGCCAAAATGGCTCAGCAGTGCTTGATGGAGTAAGAGCTGCTCTGATTTTCTCCCCCCTCATATACAAATGTCTCAAACCCAGAGCTGTTTTGGGCAACAGCAGATAATACTTCTTTGAAGTATGGTAGGTCTGCTGTTGTTTGGGTTTTCTTTCTTTCTTTCTTTCTTTCTCTCTTTCTCTCTCTCTTTCTCTCTCTCTTTCTCTCTCTCTTTCTCTCTCTCTTTCTCTCTCTCTTTCTCTCTCTCTTTCTCTCTCTCTTTCTCTCTCTCTTTCTCTCTCTCTTTCTCTCTCTCTTTCTCTCTCTCTTTCTCTCTCTCTTTCTCTCTCTCTTTCTCTCTCTCTTTCTCTCTCTCTTTCTCTCTCTCTTTCTTTCTCTCTTCCTCTCTTCCTCTCTTTCTCTTTCTCTCTTTTTCTCTTTCTTTGTCTCTTTCTTCCTTTCTCTCTCTTTCTCTCTTTCTTTCTCTCTTCCTCTCTTCCTCTCTTTCTCTTTCTCTCTTTTTCTCTTTCTTTGTCTCTTTCTTCCTTTCTCTCTCTTACTCTCTTTCTTTCCCTTCCTTCCTTCCTCTCCTTTTCTGACTTTCTTTTCTTTCTTTTTCTTTCTCTCTTTCACAGAATCATTAATGTTGAAGAAGACCTCTGAGATCCCTGAGTCCAACCTCGCCCTCCCTTCTTCTCTCCCGCTCTCTGTCCCCCACACTGCGATTGCAATGACACCATTTAACATTACCAGTTTATTGCAAGGGAATTTTCAATTTTGTTGTGGAGCCAGGCTGATAATTTTGTTTGGGAGACGGGGCTCTCACTTTACATCTGGGTGCTGTTCATAAAGATCCAGTCCTTGGAGCCCTGTGGTGGGAGTGAAATGACAAAACACTTTCCGAATGAACAGAGAAATTGAGATGAAAGACTGAAAAACTCGACAAAAGGAATCAGAAACCAAGAGACCAGGGGGCCTCGCTCAGCAGCTTGGCAAGTGCTTTTCACGTCTGTGGGGTGCAATGAAAAAGCAAGCCACACATCACCATTCAGGCCCCCGTAGGGCCTCATCTTGTTTCCTTTATTACAATGAAGATAATGTATAACGTGGTCAGGGTTTTCAACCTGGGAGGTGTGTGAAAGCTCAGTTTTTAATTTTTTTTTTTTCTCTGAATTCAAATGACACAGAAGTTCACCAGGTTCCCAGCGATGCTCATTATTTAGTATGCACAAATATGTTCTCAGGTGATGAGCAGGTGATGAGAACAGCAGGAAGGAGACACTGGGGAATGCAAATAAAGATGTGCCCACCTTGTGACTTTTGACTTGAGTGAGCCCAAATGAGTCCTGTGTCAAAAAGAGGTGGTGGTGATCTCTTCTTTCTTTAAAATGAGGGAGTGAGCAGAGAATGCCAGGCAGGGCTTTTTTGATTCTTCAGGTTTGTTTGGGGTTTTTTTGCAGGGGGAGGGCTCCCCCTCAAACTCTGTTGAAGATGTCTGGGTTTGCTCTGTGTTTTTATTTATTTCTATGGCACTCATCACCATAGTATTTGGGCAAATCTTTCCTTTCCTGTATCATGTAATTAAATCTATACAAAATACATGTGTTCTTGGCGGGGAGGTTAAACTCTGCTTTTGGAAGGGATTTGTGCCTTGCAATTAAACACTGCTTTTGCAATGCTGTTATGTTTCCAGGTACGTGTGGGTGGGAAAAGAGAGTCCTGTTAAGGCTGTACCCTCACACACCTGCTGCCCTGGAGTGTGGGGTCATTGCAGTCCAGTGGCTCTTTTGGGATTTTTGGATTTGCCACCTTTCTGGGGTGCCCGAGGCATTCCTCACTATTCCAGGCACCACCTGGGCTGAAAGGGCACTAACAGACACACACTGACCCTAAATGAGGAAATATAAAGTCCTCTTAAAACTCTTTTTGCTATTTTTATTACATCTGTGCAGAAGGAGTTCCTGGAAAGGTCAACTCTTCCCTTCATCCTAAGGTTTGCAGGAGGAGAAGCAGCAAGTGGTGGGAGAGGCTGGATCTTTCTGAGGAGCCACCAGCAGCATGAGCTGGCACTGGTGTCTGGCTCATGCCTCATCCTCTAAAGGAATTTGACTTTAACCTTCACTTGTGTGGAGTATTTCACAGTGAAATGTCCTTCTGGTGTCTGGTGCAGCAGTTGTGGGTATCCTGCAGGGCTCTCTGGAGGACTGTGAGGATGAGCTGACAGCATCTCGAGTTTTGCAAGGGAAGTTGGAGCAAAGATCTGCCTGAGAAGAGTTGGTTCTCTCTGAATTCAACAGGTCACAGGCCAGCATAGATGGCCTTCCACAGCACATGGTGAGGGAAAACTCTGCTTTCTTATAAAAACACAGAGCTGGCTGTGCACCAGCCCTGGTGATGGTCCTGCAGATGTTCCTTGGCTCAGGTGGGTGACCAGCCAGTGATGCCTGGCATGGCAGTACTTAATGGGCCATATTCACACTCAGATGAACAGGGAATAATGTTTGAAAATAAGAGTTGACTCTCAAAGACTGCCTGCCTCCAGCAGAGGGGTCAACTGCCCACCTAGGACTGACTGACTGCCACTGATTCACCTCTTAGGTAGGAATTTGTAAGATGCCTGGTGGCCCTTGGAGAAAATTAATCTGTCCCTTCCCCTCTTTGACAGTAGTTTGTTTTGCACGTTAAAAAAGAAAAAAAAAAAAAAAAAAAAAAAAAAAAGGGATAGCTGCACTGATTATTGCTTGAAGATCATCTTGTAGAGAGCCTTGTAGGTTCTCAAAGGCAGAGTAACCATTTGTCCTCATACCTGCCCACACCTTGTTGCATCCTCAGTCACTTGTGGAAACCTCTGGCTCTCATTCTGTTTTTGGCAGGCACACACCTAACAGGTTTTTTCATCCCCTCTCAGGCACTACTCAGGTGTTCTGTGGCCTGGCTGAATGAGACCTTACAGTGACACAGCTGTCCCTGGTTTATCAAGGCCTCTTGATCAGAATTTGGCTTGTGTGAGTCTCCAGCAAAATAAGGAAGGGTTATTGCCTTTTTTCTAGGTGGGAAAACCTGTATGCTGATTTTCAGGAGTGAAGAACCCCAGTACTAATTGAATGCAGAGAATAATCATGTTTCCAGGTGTTTGAGTCATTGGGCTGTGCCTTGTTTTGTTTTTTTTCCTCCTTACCTTCTATTTCTAGCATTTTATAGACGGCAAACAAGGCGAGGCGTTGCTGGAACGTGAGAGGAGGCGTTAACACGAGGCACCTGTGCTTGGAGGCTGGATGAAAAGCCTTTAACACATCAGGCAACATTCACATCTGTCTAGATGACAAATACTGAGGTATTCCGGAAGAGTTAAGAGGGCTTTGGGATAGGTGCAGCTTCACCCTTAAAGCCTCCTGCCGCGGACCGAGGAAGGCGGCGCGACCCGAGCGCACACGGGGAGCTCGCTGGGCTGCACCAGCGGCAGCAGACGGTCCTGTGGAGCCGCGATTCATTGTTTTCTAGTGCCACCGTGAGGACTGCCGATCCAGGGCTTTCCTGGTGAGGCGAGAGCTCCCGTCCAGCCCGAGAGCCCGGAGGGAGCTGCGCTGCCAAAATGTTCAGCGAGCATCGGCACCTTGGCCAGGGCAGCCCTGCTGAGCACCGCCTGTTTGTGCAGGGGGAGATTTGCCGGGAGTTTAGGCTGGCAGCCTAAACTCAGTTTAAGTCAGGATCAGCCAGAGTAAATAAATGGATGTACGGAGCTGGCTGTGTAGAGCCGCCTGTGCTGCAGGGAATTTCTGAGCCATCCCGGCACAGCCGTGCCTTGCTGCTTTGGAAACCTAGGAAAGAGGCTCCACGCAGCATCAGACTGCCCAAATAAACCAGGATTTTGTCTTTTAGCTGCGTGGCTCACTGATACAGCAGCACTGAGGCTCTGCAGTGGTGTGCATTGCATCTCCATGAGCATGCACACAGCTCTGTTTGTTTGTTTGTTTGTGTCATATTCAAACATGTCTCAGAAGATGAAATGAAAGCTGTGTATTTCATCTCACCCTCCAAAGCAAAGTGGCCAAAACAAGTGGCAGGCTTGCAGTCATGCTGGGATATCTGGTGTATCTAAGAATGCCCAATGATGTTTTGGGAGGAAGCGTGCAGTAAGTTAAAAACAGGTTAAGGCACTAGTTTGGGACTCCAGAGAGCTGGCGTCAATTCCCAGCTCTGCCACAGACTCCCAGTGTGACCTGAGGCAAGCAATTTCCCTCCTGAAACACTTTCATAGTCAGAGAAGGCAAAATCCCACTTCATGTGAGTTTTGCCTTTGACTTGGTGGAGCCAGCTCCCACCCACGCGTTTCAGAGCTTAAAAATTAAATGCAGGCTTAAGCACCTTGCTGAAATAGTGCCAGAACTTACCTGCATTTCAGCTTCCTACACCTAGAAGAGGAACAAAGATCACTTCCCTATTCCCACTCACTTTGCATGCCATGGCTGAAGTCTGTTTGTTGTAGGACTGAGTGTAATTACGGGGCCATGCTGACCTGTTCCCCTGATAAACTGCAGCTCAAGCAAGAACCAGACCTTGTTGGAGGCCTTGTGTTTGTCTGCCTTTGCTGGCACTCCAATATTTTCATACCTTTTCATACCTTGCACTGAGTGGGGCTTTAACTGGGAATAAACCATTCACAGCCCATGCTATTTGAGAAAAAATCAGTGTTTCTGCCTAGGCTAGTGGTGAGATTCCCAGTGAGGGAATGCTTCCTCTCCCTTTTTTTCCAGGGAATGGCCTGCTGTGGCAGCATACAGCTAAGTTTATATAACTGGCTCCTGGGAGCGCTGCCCTGAACAGGATATTCCTGTTGGCTGTGCATTTGCTTAAACCAACAGTTGTAGGTCCCAGCAGCCCTTGACAGGTACAAACAAGGAACCACAGGGAGGGCTGAGGGCAGGAGGGATTACAGTGCTTAGCAAGAAATAGGCTCTGGCATTTACATACATATCGCGGATGCGCTCTACAAGGTAAACAAATATGGCATAAAAGCATATTTGGCTATTCAAATGGGCCCCAATTGTTCCCATTATGATGATGTCTCCCAGCATGTATTTAGCAACCCGCTAATTGACTTTGCGTGCATCAGGAAAGAAAAACTTTTCACTATCTGTTTCAGGGTGGTTTCTGATGACATTTTCTTTTTAAGCTTTATTTATTTATTTCCGGGGACTGGTTTGAAATGAAAATAGATCCTGGCTCCTGCTGACATGCCAGGCTGCCTGTGCCAGGGCTGGTGTTGGCTGGGGCAGAGCCTGCTGTGAGCAGGGATGGATGGAAAGGTGTCTGCAGGTCTCTCCTCCAGCTCCAGGTCCTTCTCTTGCCCATACAGTGGATGGTTTGGCTCGACCAGGCACAACCCAGTGACTCCTGAGCTGCCTTCACTCACAGCCTGAATATGCAAAGCAGTAAGCAAAGACAGAGATCTGGGTTATTTAAACCTCAGGTACATTTGCACGGCTCCAGCCTGACAGTCACAGACAGCAAGCACGACCAAGGCCCTCCAGGACATTTATCAAACCACTCACCCTCCACACTGGGCTTTTTATTTCAGCCTTAAATGCGTCAAGTAGTTTGTTCAGCTCTTCTGAAGGGGGAGTTGAAAAGCCCGTGGGGAAAGCAGAAAGCTAACAGGGCAATCATTTCAGCAGCCCTCCATACTGGAGATGTGCATTAGAACAGCAAACATGATTTTTAGGCATCTGACTGATAAAATGGTGCTTAATGCTTCTCTAGTTGTGAGGGTAAATATGTTCTGGTCATACAGAAACAGTTGGCGAGCTGAATTATAACCAGCAAGATAAACACTTGTGGCAAAGTAACCTTTGCCCCTACATTCGAGTGGATAAAGAGAATCTAATCAGTCATCTTATTTTAGCCTTGTTTCATCTACAAAACTTCTGGGATCTGGCAAAAAATTTCCCTCTCCCTGCTCTAGTTGTTTAATGTGGTTTGAGGGTTAACTTCATGGGGAGTCAGACAGGGTGGGTGGTGTGTGAGGGCTCAGAAAGCTCAGAGTTTTTTGGCTGTGGGGTGACAGAGATGCCAGGCTCCTGCTCCTGCAGCTGCCATACCCTGCCGGCTGTGACAGGGCAGGGGAAACAGCAAACAGCCTTCCCTGCTCCCCAGACCACTGCTGAGCTGCCTCACAGAGGGGCACAGCCTGGAATTCCATCAGCTGCTGCTCCTTCCCCCACAGATTACAACGTTTTTTAGGTGCTCATGCCAGCAAAGCCTGGCAGTTCACCCCAAAACGAGCAGATGTCACAGCCACACGAACTGAAAACTGGGACAGTACTTGGTGACAAACTCATGTTTCAGCCCCAGTGTGCTCTGAGGAACACGGAAAAAGTTCAAGAGTTTGCAAGATTTGGGGATGTGGTGATACCCTGCATTTTGTGAACAGACCAGAGGTCTTGCCCACCTTTATCCATGACCAGGGATGCCCCTGAGAACCCAGACTGTGTATTTGGGTTAAAGCAGTGCCACAACTACAGCAGAACAAAAAATTGGGACCTGACGCTGCTCCTCTCTTGCTGCTCCACCACGAGCCTGGAAGTGTGTTCAGGGAAAAGGCATTTAAAAATAAATTGTTGGGGGGCTAGGAAAAGGAAGAAAGGCATGGGAGAAAGAGTCTGTCAGTGGCTCAGAAGCCCTCATGTCACTGCAGCCAGAAGCCCAGCTTTAAAACATGCACCAAGCTGGCATTTTTGGAAGCACAGTCCTGACTGTTTTGCTGGCAAGAGCTGTGCATGGTCAGTGGGACCTCGACTTTTGTCTAGGTTTGAAGGCATGGCCATCATATAAATAACCACCAAACATTTCAAAGCCTTTGAAAACATTTCGTTTAATTTAACATTTTAATGCTAGGAATGGGCCAGGGTTTAGGTGTGGTGGTTTCACATATTTTTGGAACCTGTTTATCCGTCTTTTATTAAGACTTTAAGAAGGCAGCTCAAAATACCTCAGTGACTCCAGTGATGCTGTAATTTCTGCTTCTTTGTTTTCTGCATGTGATTAAGGTAAATTTGTGTCTCCATCTCAAGCTGCTTCTTGGAGAGACACTCAGGGGCCAGCATCACAAGGCTTTGTTTGGTTTCGATTGCTTTCAGATCAATGGCTGAGCTGGTGAGCAAAGACATGAAAACTTGTTTTGTGCCTGGGATTGTCTTAAACTTATCCTAACAACCTACTTCCAGCTAAATTTCATGTTTAGTCTTCTTTTAATAAAGACAACAAGTGAGTAATTGATAATAAAGCGTATCCTGTCCTCACAGTGTTTGCTTGTCCTTTCACAGAATGACATCCTTCAGCAGTGGAAAAGTAGGAGTGGAAGCATCACCCCAGCCAGAAAACTCTCAGCTCACTTCTCACTGCAAGGACAGGGCTTTCCCAAGTGTCTCTGGCCACTTTTGCCCCAACTGCAGCAGCCTGAAGCACTTTAGCATTGGGATACTTGGGGTTCTTAGCCTGCCCTGCTGCTTCTTCCAGAAGAAAAGGTTACGTGACCTCAGCCCAGCTTTATTTGCCATCTCAGCATCCACAGAACTGTGTGATTGAGGGGATGGTGCTGTTACACCACATCTCTGACCAGCTGCTGGTAACATGGACCAGTATGTTCAGGCTTGCTCCTGAAGCATCAGGGGTGACTTCATGTGCTGCACGACACGGGGAAAGGTTTGAAAAAAATTCTGTGCACGTGAAGGGTTCGGGTCTGGAGAAGTCTCCCTGTACTAAGCAATTTTTTCTGCAAATATTAGCATAAAACACAAGTATCCAGACATTCCCCAACCTCCTGCTATGAACTTGGACCTATGATTCCCTAATACCTTTGATTTATTACCTACCTAAAGGTTTGTTAGTAGAGTCTTCTTTTTTTTTTCCCCCTGTTTTTTAACAATTTACATCCATTATGCTAAATGGAGAAGGCAGCTTGCATAACCCCTAACTGCAGGTTTTTGCCTCTGATCTGGTGGGATACTACAGCATCCAGCAGAGATTATTCTGAGCAAGACTTGTCATTTACAGCTGCTGAATGAAGCAGAATGCATTTCCAATTCGCTCCACAAAACACAATGTTTTGCTCCCTACATTCATCACCATAATGACAATTAGTGCAGATGGTCTAAACACATTTGTACTGCATCTTTATTCTTCAGTTCCCCCTCCTGGGACATGGGCAGGCCCAAGCAGAAGGATCTTCTCTTCTGCACCACTCCTTGGAGCAACAGCGAACATTCTGCGTATTTTTGTGGTTCTCCCTCACTTTGCTCCAAAAAGTGACAATCGAGTGAATACCCTGGGAGAAGGAGCCCTCAGCACTGCACAGTGGAGATCCTCCTCCACTGGCATGAACAGGACATTTTTCAGCTCACCAGCACAGCCCTGAGTGGCTTCTGCAAGGGCTGTTGATTTTCTGTTGATGATTTCCTGCCCTCTGTTGGTTCTCTTTCCTCCAACCTGCTCCTTTCTTCCTGGTCCCTACAGCAAGAAGGCATTTAAACTTTCCCATGTGGAGCTGCAAGCTTGGAGAAGGGAACACTACCACCTTGAGAGGGCTGGTGGAAGAGCAGCTGGAAGTGCACATGGGCTGTCTCTGAGCTTGGCTGCAAAAGCTCTGATCAGAACATTTACATTTGCTGCTCATTCTTCTTCTCCTGGGGGACTTTATCTGCTCCCCATGCCAGCTGCACCACCTCTCTCCTGATCTTTATGTTCAAATGCACTACCAGATACAATCTAGGGATTTTTTGTTTTGTTTTGTTTTGTTTTTGTTTTGTTTTATTTTGTTTTTTTTTTTTTTTTTTTTTTTTTTTTTTTTTTTTTTTTTTTTTTTTTTTTTTTTTTTTTTTTTTTTTTTTTTTATTTGCTGACCTGCAAATGCACAAATTCAGTTTGAGGAGCCTGGGCTTTCCACAGAATATTAGAACCAGCCATGAGAAAAAATGTAAGATAAAGTAGTGCAGCAGCAGTCTTATGAAAATCAGATTCCTCTTTGCAGAACTCTTGTTTTCAAGGTGAAATTTCATGTTCACTCCAGCCACTTGTTTGCTCCTGCCTGCACGGCAGTGCCTTTGCACCAGGAGGTGCTGGTCCATCATTTTTCCTCAGAGCAGAGCACTGACTTGGTCAAGTGCTGTTTTAAATGTGCTTTTTATTAGAGCTGAAGCTGTAAAGAGGGAGGTCTGCAGACCATGTTACATCCCTTCAGATGCTGACAGCCCTGGCTTGTGCAGCACCCTGTGATCCAGCCCGTGGGCATCTGGGGTTATCCCAGATCACAGAAGCTTCTCACAGGCTATCCACCCTCCTCATCACTCCCACTGTCAAACAAAGATGATGTTCCACTGAGATTTTCTTGCAGCACTTTTAGCCAAAGGCAAGGCCATGGGGGGTTGTGGTTCTGGCACAGAATGGGAGTTCCTTGCCCCCACAGCTCGGGGATGCCTGCACAGCTGGAAGGAGAGGTACCACTAAAATCTCCTCGTGCACTGAGGTTTCTGACAAGCCTTAGCCTCAGCCACTGCCTGCCACAATTACACGGGAGGATTAATGAGGAGAAAGCACCCAAATTTGATTTTCTCTTGCTGGCTAATCTAAAACACAGACTCATGGAATTCACAGAATGACTGGGTTGGAAGAGACCTTCAAGATCATCGAGTCCAGCCCATGCCTTAATACCTCAACTAAACCCTGGCACCCAGTGCCACATCCAGGCTTTGTTAAACACATCCAGGGATGGTGACTCCATCACCTCCCCGGGCAGAACATTCCAGAATTTTATCACCCTTTCTGTAAAAAATCTTCTTCCTGATATCCAACCTATATTTCCCTTGGTGCAGCTTGAGGCTGTGTCCTCTGGTTCTGTCAGTGCTGCCTGGAGAAAGAGCCCAAGCCCAGCTGAGCCCAGGCACCTTTCAGGAGCTGTGCAGAGTGATAAGGTCACCCCTGAGTCTCCTTTTCTCCAGGCTGAGCACCCCCAGCTCCCTCAGTGGTTCCTCACAGGGTTTGTGTTCCCAGCCCCTCTCCAGCCTTGTTGCCTCCTCTGGATGCTCTCAGTGGCAAGAGGGCTGCTGAGTCTGCTCTGGAGACAACCAGGGTGGGTCACCTCACCCCCTGCTTTGGGAGCCCTTCCCTCACTTGGAGGCAAAATCACCAGAGTGTGATGACCTGTGGATGAGGTTCCAACAGCTGCAAAAAGGTCAGGATGGTGTGATCAGCCCACAGCTGGCCTCAGAGCAGCAGGAAAGAGCATTTCCCAGCTGGAAATGTGGCTGTTCCAGGGCACCCCATGCTATTTCAAGAACAAGGACCTGCCAGCCAAGAAGGGATGAGCTTTCTTATGCAGGCACTGTCCAGAATTCCAATAGCACCTCTGGAAAAGAGCTGTTAGGCTAATGCACAATATGCTCCAGAGCAAACTGGTCATGCCTGCTGCAGCAGGGATTTCTGTAGGAAAACTGCAGGAGGGCTGTAAACCAAGGGAAATTAGTGCCAGCCTGGCTGCAGTGGAATGGCCCCAGTGTGATGACAGTGCCCCAGAGCCCCATTCCAGGAGGGGTGGCCTGTTTTGGATGCTGCTGTGTGTGATTTGGACACGCCTGATCCGGGCGAGCTCGCCAAAACTCCGGTGGGATCTGCAAATGTGTTTGTCTAAAAGTGTGCCAGGAGGAGCTGCTGAGCCTGAACGCCCTGGAAGTTCCACCTGTTCTTGGAAATCCTTCTCTGGAGTGTGAAACAGCCTCCTGAGTCAGAGGGCAGTGGGTGGCAAAGGTCAGCAAACCTTACATTTGCTTCCTAAGGGGTGCTTCTGGAAGATCAAGCAAACAAAATTCCTGAATCCAATGCCATTTGAATCAACAGCTTTTATGTGTCAGTGCAAGGAATAAATCACCATCAACCTAGAGGACATTTTAGGTGCAGAAAGATGGCTTCAGCTTCTCAGCACCTGGACAAGAGAGCCTGATATTTCTCATTGCAATCACGACTAGCTGATGACTAAACAAACCAGGAGAGAGACATCTAAGAATGCGTTGCCTCCCAGCTCCTGCTTTTCTTAGAAAGGCAAAAAGCAGCTGTGCAGCAGTGACTCAGCCTGGTCATTTCACCCTTAAGGGTCAGCTGGTTGTTGTTATCATTGTGCTTCAAAGGCTGAGGAGATTTACACTTTCTAGGAATGAAGAATGTCATTACAGGTTCCTGCTGCCAACAGGAGTCTCTGCTTTTATGCAATTCTCTTTGTTTATACCAGCCAAGGCAGACCCCAAGCACCAACATTCCTCCTCCCTCTTATTTAAACAAGCAAAACGCTTTATAGTCCTCCCTTGGAAATGTGCAAGCCACCCCAGAGCTGAAAGGGAAACATTTTTCTCCAGACCAAACCAAAAGCTGTCAGTTTGGAAGCTGACTTCTAAACTTATATATATAACTTATAAATGCAGATATTCTAAGCAGACTTTTTAGAATATCTGCATTTGAATGTCCACATTTGCCAGGAGGTTTGTGTCTCACCTTGTTGAAGGTCTTTAAAACTTTAAAGGTTTAAAAGGTTTAAAAGGTTTAAAAGGTTTAAAACCTTGTTGAAGGTTTACAAAGCTGTAAACCTTTTGGTTCTAGATTTGACCCTTAAGGTTCTGCATCCTGGAATTTGATTCAGCCAAGGTCCACCTTCAGCTGTGAAAGTGAGTACTTCCCTTTTTACTTTGTGTTTCAGCATGTTGTTTAGCAAAAAAAACCAAAACAGACCCACTCTTTCATCAGAGATATCTGAAACCTTTATCCAGGATCTGTGAACAAAAAAACACCTGAGTGTTTCACAGCAAAATACAGCAGCTTGGGCTGCTGGTGCTCCCCTCATGGAAGGGCTGGCAGGTGAGTGTCAGACCAGCACCAGCAGCAGAGCTGGTGTGCTCTGAGGCTCTGCAATGCACAGTGTGTGAGTAAGTTTTGTATAAAAACACAAATAAAGAACCTAGAGCAAAGAGCCCTGCTGGCCTGCTGTTCTTTGCCACTGTCCTGTTGTTATTCATAAGCTGAATTTATGAGTTTAGCATATTATGAAATGCATCAAAATGATGTTCACTGCTTTTAGTCCTCATAGTGGTGGCACACCACACTTGGCTTCTGGTCTGTCTTCTAAAACAGGTGTGGAAGGGGAGAAGGACTTTCTTTCTCTTTCTTTTCTTTCTTTCTTTCTTTCTTTCTTTCTTTCTTTCTTTCTTTCTTTCTTTCTTTCTTTCTTTCTTTCTTTCTTTCTTTCTTTCTTCCTTCCTTCCTTCCTTCTTTTCTTTTCTTTTCTTTTCTTTTCTTTTCTTTTCTTTTCTTTTCTTTTCTTTTCTTTTCTTTTCTTTTCTTTTCTTTTCTTTTCTTTTCTTTTCTTTTCTTTTCTTTCTTTTCTTTCTTTCATCATTTATATTTATTTAGGATCTATTCTTGAGTTCCCAAGGCTCAGAGCACCCACCCCTCCAGCCTGTGGGCTGCAGTGGGAGCTTAGAGCAAGCTCTGCACCAGGGTCATCCCCTCCATCCTCCCTGGATGTCAGGACCATGCTGCCACCAGCCCTGAGGAAGGATGCTCAGCCAGCAGGGCTGATTAATTTCCTACTCCTCTCCTGGCCCAGCAGAGATTCAGCACAGGTCTTGTATTTTGTTTTTCTTCAAACTCACCTTTCCCAGGGCGTTTGGGGAGCAGCTGTGGCCTAAAACAGAGCTCCTGTAAAGCCATCAGCCCTTGCCATGGCTAGAATTAACACAGGGGTGGTGCCTAAATCTTCTCTGGGATGAGGTTGTGTTTATGACACCCCACTATAGCAGAACAAAATGGCCCAAACTGTTTTTCCCAAGTCTCAGCCCACTGGGAGATGTTTGAGTGCCTGTTTGTGTGCAGACCATTGGAAGACAGAGATTTGCAGGAAATTGGACCCATCCAGTTATTAGGAAGGGTGGGAAGAGGAAACAACCGCCAAAATATTCAGTAGGGATGAGGAAAACCACAGGAAAAAAAGCCACAAAGAGACAGCAGGGCATGGGCCAACACAAATGCAGCAGCCAGACAAACCAGAGCTTTCTTAGGAAAAAGAAAGTCCAGGCTGGGTTTTTTGAAGTGCAGGAAACAAAGATGGAGACACACTGTCATGGACAGTATTTTCCTAGAAGGACAGACAGAAACCAGGCTTATTCTCCACGGAGCCACAGCAGATCAGGACTCCACATGAAGTGGCAGACAGGGCCACAGAAATCTGAGGAAAGCCAAACCAGGTATTCCAGACTGCACAATGGCCATTAAAAGGGAAGACAACAAAGCCCTTCAGTTTTCTTGCTGCTGGAATGGCAATCCACAGCATTTTATGTTACAGTTTTGGAAATATGGAGGAAAAAAAGGGACGAAAGATGTCACTCAAGGGTGACACTCAAGGATGTCACTGAAAAGTCCCAGCCTTCCTGTGTTTTGAGACAAAACCACTGAGTCCAGTTCTACAGCCAGGATGCCAAGACAGAGAAAAATACTAATTAATTGCACTGTAAGGCAGTGATTGGGAAAAAAAAACAACCCAGCACACAAGAATAAACCAGCCCAAAAGCGCATGTCATTCCCCATGTGCTTTCTTCCACTGTGACCAACACCATCTGCTTCAAAACAAAAAGGCATATGCTGCTGTATTGAGACTTCTCTGAAACCCAAATTTGCTCATTTAGAGTCTTTGGGTGTCTGCACTGGAGCACAATGCAGAAAGAACCAATTTTAAAGAGAAGGGAGTGCTGCAGGGTCCAACACCTAGCAGAGCAAGGCTTAGGAGGAGCTGAGAGCTGGGAGTGGACACTTGCAGACTGGGACTGAGGGCTGCCTTCTAAAGGGATGGGCAGTGACCCTGTCACCAACAGCAGAGGGAAGCACAGAGTCACCGTCCCCGGAAAGAAGGAGGACACATTTTAAAACTGCTTATTGATCCCAGCACAGCAGTAGCTGCAAAATAGCTGGTTATGAAGATCAGAGCCAGAAGACCTGGTCCTCGGCTCCAAATTCGGTGGAAGGATGATCTGTATTCAAAGCACATCCTCTCTCTTGCCTTATTTTTAAAGTTTACCTTCCAGCTGGACTTGCACTCTGTGTAATGTGTTTTTTGTTGCAGATGTACTCCAAGAGAGAGAGGCTGGCTTGCCTTTGGAGTGTCACACACCCCTGGCTGGAGCTGGACACTGTCCCTTCAAGGAAGGCTCAGGAGGAGCTCTGCCCTCAGGATTGCTGCCTTCCATTCCCACCAGGATTCTCATCACAGACTTTTTGAGCTTTATTTCCCTTTTGTGCCAAGCCTGAAGGGTGCTGAAAGCTACAGAGAGTCTCCGTGGCAGCCCAAGGTGATTCCCATGCTTGCCCCAGGGCTTCAGAGGCTACCTGTGGCAGCTCAGGGGACAGCTGGAAGGTCCCAAGATGCTGATGGTGCTGTCACCTCACTCGTGAGGCAGGCAGTGAGGATTGTTCTCTAATTTTGTGCCTCATCACTGCCTTTGATGGTACGGCTGAGCAAAGGGTCAAGCAGAGTGGAAAAGGCCTCTAAAATCATTGAGCCACAACCTGTCACTGTCACCAGCTTGTCACCAGAGCACTGAGTGCCAGGTCCAGGCAGCCCTTGGACATCTCCAGGGGTGGGGACTCCATCCTGAGCAGCCCCTTCCAATGTTTAACAACCCTTTCCATGGAGAAATTCCTGCTGATGTCCTCCCCTGGCCCAGCCTGAGGCCGTTCCCTCTCCTCCTGTCCCTGTTCCCTGGAGCACAGCCCGACCCCCCCGGCTGTCCCCTCCTGCCAGGAGCTGTGCAGAGCCACAAGGTCCCCCCTGAGCCTCCTTTTCTGCAGGTTCTCCACAGTCCCCACACCCTTTACAGCCAGATGTCCCCCTGAGCTCTCTGAACTGGGGCAAGCGTCCTCCAAATGATCCGAGTACATGAAGCTTATCTGAGGTAGAATTTTTTTTTTTTTTTTTTTTGGTTTGCATTGAAAAAAATAGAATTATTTCACCGTTCTTTCTCTGGGAGGACTTTTGCCTGTCACACATGCATGAAGGAAAGGGAAATTCAGGTCCCTCACAGCACACCAGCACCGAGCTCCTGGGTTATGCTCCCAGATGTTACAGCCATGCAAGCACACAGCTGGCTGCTGTGCCATTTTATCCTCATTTATTCATGTCTCACACAGGATATCAGCCCTTTGGATGAGGAGACCACTTGCAAAACTTGGGATTTTGTCAAGGACCCCCAGAAGGGCAACCTTGCTGTTATCATTTATCACACATTCCACAACCAGGGGAAAACTTCAGTTACAGGGTACTCAGGCTGGGTGTGGAGGGACAGGATTTGTGAGAGCAGGTAGAAATACAAGGTTGAGAAATGCTCTTTTATGGCAAAATATGTGGAACAATGCTATTTTTACCTCATTTATTACAGCAAGACCCTCTGTGGGGATTACCACACACTTTACCAGCAGACACATCAAAGGCACATGAATAGCAGAACCCAGGTCTCTTCTTCAGTACATCCTTTGGATATTCCAAAGTGGAGAGAAAAAAAAAGTTTAATTTGTAATTTTACAGCTTATTCTTGCTTTCTGTAGCAAAGATATGGGATCAGGTGCATTCAGTTTAAAATATATCCTCTAACCACACATGTGCTCAGTGAAATTTGAGAACAGGAATTCACTGAAGGGAGCAGGACCTGGGAGAAGTTTGACCCATGCCATGCAGTCCCTCAGGCTCCTCCCAGTGCAGATCATGCTCCAGTGTCACAGCACGAGTGTCCACATCTCTTGGTGCAATAAAAACTGATTTTGACAACACATTTTTAAAAGGGGCCACGGATGTGCAACCAAAACTTAAACTCACGTAAAATGTAAATACTCCTGTATGAGTCTGTCAGTGGCGCCTTAAAAAAAGAAACAAAAAAAAAAAAAAAAAAAACCAAAAAAAAAAAAAAAAAAAAAAAAAAAAAAAAACAACAACAACAAAAAAAAAACCCACCTACAACAAACACAAGAATTAATAGAGAAACTATTAAATCTAAAAAATATAATTCCTTCTACTAACCCTTAAAGCACCCCATTATTTATGATTCCAAAAAAACCTACAAATAAAAACTTTTACAAAAGCTAAAATCAATGCAATAATGCCCATAACGAATGCACATCAACACAAAATTCCTAATCCAGCAATGACCGCTAAAAATTGAAAATTATTAATTATTAACTTGAAAGATTGGGTTTTTACAATTACATTACACCTAATAATACACCTCATTTTACTTTTTTTTATGAGTGTAAATCTGATTTTGTAGGAGAAGATGTAAAGGTCCCACAGACATCCCTTTATCCTTTTGGGCTGCTGTTTTATTGAGAATCTCCTCACCACTGAGGGTGTTAAAGCCCCCACCAGCCTTGGACCACAGATCAGAGCAGGGGTTTGGGCTGAGCTGACCTGAATGGTTCCTTCCCTGCCTCCTGCTCCCTTTTGCTGTGATGATGCCTTAGGATTTTAGCTTTTATATTTTCCATATATTTTTTATCCTGCAGTTCTTTAGTGCATAACTCTAAATTCCCTGGAGAGTGTTGGACACTGCTTTCCCATTTTGGTCAGACACAGGAATTCCTCTCCAGGCCTGGGAATCAAGGACATCTCACTGCCTCAGGCCCTGAAAAATGGAAACAAAAGTGATTTATTCAGGGGGGAGCAAACTTGGGGTGAATTAATTCATTACCTTGATGCCTTGTGAAGGGTGACCTAGAACAGAGGCTGGACAGAGCTAAAGAATAAAGTAGGGATTTATTGAAAGGATCTCCTCAGTGGATCCACCTTGGGCAGCACAAGAGCCCAGCCAGGGCTGCACCCAAGATGAACCAAAATGGTCCCAAAATGAACCCAAGATGAATCAAAATGGTCCCAAAATGGACCCCCAGTCACGGGGTCTCTCACTTGGATCAGTTCTGCTCCATTTGCAGATTAGAGTTCATTGTCCCATTCCAGCTCCAGCCTATGCACTCCCATCCTTCTTGCTTTTCTCTCTTCAGCCCACGTTGTTTGTGCTCTTGGGCCTGAGATTTGGATCATTTGTTCCTGGTCCCCAGCTAGAGAAGGAATTATTTTGTCTCCCTGCTCTGTGCAGAGAGCTCACCATCCTCTCATATGAAGCTCAGAACTACACACTAAAGCAGCACAGAATCTGAAAAATATAAAAGCTAAAACCTGAGGCATCGACCTGAAGCTGTAATTGGGAGATTAACCCCCAATATACAAATGGACCAAACTTATAAAAGTATAAAAACCTGTGACCCATCATCCATTTTGGGTGCAGACCCTGGGGGGGGGTTTGTCTTCAGGAAGTGCACCTGAGAGCCCTCCAATAAATATAACCACTTTTTATTCCCTTAAATCTGTCTGGCCTCTCTTTTTAGGTAGCCCTGGAAAAGCCATCAGTGACACCACCCCCTTCTTCACACTCCCTCACCCCTGGGGTTGAGCAAACAGAAGCTGATTCACACCAGGAGTGTTGATTCCCTCTCCAGTGGTTAAGGGACTGTTTCACCAGCCCTCCCACCTGGCTGTGTGAAAAGCCAGTTACCCTGCAGAGCTCTCAGCTGTTTGCTGCTGGGTCACCTGTGGGTACCAAATGCATTCAGGAGTTATCCAGGGCTGAGCCCCCAAGGACTGGGACAGTCAGAGAGGCACTGCCTGGTCCCTGATTTCCTTTGGAAACCAGTTTCAGAGCAGCTTCTCACCTAAATCAGTGCTCTGGTTTCCCAAAGGGCTGAAGTCCTGGGAGAATCTGGCCCCAGGTGCTGCCAGGTGCTGATCAGAAAGAAGATACTGGAAGTCCTCGGGTATCACCTCCCATCTTTGGCCTTAATTATGTGTTCTACATCACCTGCTCCTTGATGCAGGGTCATTATGAGTTAAAGGAAGTCTGCAAAAAGCACTCATTTACCTTATGCAGATTTCTTTCTCTGTAGTTTGGCTAATTGATGTGTGTCATGTGTAGATATCTCGAAGGACTACAAAAGAGATTCACTAAGCTTTGAATCACATTGCAGGCTTTTTTTTTTTTTTACCCCTACAGTGGAGCTAGAAAGAGGGAATTATACTTGAAGGAAACTGGAAAACAAAGCAGCACCAAAAAAAAAACAAGGAAGCACAAGGGAGGAAGCAGAGGAGCCTGTGAATTTCAGATGTGGCAACACTGATGGGATTAAGCAGGGTTTAGCACCTCCTGTGACCCTGCACACACACACAGAGGCAGACACAGCCAGCCCCTGCAGACAGACAGGCTGGGGAACGCCTCCAGGAGCCTGCCCCTGGCAATCCTACACATTCCACAGGCACAATTTGGGATTGGCAGGGCTCTTCTCACACGGGGACAGTGCTGGCAGGAGTGGCTGCCAGCCTAGGAGGGTGGATGAACACTGGAGTGTCCTCCCCCAGTCATCTGCAGCTGATTCGGGGCATTTTCAGCAGAAGGGAGGTGCCTGGTGTGGGGATATTTGTGCTTGAAAGGAGTTACAAACGTGGAGTAATTCTGTAGGAATCTGCAGAGCTCCCTCCTGGAATGCTTCAGAGCGGTGCCTCCTTCAGGGAGCGAAGCAGCAGCGATGTCTGGGACACACTAACCCTAAACTGATAAAATTAACACCAGTTCAGCACGCCTGATGAAACAAGCATTTCATTTCAACAAGGCTGCCGCTCTGCCTTGATGCACTCGAATTTTCCGAGGTGTTTCTGCCCCACAGCCTGTTGTAAGACCTGGCATGGTGTAATTTTCAGAGGGGGAAGAGGTGAATAAACACTCTCCCCCGGAGGTGGCAGGTCCTCCAGGTTCTGCAGCTGCTAATGAGATCATGAGAAACGTGTGGGTCTGTTCTAGCAACGCCCCCAGACCAGATCCCTGCTGCAATCCTGCTTTGTTGGGCTGCCCACTATCTAGGCAAGGACATCAGAGCTCCACAGGCAAACCCAGGGCATGACTCACAGGCTGTAGGGCAGGGAAACCTGAGGAGGATGGGTCATCTTGAGGGGATGAGCTGGAGAAACCACTTAATGGGTCACAGGGAGACAAAAATGTGTCTTTGTAGAGCTGGAAAATGGGTACAATCCCTGGGCAGAGGGTGTGAGTCAGTGTGAGATGCTGCCTGGTGCCTCCTCACAGCATCCTTACAGCTAATCCACACTCCAAGGAGCTCAAGAGAGCAACAAAGATGAGCAAAGAGGGCTTGGGGGTTATGGGAAAGCTGTGGGGAAAGGGGGCAGGGGGAGAACAGGAGCCAATGTGGCTGGGACACAGCTCAGCCCAAACACTGGCACATGAAGGAGGCATCAGATGCCACAAAACATCTCGTGCCTGCCAGCAGGGACAGCTGCTGAAGTGGCTAGCAAGCAAATCTGGGCAATTTGTATCATTTCCATGTTGTCATCTAAAGACAGTGGCCTATTTCACCCCAGAATTCTGAATAAACAACACAAATTTCTTTCCTTTCCATTTATGCCTTTCAATTCTTTAACAATCATTCAGTGCTTGAGTTCAGATAAGCACAGGTGAAATCAACACCAGCCAGGACTTGGTGCCCAGAAGAAATATGCTCTCATTATACTTTGAGAAGTCAAAAACCACCACAGACTACTTGTATATATGAAGGGGAAGAAATTACCTCCCTGCAGCAGGTCAGGTTGGCATGGACACAGTAAATGGGATGTTTGACTCCTGCAATAAATTACATGGATTGCCTGCAAGGATCCCATGTCTAAATCTCAGAAATCAAGTACCTGGGTCTTCATACGTGGTTTTTGTCATAATTTATCTTCTTGAGAAGCTTGATACCTTCACTCAGCCTAAAATTCTTGGCAGGAGAGCAGGAAGTCTGTTATTGCAATGCTGATCAGTTTCTCTGATTTCCAGGTCTGTGTGTTGCAGGACTGCTGTGTGGGCCTGAGGATTCTGAACAGCCCAGAAGCTCTAATCCTACATTTTCAAAAGTGATAAATGACTTTCAGGAAGCTATATACACATGGTTTAAGATTCTTCCAGAAGTATGTGTCTGGTAAAGTCAATCCAAACATTTTTTTTAATTTCTGCTCCATAGTGAAAATACTAAATTTCTAAATTTAATTAATTTAAATTCTAACTTACAGACTTCACCCTGTCATGCAAAGTGCTGTCTGCTTTCCCTTAGTGTGTTGTAAACTGTAACCCCAGCTACAAATTGCAAATTAATGCATTTAGGATGTCTCTTTTCTGGGGAAATAAAAAACAAAAACCAACAAAACAAAGCAAAAAAAAAAAAAACCAAAAAAACCAAACAACAACAACAACAACAACAACAACACCACCAACAAAACCACCAAGCAAAAAAACACAAAAAAAACCACACCAAAAAAAAAAAACCAACACACAAAAAAACCACAAAAAACCCACAAAAAAAACCCCAAAAACAAAACAAAACAAAACAAAAAAAGGCTTTCAGACTTTCCTAGAAAGCTCAATTTTCCCTAAAAACCTTTCCCCTGCAAACAGGTCACAGAAGTTTGGGTGTCTGTGATCAGAAAAATTTCATGGGGCCATAAAGTCCAACCCCCTGTGCTGCACAGGGAGTGCACAGGAAAAAAAAAAAAAGGCTGCCTGGAAATGTTTCACTGGCTCAGCTCTGGAAACACCTCACAGATTTCATTTTTTATTCAGCACCACCTGGCTTTGTAATTAATTGGAGACCTTAATGGCCATTGGTCAGTAAGCACAGGACTGTTCATTCTTCTGAGGATTATATCTCACCCACACAACAAAATTAAAACAGCACAGCTTTCCACTTAAAAGGATTTCACCCCAGGCTCAGAAACACAACAACATCAGTCCTTGCTCTAAAAGGCAAAAGGCTTACCCCAAAAATACACAGGAAACAAGTGGTGAAGGTAAGCACTGATATCATGCAGCTGCTGTGCCTGCAGTATGTGTGAATCATGGAATGGTTTGGGTTGGAAGAGAGCTTGAAGATGATCCCATTCCACCCCCTGCCATGGCAGGGACACCTTCCACCATCCCAGGGTTCTCCAAACCCCATCCAGCCTGGAATTGGGCACTGCCAGGGATCCAGGGGCAGCCACAGCTGCTCTGGGCACCCTGTGCCCACCCTCCCAGGGAAGAATTATCTTGTAATATCTGACCTAAACCTGCTCTCTCCCTGTTTAAAACCATTCCCCATTGTCCTGTCCCTCCAGGCCCTGTTAAAAAAATTCCTCTCCAGCTCTCCAGGAGCAGGTTTAAGCACTGGAAGGGGCTCTGAGGTCTCCCTGGTGCCCTCTTTTCTCCAGCTGAGCAGCCCCACCTCTCTCAGCCTGTGCCCATGGCAGAGCTGCTCCAGCCTGGATCATCTGCCTGGTGTTGCCCAAGCCACAGGAGAGAGCAGCCAGCACCATCTTCATGCCCGTGCTTTGTTCCCTCTGCTTCTGCATTCTCACAGGGGAAAATTCAAAAAGAATCTTTCAGGATCACAAGCCTTTTCTGCTCTTGACTTTTGCCCTGAAAAGAGTGGATTATCTGGCATTAAGACCTCACTCTCCTTTCCCACTCCCCTGTCTGTCAAAGTCAACAAACAAGGAGCACATGGAAAGGAGATCACACCACAGCTGCTTGCCACAGGTCATTAAACATCATTTTGGTCCCAGCTCTGTATAACAAACCTCATTGTGCCCATCTTGGGGGGTTGTCAAAGCAGTAAATTTGCCAGCTAGCTGAATTTGTGGGTGTCTGACTGGTAGCTTCCAAATGCTTCTTTTGGGAAGACTCAAAACTTCACTTTTTAACTTTTTTTTCTTGTGTCAGTGCCACATCAGTGTCATTTGACAAAGGGCACAACACCTTCTGCAGATGGCTTTGTAAAGGCTCAGCAGTAATTAACTGTCTGCTGTCAGTTGGAGAAGATCTTCAGGATGGCAGTGTTCCTATTTATATATAAATATATACATATATGCATATATTTTTTATATATATATATATATGTATATATATATACTGTGTTTGCTCCAAATGTCCTTTGCTTTATGAGGCACAAACTCTCTTTGAACAATGGCAGCTCCTGGGTTGTTTTTTTTTCTTTTTAAATTTCAGCCTCTTCCCTAATACAGCAGTTTGTGGAGCCAGTCATTGCCATACTGCAGAGATTATTTTAATGATCCCTTCCTACCTGTCAGCCAAGGTGGTAAGGGTATAATTTCGTGAGCCTTTCAAGCAATCATTCAGCAACACTTTAATACAAAGGGTATCATTAAATGACCAGTCACATGCCCAGCCCAGGGAGCACCAGTCCTGCTCTGTAATCTGAGTGACTCACTCTACCATGAATGTGCACCAGAGTAACTGGGGAGGAAAAACAAAAAAAAATGGTTAAAGGGACCCAATTTCTGTTAAAATAATGATGTTTGTTACGAAGATGCGCAGTCAGAATCTTCAAACTTTTGTCCTGCTGCTTCTTGCACTCTCATCAACGTGCTTCAGTCTGCCCTTCATGTGGTTGTGACATCCTAGGGAAGCATTTTTGTGTTTACACATTATACTCTTACACTTTCAACATTCAAAGACTTCAAAGATCCCAGGTGAACTGCTGGGCTCTGACATCTCAGGCCAGCTCTTAATGAAGGACTCAGGGTTTTTTTTGAGGCATAAATAACTGCCTCTAATTATTTACAGTTAATTGCTGTAGTGTGCGTATCTGAGCACCTCAGAAAGGCAGAAAATTTTCTGTGTTGAAATGGAGCTGTGTTGTGTCAACAAGGCAGTAGTTTGCAGATGTGTTGTGGTTTGGTTTGCTGTGTTTTGTTTGCCTCTGTCACATCCCTGTATCAAAGGAACAAGTCCCTGGGTTGCTCTTTGCCTCTGAAACCTTAAGTCAGAGTCACACAGTGACCACCCCCTGATGTTTTGTGCCTTGCAAATATTACTCTGTTTAGATCTCCTTAGCTCAGGGACCCTTAAATTGTCAAAAATGGTAACTAAGGAAAGGCAGGGAAGGCTTTGAAGGCTGAAATCAGCCCACACCCACAGTCAGGTGCTTCAGGACCGTGGCTTTTCCAGGTGGGATCCTTCTCTGGTGGCATTCTGCCTGTAAAGCCACCACAGTGTGGTGAAGCTCAAGGCTGGGAGGTGTCCAGGTTTTGGAAGAGGGAACATTCAGAGGCTGATGTGGAACTGATGCTTCTCCAGCCCCCTCTCCCCCATGACCTCTTCCAACCTATTTAATGCTGGGTCTTCTCAGGACAGCTATGGGGTTTAAAGGAACAGGAACAAAGTGGTGGTTTCTGAAGCTTCTAAATATCTTTGAAAAACCCACAGCAGACTCCCATCCACATCTTGAAAACCTGTCCTTTCATCTTTGCCTCTTAGCCTCGGTTAAAGATGGGGACATGCAGAACACTCTAGACACAATTATTCCCCAAAAGAGAACGAGAGTGCCAGAGCAAGACAGAGCAATCCACTGCTGACTGAAGTGCTCAGGGATGATGGGGACAAAGGCCAGCACCAGAAGAACAAAAAGAGACCTCGACCAACCAGTTTCTGAGAAGGAAAGATGAAAGACTTGCTCCAGCTGCCATTGAAGTGAGAGGAAAGATTCTCATTAACCTAAGTGGGAGTCAGGTGAAGGGCTTGTTTGCTGTGAAGCAGGAGGCAGGGATGCAAACCTGCAGGGAGGCCTGGGAAGTGTCAGAACCAGAGAGAAGGAGCAGATGGAAGGGGCAAGAACAGGATTTCTCATCTGGTTTAGAAAGCAAAACGCTGTGTATCCCCCCCCTCCCTCCCCAAGCACAGCACACAAAGCCACAAACAAAACTTCAGTGGGAAAGCAGTGGAAGCAACTCCCCTCTGACCACAGCTTCGCTGGAATCTGGTGCTTTTGACACTCAGGGCTAATTGGGCTGGATCAGCCAAGCTGTAATGTGCCTTGGCTGGGTCACAGGAACCTACCCTCAGAGCTGTGATGGTCCTTCTGAATGCAAAACACAGGCAGTGACTAAAGCTGTACAAACAGCCAGGTTTGGTCAGCTGCCAGCCCAGGGCACAATTCCACAGCCCCCTCCTCCCTCCAGTCCCACGGAGCTGGGCTGGAGCATCAGTGAGAGGAATCCAGCAGAGGGAGAGGGTTAGGTCCAGCCCAGCTGTGGGGAGACACGCTGCCCTGGTGCCTCAGGTTTTAGCTTTTCTATTTTTCAGATTCTGTGCTGTTTGTGTGTGTGGGTCTGAGCTTCAAATGAGGGGATGGTGAGCTCTCTTCACAGAGTAGGGAGACAAAATAATTCCTTCTTCAGCTGGGGACCAGGAACAAATGATCCAAATCTCAGGCCCAAGAGCACAAACAACGTGGGCTGGAGAGAGAAAAGCAAGAAGGATGGGAGTGCATGGGCTAAAGCTGGAATGGGACAATGAACTCCAAGGTGCAAATGGAGCAGAACTGATCCAAGGCAGAGACCCTGTGACTGGGGGTCCATTTTTGGACCATTTTGGTTCATCTTGGGTGCAGCCCTGGCTGGGCTCTTGTGCTGCTCAAGGTGGATCCACTGAGGAGATCCTTTCAATAAATCCCCACTTTATTCTTTAACTCCATCTAGTCTCTGTTACAGGTCAGCCTTCACAAGGCATCAGCCCCTTTCAGCCTTTGATGTTTTCTGCCCAGCACCAGGAATGTCCCCTGCACCTCTTTGGGAATGGCATTGCTTCCCTAATTGTTTTTTTCTCTCATTAACAGTTTAAATTAATTTTTAATTAATTGTTGCACTTAATCATAAGCAGTGTATTTTATCCACAAGCAGTTAAGCAGTGTAATTTTCCACTTTAGGCAGAACGTAGCTTTTTTCACAGGTTGTTATTTTTAGAGTGAGTTTATGAGATCACCAAAACTCTTTAAGTTTTGTTAAACCCTGATAAGCTTCAGTGAAGACAGCCTGGGGGAGCAAAACCCTGGACACCTGGAATCCAGAATTTATAGCCCTCCAAAGACATGGTGGAGTGACCAGAAGATAAAGAAAAGACTATCAAAGGCAATTCAACATATGCTGGAAACTCCCTGCCTGTGAAAGGAAGATAATGAAAAGACACAGAAAAAAACGTGGATAAGCCAGCATGAGGAACGAGAAAACAATAACCAGCAGAAGAGAGAACACTAATTAACGAAGAGAATATGGAATTCAGAGCCAATGAATGCTAATGTGTTTGCCTAAATAAGTGGGGAGTTTTGAAAGCCGTGCGCACCTAGGTGGAGCTATTCCCTCACGCTCCCCCAACCTGGGAAAAAGGAATGCCAGCTCCCAAAAAAAAATAGCGTTAGGGAGTTTCGCTTACCCCCACGTTTTCGGTGACACACCTACGAGGAGAGCAGCAACACGCCTGCCACATCTGTGACCTGATGCCTGACCAGGCTGCTTGTCACCTGGCCAGAAGTTAATTTCAGCCTTTCACAAACAGTAAGGAAAAAAAAAAATAAAACAAACCCCCCCCCCCCCCCCAAAAAAAAAAACCCACCACAAAAAAACCCCAAATAAACAAACAAAACTCCACCAAAGAAATCTACAGTGTGGAGGGAAGGAGGGAAGGGAATGGGAAGGTGGGTGAGAAAAGGAAAAAAAAAAGAAAGAAAGCTGTTTATTAGCAAGTAATTAGATTAGCCGAGGAATTTCCAGATGTCCTTGGTCTGGTTTTCAAAAGGAAGGACCCCAAGTTGCACCAGGAGAAAACAGCTCAGGAAAACAGAGAATTAAAACACATAAATTCTGCATTTCACATTGCTCATGTAAGGACCTTAGACCCCTTTGAACTCTAAGGTCCTGCTTATAAGAGCACTTGAGCATTTGCAGGAGCAAGGCACTAGTTCGTGCTATTTTTAACTTTATTTCATCTGTAAAGCCAGTAATTACAAATGAAAACCCTCAGATTTAAAAAGGCCACCTGACCATAAAATCACACTACTAGAAACCCATTTCCAAACTAGCAACAAAGTAAAAGCTTCTTCTAATTTTTTTTTTTTTTTAATATAGGCCTTTAATGCTCCACATATCGACCTAAGCATATTGCTTTTTTAATGTTGCTTTTTCATCTGGCTCCATGTTGATGGTGTAAATCATTAAACTATCTCCCAGGGACACATTCCCAGCTGGGTTAATGGGATATGAATCCCATGACCAGTAAAACTCTGGTAATTTACATCAGCAGATGCTCTGGCCCTCGCAATATCCTTTGTTTTTCTACTGCAAAAGGAAAATTAGTGGCTCCTCTTGTCAGCCCTCAGCCCTCTGAACAGTGCTTGAATCTTATTTACTCTCAGCCTTCCTTACAGGGCTCTGGCTTTGGAAAGAGGTGTCCAAGAGAAGTGGAATTTCCAAGGCTCCCTGTCTTTGTTTCAGTGCCTCCTGAATCTGCCCTCCTCCCTAAAGCCATTCCTCCTTCTCCTGTCCCTCCATGCCCTTGAGGAAAGTCCCTTCCTTTAAGGGAAACCTGGAAATAGCTTTTTAAAAACTTACAAATATTAAAAATCTGAAATGTAGCTATTCAGTACAAAATATTCCCTGCTTTGGCATGAAGGTCAGAGTGTCTTTAAAACTTAAAAAATAATAAAGGCCTCTTAGGAAAGGCCTATTTGGAAAGGCACTTGGGAAAACTACAGGAGCTGAGATATCCATCAGCAAATAAAAGGAGAGTTCAGTAATGGGTATTAATTTAAATCTTGGATGGGCTCAGGCATTCAGTGTGGAGGAAGGTGCCCAAAATTATACACAGGGAGCAGATGCCAGTGAGGATTTAGAGCTTAGTCCCAAGGGTTTGAGGTTTTCCATCAAGTTTTTGAAGAGAACCTCGTTTCCTCAGAAGTTGTATCAATGGCATTGGTGAATTGAGGGGTGTTGTGGTCCCACAGATCTCTTCAGCCACCTCCACTCCCTCCCCAAACCTCCCCAAATAGATTTAACTGGGACAGAGGTTTAGCACCCTTAGGAGGTTCAGCAGCCAAAGACAGATTGGTCAAGCTGCAGAGAAGTAAATTGTCCTGCAAGCTCCTCTACGTGCAGTTAGGAATCAAAAAAATTCACATGAGGGAGGGAAAAATGTTTTATAAGCATGTCAACATAGGGAAAAGTTCTGTGAGAGCTCAATGTAAACAAAGAACCACAAACCCACATGTAAACCAGACTTTTATTATTTCTGTCACTCAAGGGACTTCCTGGCAGGTATTGTCAGTCAAAACTCCCATAAAGCCAATTCCTACCTACATTTTTTTCTATATTTTGTCTTGCCATCAGTGACTAAAGCCACCAGTGCTGAGCCAACAACCAATGACCCAGCTGCCAAAAATTCAGTTTGAGCATCCCACTGTCAGAAAAAGTTTTCCAGAGGACTGAAAACCTTCTGAAGGAACCAAACCCTCACCAAGATCCCCATGAAGACTCTGCTGCCACCTGGGCACGGAAACCCTCCAGCTTTGTATGAAACATGATGCTCAAACCTGCATTTCAGCTGAGGAGTCTCACAAAAAGCCCCACTTTGGCTGGTGCCACACAGGTGATGGTTCCTCTTCCAGGTGGAAGAACAGATTTTTTTTTTTTTTCTTCCAAGTTTTCCATTACAATCACAGGAGACTTGCAGGGATGAGAGGAGGCCTAATGTAACAATGTCCTTCACCCTGTCTTGGACCAGCTGATGTGGATCACACCCCCATTTTTACTTTCTTTTTCACAAGGCTAGACCACGATGAAACAGAGAGGTGATCTGGGGGGCACCTGGGTTATTTTGAGCAGGGAGTTTGAGAAAAACATCCTTCTTGCCTCATTGCATCACTGACACCTGCAAGTCACCATGGAGACTCCATTTATTATCAGAGTGACTGCTTCAAAGGTGCTCTTCAGCACTGGGTCCGGGATGGAAGAGAAGAAAGCAGATCCAAGGTTTTTAATTTGCTAATACAAATCAGAGAGCCGTGCAGAAAACAGGGCACCATGGAAACAAGCCACTGCATTATAGTGTACAAAAGTCTAAAAAGCAGGCAAGTTAATTTTCAGCCTCTCAGGTTATTTTCAGGCATCAAAAGGATTGTTTTCAGTCTGCTCAGGCTGAGATTCAGACAGAGAGTGGGCAAGCAGGCACTTGAAGTGCAGGCCTCCATTCAGGAGCACAGCAAAGTGCCCTCTTGGCCAGAATATTTCTTTCCACATCCACTGCAATAAGATCTGTTCAATTTGGGTTTGTCAAGACCCCTTTAGCACTCTGAAATGAGCTCAGGGCTGTGCAGGCTCGAGACAGCCCAGCCTGTGCCATGAGAAGGGAAACAGGGTTGAGAAGCTCCTTTCCACCCCTCAGCTTCCTCTCAGTTAAAAAGGTGCATTCAGGGCTGATGGTGAGGGGGTCCTTTGAGGTGAAACAGAGTTTTGGGTACCTCACTTGGTGCTGTGGCCTGCCCCTGTCCCATTCCAGAATGGGAATTCCTCCTCCCACCCCCAGTTGTTCAGACATTACAAATCCCCACAGAGTTTTCCTCGTGGATGTTCCTTTTCATATTGTCATTTATCAGTGGAAAAAAGTGCTTTAGTGGCACGGAGACCAAAGCAGCTCTGCCCTGAAGGATCAGGGGGATATCTTAGCAAGAATGTCCCAAGAAGCTAAATGCATTATTTTCATGGCTGCAAGGCAGCTTTGACCTTCTGGCTCCTAAAGGTTTGATAAACATGACTGGTTTACACCTTGTGGTGTGACTGACTGGTTCAGGATAATAAAAGCCTCATTTTCTGTTTCAGACAGCTGGAATATGCAAGTTCTAAAGCATAAAATCCCCAGAAGATACAACAGAAAGAATCACTGCACATTTATTATGGTGAAAGGCTAATTTTGTTGCAAAATTTTCAGTACCAGCTGTTAAGAAGTAGTGGGAGAGATTTCTACCTCTTGCTAACTTCCAGCCAAAGGTAAAACTTCATAACAAAGAAAATTAGTTCTGTTTAGAAATGCTAGGGTGCTACTTTCCCCTTAATCACCAATGTTAATAGCTGAACTTTGTTACCCCTCTGTGGGGTACCCTTTTTTACATGAAAAAAAAAAGGGCTTTCCAGTCACATTTTCAATTCAGTCTACACTTTACAAAATTGGGTAATGTTAAAAAAAGAAAAAAACCATGCAATTAGGTGTTTTTTGGGGGGGCCTTTTGCTTCTTGAAAAATTTTTGCAAGCACTAATAGATGCTTTTAGCTGGAGGGGGTGAGAGGGTGAAGTAATGTTTTTGAAATAAACAAATGGGCAGCTGCTTCCATAACAATAAAGGACGTCAGAAAATTCCACAGTAAATAATCCAGGGCATCTATTTTATATGCCAGCTCAGAAAATCCTTCTTTCCTATTCATCATTGGATAAGTCACCTCTTTCTGATTCTGCAGGTTCTTTTCTTTGCCTATCAGAACCTAATAAAGAAATAAATTTAGGCCTAATTTAATTTGTCATGACACCACTGATGGATTTTTAAAGAACTAGCAATGTCAGACAAGCTTGCTTTGTTAATTTCTGAAAGTCTGCTAAAAAATGAAGAGAAGATGGCAGAATTCAGTATTCAAATGGTGTTTAGGCAGCTTCCACACTTCAAAAAAAGAAAAAAAAAAAACCAAAAAAGGGCAGGATATGGAAGTTCAGGCTAAGCTTTCACAAAAGATAAATCCCCACAGGAATGGTAAGCCTGCATGACAAAAATAATTAATTTTGAGGACCTGGATCAGCCAGGAACCTCTGGAGATCTTCAGTCATCCTGGGTGAGCCACAGGATTATATCAGAGCACTCAGGGCTTCAACCAGGCTGGACTTGGAAACCTCCAAAGGTGGAGACAGCACAACCTGCTCCAATATGTGACTCAAATCTTATTTCATTCTATTTATAACAACGTCCTCCATTACTCAGAAAAGCTCAGACACCACTGAAACCTGAAAAAAAACCTCTGTGTGAATTCAGTGCATCCCCCTGGCCATGAAGTCAAGGCTGCCCATGTGAAAAATCTGATCAGATCCCATCCCTTTGTGGCTCACAGATGATGGTCAAAGGCACAGAACCTTTCCACTCCATCCAAAGCAGCAGCTAATAACTCTGACAGGATATTGTCCCTCAAGAAGAAGGACAAGATGACACAAACTCTGTTAGGAGCCTTCTCTTGCAGAGGACATGATGCTCCAGATTCTGAGGATTTGTTTCCAGAGCTCAATGTGCCACAGCTCAGTGATTCATAGCCTGTGATCTGCACAGGACCTGCAGGCAGGACCACGAGGTGGGACAAACAGAATTGGGACATCTCAAAAAAAAAAACATCAGCAAAAAGTGAGGAAAAAATGGAATTATTAACAATGGCACCGATGGAGAGGTCAAGTTTTACAAACTTGTAAATGGAAGTTATTGAAGGAGACAACAGAGTTTTAGCTGACTTTGGTTTGACTCCAAGTGGCTCAAAAACTGCCTTTTTAACCAAAGTCTGAGTCAATCTGCTCTCTTCCTTTCCAGTGGTCCAAACTCCAAGCCTACAGATTCCACATGCTCTAAGCTGTCACAGGAGTCAAGAACCTCCAGCTTTCCATGCCTACAATAAACAGGTTTTCTGTGCATGAACAGCAAAACCAGGATATCCAGAAGAGGTCAGATAAATGTTTATCATTTATCATTTATCAGAAGACCAGAAGCATCAACTTGCTACATGCAAGCTTTCAGATTTGTTGGCGTGGGCACAAGGGATACAGCCAAGACTTTCAGACTTTCAGCATCACAGAAGCTCTGCCTGGGCACTTAGCACTGGAAACCAAAGGGAAAAAAAAAAATATCAACCCTCATAATTTTTTGTCTTCCTGGCCTCATGTTAAAATATGGGGAAAAATAGAAACCACATTCAATAACATCTAGATACCTAGTGCCTCTGCTCAGTGAAAGGAAATTGAAATTTGCAAAAGTAATGTATTCTCCTTGCCCCTATTTTCCAAAACAGTAAAATTGGTTATTATCTAAAACATTAAAAACAAACAATCAACTCCTCTCAAAAAAAAAAACAAAAACAAAAACAAAAAAAACAAAAACAAAAACAAAAAAAAAAAAAAAAAAAAAAAAAAAAACACCAAAAAAAAAAAAAAAAAAAAAAAAAAAAAAAAAAAAAAAAAAAAAAAAAAAAAAAAAAAAAAAAAAAAAAAAAAAAAAAACAAACCAAACCAAGCAACCAACCAACCAACCAAAAAAAAAAAAATCTAACCAAAGAAACAAATAAAAAACCCTCACAACCAAAAAACCCAAGGAAAAAAAATTCCCCAAAAAAACCCCAAATCCCCCCAAACCAAAACAAAATCACAGACAGACACAAAACATAGAAAGTTTCCTTCTAGTTCATTTAAAGCTGCAAACTTAGAAATAACAGATCAGAAAATCTTAAAATAGAGGATGTAAATAAGGTTATGTTTACTTCAACAAAATACCAGAAAGGGAAATCTTTTCAAAACTTTCATCCTTCACAAACATGACTTTTTCCAAGTGAAATTATTAGCCCTTTACACTGTTTAAACTGTTCATATCTGACAAGCAGGCTAGTGATCAAGCACAGGACTAAACTCACATGACTGCCTTTCCCACCCCTACACTGAGCTCTCTGAGGTGTTTCTTGCCCTCAGATTTACATATTCAGATTTGGGATAGCAGTCTCCATCGAGATTTTGGCACACTCACAGTCTGCAGGACAGAAGGGACACAGCTTTGAGTTGAAATTGCTTAAGCCCAACCCTAATATTGCCAGCTACACATATTTTTGTGTATCTGTAAACCTCTCTGGGTTTCTTCATTCTCCAGACACCTCACTGTTGTGTTGCTAAGACTCTCAGATCTGGATTTCAGCACTACAGCCCCCACAGAACTCCCCAGACTGGCAAGCATTTCCCCTTCTCTTTCCCCAAATGCAGAATTAATCACTTTTCCCCCTTCTTCCCCTCCTTTTTCCCAGTTACCTTGCCAGCCACCCATGCAAGGTGCCTGGTCAGCTCTGTGTGACCTCTGCCTATGCTTCTCTAAATGCTAATTTAATTTGACAACTGAGCTGCTCATTCTCCATCTCCCCAGCGTGGCTCAATTCCTGATTACAAAATCTGAGTGTTAAAAAGGAGGGCAACCAACACTGGGGCTGGGGTCAGAGGTGAAGGGAGAGCAGGGTTAAAACTAAGAAACCTGTATTTCCACCTGAGTAAGCCAGTGTAAAATGATGACCCTGCTTCTGATCCCAGCAAAGAAAAAACTGCAGCCCTTTCCAGAGCATAGAGGTGTCCACAAACACACAGAGCTGGGTATTAGCAGAATCCAGGAAAATAATTTAAGTATACAGAAAACTTAAATTTGTCTCAGTGCTCAAATTGGCTTGTCTTCTCTCAGTGGAATGGGGGACAGAATCAGAAGGGTAAAAAGCTGCAAAATTAGTGAGTTGGGATAAAGACAGCCTCACAGGGACAGCAAAATCCATGCACACAAACAAAACAAATCAAGGAATTCTTTCACCACCTCCCATGGGCAGGCAGGTGTTCAGCCATCCCCAGGAAAGCTGGGCTCCATCACTTGGGAAGACAAAACCCTTGGATGTGTCTGTCCCTTGCCCTTCCTTCGTGTCCTCCCCACTTCCTAAGCTGGCCATGATATCACACAGTCTGGAATACCCCTTGGGTCAGTTGGAATCAGCTGTCCTGGCTGTGTTCCCTCCCAAATCCTTGAGCACTCTCAGCCTCTTGCTGCCAGGGTGGGGAGAGGAGCAGAGAAAGGCCTTGATGTGCAAACACTGCTCAGCAATAACTAAAACATCCCTGAATTATCAGCACTGTTTGCAGCACAAATCCAAACTTCATCCTCCTACTGTCATTTCTGTCCCAGACAAAACCAGCACACTCACCATAAATCTAAAGAGGGAGAAGAAAAGGTTCAAAAATCCAGTCCCTTGCAAAATAACACTAATTGTTCCATCATCCAGCAAGCTATGATGATGATGATGTGACAGCCACACAGAGCGAGTTGTTGTTTTTTTTTTTTTTTTTTTTCAGCTGGAACAAGTAATTTGATGACAGGCTTGCAGCTTCTCCACCTACAAACCACAATCATGCAAATAACATCTTACCACTGAGACACCTATTTATGTAAGCACAGGCCTAATCACTCACATCCGAGGCATTCAGAAGGTATTATTAGGGCATGATAAGACTTATTAGGGAATAACACAGTGTTCTAAAGGCACCACAACCTTCAGCTGTGCAGCAAGGAAACCAAACTGCAGCATCAGTGGCTTGACTTTCAAAATCCAAATATAAAAACAGCAGAATTCTGCACTAGAAGCAGCCCCATTAGGCAAACCTATTTTTCCTTGCCACCCTGCCTTCCAACAGGGGGTTTATCTCCTCTAAAAACTCCAGTTTGTATCTGCCCACCTGACAGCATGAACACCACGTGAATCAAAAGCATGGCTTCAACTCCCAGCCTCATTTTGCATGGGAATGGTTAAATAAGGTGATTCTTCCAAAAAACTTCCCTTCATAAGGGATCCTCCCTGTTCTCCTCCCTGCTGCACTCTTAGCTCCCAGCTACCCTCTCCTTAAGCAGGGCAGGACTCAGGAGTGACAAAAGGCCACTCTTTGATAAATCTGGAAAGCAACAGGTCCAAACTACCCTGGAGCAAAGGGAATTCTGAACTGGGATCACAAGGCTCCCTCTTGCCAAGAGCAGTGGATGAATTTACAAGCCTCTCCCACAGCAAAGAGTTGATTTCACAGCTCTTCATCCTGCTGCCCCTGCCTGGGAATAAAATCACCCTTGCTCATGGCAAACTGAGTGCTTCAGGAATGACCATTTGCCACAGGTTTTGAAGGCAACATAGGCACCCTTCAACTAGATTTAGAAAATGGCTTTTTGTGTATTCTCCCTCCTTTGTTTGTGTACCAGAGAGCCATTTACTGCAAATTCTGTGAAATGTGAAAAATATGGCAATGGACACATTTAGCAACAATTTCTTACTGCAGCTGGAAAAAAAATTACAGCTTTCTTGACTTACAGTCATATTTAATATATTCCAGTAGCATCTCATCTTAACCCTGCTGCTCTTCCAAGATTGAATGTTCCCAGGTTTTTTCAGCTTTCCACGGGTCACAGCTTAGATTTTAGGACACTCGTGGGTCACAAATTATATTAATGCTCAAAAAGGCACAATCCCATCAGTAACAGCTGTCCAAATGGACTCTGCAGCATTGCTCCAACAGTGTCCTGCACAATCCTGCCCTTTGCCAGAGGAAAATTTGATATTTTAACATGGAGACAGGGGAAGCAAGCAGCATGTTTGTTAATATGCATGCTTTTAGGCAGATCATTGCTCTTACTTCAAGCAACACAGAGATCCATAGAAATAAAAATCCAATTTATTTTCCTCTCCACCTTTAAGCAGGAGGACCTCAGTGCAGTCAGACTATCCAAGAGTACTGCATCACATCTGTGAGGTAAATGCCAACAAACTGGTTTGTTTCTTTTTTACTGCCCTCATTGCTTTGTAACCTCTTTATCATCTCCCTCAGAATTGGCTTTAGAACCAAAGCACTACACAAAAAGCTACTGGATAAGCTAAAAGAAACAAGTATTTTGTCTTTTACGTGTCCTTATAGGTAAATATTAGTTCTGTTCCCAAAGACTCCATCCATCTCTTATTTATACATCCAGAGTCCCAGCAAAGGTTTGCCCATTCTGACTCCCCATTTGGCCCTGTCACACCACTCCATTCCTTCATCACACTTGTAACTCTCCCAGGCATTTCCTTTCACACACACTGCCAGTTCCAGAGTCCAGAGTCCTCACCTCGACCTCCCTGTGGAGATCTCTATCCCAGATGTTCAGCACTTTTATTGTCCTGTTTCATATCCCACCCTGATGACTATTTCCTGCTCTTTTTCCTACTCTGAAATCCTACTCTTCCATCCTCCAACAGAAGCTGGTAGTGCTCCCTTTGCAGCTGGCATGCTTTCTTCAATAATGAAAAGAAAGGGAAAAATAAAAAAAAAAGGGAATTTAGAGTAAAGACAAGAGAGTGGNGAAACAAGCTTAATTCAAAGGTATAATTTAAAATACTTGTCTGACTTTGACAAGGCTTTGAGCAATTCTACAGATTCAGCCACACAGACATGTGGGAGACATTGCCGTATTTTTTTTAATCTTCGGCTGCTGCACGTTTAAAGTCAAATGCTTCACATTACAAGGACAGCAACCAACCCTTCCCCTGGGATGGCAAACAGCTGCCTGCTGGTGTATCTGGTTACTCCTAGTCTATCACATCTAAAATCTCTTATCTCAGGCAACAAGAATTTCAAGGATGCTGCTCCTTGCCCTCAGCACCACAGAGTATTCACATTTATGT
>WBNO01011757.1:0-13553 GCA_013400575.1 Peucedramus taeniatus
CAGAACTGCTGCTAGACAGATCTCCAGAACACTCTGACATAGCCCGAGTGTTTATTAACAAGCTGAAACCAGGGAGATACCTTTCTCTTATCCTTTGTTTTGATTCAAGTATTTCTGTAACCAGTGTTTACAGTCAAAAATGTCAGCCTGTTTCAGTTTTGTAAATAAACTCTTCAAGTCAGCATATACCAAGAAACAGCAAGACAGAAGGTAAAAGCTGTTACTGATTCAGACTAAGGTTATCTCAACTGAAAATGTCCTCTGACTATTTAGAGGCAATTTCTACCTTTGAATTTAAACATGTAATCCATGCAGTCTAGAGATTTTACTGGGCTATAAATCAAGTGAAGGAGTTTGCCTTTCTTTACACCCCTTTCCTCATAGTAAAGAGATTCCACTACTTCCTAAAACATAAAAAGAATTGTAAGAGAGTACATGGAGACTTTTACAGCCAGGCAAGAATCTAATACTCCCCACACCTCCTCTAAGATATGCTCACAGATTTGGACCTGTGGTAATTGGAATGCTTAGATGAAGACCATCAGCAAACTTTGTTAACAACCATTTACTGCATGAACTTCATCTTGGAATAAAGAACCAAAATGAAAAAACAGGGAAGGACACAAAACATCCTTTTCCAGAAATAAAATTTGCTAAAAGCATCAAATGAAATTCACAAGCTAGTTAAGTATTGAATTCATAATATTAAAGCACAGACAATGGAAAACAATCCAGAGAAGCTTGCTCTTAAAAAGTTGGCTACTGCTAACCTTGGTTGCTCTGTTTTTATTTAGAGGGAAAGATGCTGCCACCTGAGGCCTTAAGATGCTCTTTTCCTACTGCAAGGAAAGTATGGCACTCAGGCCAGTTCTGTGAAGGTAACAATGGCAGCTTTAGCTCTCCCTCTCTTTGGTGATCTCTCCCTCTTGCTGGTTTTGACAGCTGCAGTGGCATATGCTATGCCAGCTTTCATTGCTTTCAAATGTTTAAATTACACCTCCAGCCCCTAAAAATAAACAGATTAAAATAAAAGTAATAATAAAAAAAAAAGTAAAAAAAGTTGCAGTTTCCTCTTTCAGAACTCATATCTTACTATTTCTTGAGTTCAAATAGTCAATCCTTCCTTTTTCATATTAATAAAACCCAGACTTAAAGTACCTAATGCACATCCAGTTCAGACTTAGAGCTGCTTTTCAGCTCTTAAGCTGTGGTTGTGAAACTTAAATTTGAAGTTAACAGAACATGAACATAAAATCAAGTTCTCTTTTTTGTCCTCAGGTACAGTATATTGTCTTGAACCACTGTACTGTCGTGAACCTGCTTTGAGGCTCCAGCAGCTGAATATGGCCCTCCTGAAATATTCTCAGACTCAGCAAGTGGATGTAAAGTACTATGGATGAAATAGAGCTATCTGATATTTGTCTTGAGAAATAGGAGTTCTGACCCTCCATAGCTGCTGTTGTTCCTTATATAAGCTCCCTTAACATTAATAGCACCACTGATTTCAAATCACTACAACTAGATATGTCTGGAAATTATATTACTAATTTTGAATGCAATATTTTTAAGGAAAACACATCTGATTGGAAAAATTGCAATAATATTTCAAAATAAAGAGTATAAAGCTAACACTACATTTTTTTCCATTCTGTAACCACTAGAGGTCAGCTTTGATAATGAACATACAAAATGAAAATTTGTTTTATATTTTCCTTTGACAGCAGAAGTTTTCTTTTATTCTTTCCTAGTAATAATAAAGTTAGCTTATCTAATACCTTATTAGATATTTTTAAATGCAAAGAAATAAAGAATGCTTTTGCCTGAAACACATTTAATTTCTGTGAAAACGGTACATCCTGTGCAATGTTATAGCTATATCATGAGCTCCTACAAATACAGATTTAAAAAGGGAATTCAGAAAGCACATGAATTTTTGAAACATTTTTAATAACGTGGCCAATTAACTAAAAAACAAATCACAGGAGCTGGTTTTCCTCTTGCACAGTGTTAGCTTATGCACTAGCAACATGCAGAAGACCAAGATACTGCTTTGCTTTACCAATGAATGACAAATCAGATTAGGAGTATTATTGGAGGGAAAAATCCAAAAGAACAAAATCCTGCTTATTTAGCAGCCTAAGAAGATAAATTCCTTCCATTCTAGTTGCAGAATAGAGGAAGAATTTCAGATCCCTGATTTGAACACTACCAGCAGCTTGTAATGTCCTACAATGTATGCTGGTACAGATGCTCTGTTTTCTTCAGTAACTCATATACTGCTGCATGTGCTTTGAAAAACATTTTCATATTGTGGGAATAGAAGGACCTCATGCAGTGAAAGCACACAGCCAGAAATTTCATTTCTGAGTGTTTGGAACAGAGAATCAACAGTTCTAGAGCTGTGATCACATCAATAATAAATTACTCCCAAGTTCAGTCTGCAGAACAAACAGACTTATGAAAAGCTCCTGAGAAAGAGTGCAGGTGACATGAAAGTATCTATAAAACTTCATAGAAAGACTTCTCAGAAAGAGAAAACTGTGTCAGAAAACAGCAGGTGTTAGTTATGTAAGAGCCATATAGTGAACAATCACATCAAATCACTCACAAGCCAAAGGGCAGCTAATAGAAACACCATTTGTCAAAGTAAACATACACAAATTGATATAAATATATGCATCTCTGTAGGCAGATGCATGTACACACTGAAAGAATATCACAAGAATACAGGATAACTTGTGGTTTTTCAATCCTGCTGCTACTGTTCACAATTTTTTTTTTTTTTCTTGAGGGGACCTTTGTTCTGACCTACATTCCTCTTAGGAGTTATTAGGGGAAGATTTTAAACTGCTGCTTATACAACAATAGCATTAGCTGTGAAAATCCGTGAATGACAAAAATCAGCTAGCTCTCTGCTTCTCACTCAGTGTACAAAAGCACAGGCTATGCCTGCATGAACTGGAAGATTTTTCACACTGAAGAAGTATTAGTTAGATGAAACAATTAAAGGTAAGAGAAGAAATACATTTTTGAACTAAATGCACTTGCTGACAGCTGTACTGTCTATCATACCTAGTAGAAGCTGAAACACAGAGTAAAATGTGAGATGTAATTTACCTGTAGCTCTTGGTACAAAAAAGAGATTGAATAAAAAGACAGTCTAAGGGAGTTCCCATATAGGGAAAAAGTCTTAGCTGAAACTAAGACAAAAGCAAGACAGACTGAAGGTAGTAAGGCCTAACAATGAAGAAGACCTAAAGGGCAAGAAAAGAAGACTTTACTGAGTCTTCAATACATATATATAAGTGAAAATATACCATAATGAACACATTAATGAGTTCTAAAAAGTTTTGAAAATATTCATGTTTATCTACATAAGAACAGGGAAATTGAGAAGAACAAATGAACCAGGCAAAGAATAAGACATCCTAACAGGGTAAGCATCCAGATCATGAGTAAGAGTTGGGCAAATTTTTGGCAGTCTAAGATGGCCTCTCTTTTACTTCTTGTAAAACACTTGCAGCATAATAGTTCCCATTTGAAGACTGATGCTATACAAAAATCTTTTCTGATTTACATAGAAATGCTGCAGTAGAAGAGTGCATGAGAAGCAAAACATCTTTAATGAAGTCAAGAGAAAGAAATATCACTGATCTCAACCAACTTGTGGCTATGAAACACTGACTTGAAAAGAGAAAGGTGACTTCTAGAGAGGAAGAGTCATATTTTTGACAGGGGAGCTACATGTTGGAAGGAGCAAAAGACTTCCACTGTTTTGAATTGAAGATCAGCGTCTTCAATTGGTTCATAACTTGGCAGTTCATAAACTGCCAAGTTTATGTGCAAACCAGCAGTTAACAATATAATCCAGAATCATTTCATAGATTCATTCAAGTTTAATTCAATGATTTAAACATTTAGGAAATTAATTGTAACCTTTCAATTTAATTCTATTCTAAGGTAAAATACCTTTCTAGGTCTTTCTGAACTTTAAAAGTTTAAAGATACTGAAAAGTTCATAGATGCCGAATATAACTTTAATCAATATAATGGAAAGAAAATGAGTACAGCTCACATTAGCCTTAGATTTTATATTAATCAAAGTCATCCTGTGAAAGAACACAGACAAGGCAAAGCTATTATGCCAGCCCAACTTAGATACAGCTACATCTACTCTTCTTTCTTACTTAATGAATTACTTAACAGTTCTGTAAATATAAAGTAGCTTAGTTGGGTTTTTTAAATTTCATCACACATTAAAGTTTACCTTTGCTTACTACTGGATTTTTTTATATGAAGGAAAGAATCAGCTTTTCACTTTCAAGTTGTTCCCTGAGCCCTTGGTGTTTTATCCCTGGAATCAGCTGCCAGTTGAGTAATTCTCACATCCTCTTTATGTGTAGCAGATGCTCTTGAAATTTTTCACAGACATTTATGTATTATGGAGACACTGACATCATAACATTCTTGCTAAAGAACACTGAATTAAATTAAAAGGATCCCTCTTTGTAAGCTACATAAAATATTTCTTTTTACAGCAAGGAATGTTAGTTTCAGGCTTGAAGCATGAAGTATTATATTTTGTATTTTATTTGTATGCTATTGTATTTTAATAAGGATTCAAAGTAATGTGTTAATTCACTTGTTTCACTTGTAATATGATGAGACTTATATTAAAATATAGTACTATTCTTTATTTTCATTGCAAAAAAAAGTCATACCATTAGACAACAAGATAGAAAGAAGATGGTTTTAACAATTAAAGTATATGTCTATGCCTAACTGTTGCTATTTGTAAAAATAGCAAAGATAGCAAAAATAGACATTAACAGAATGTTGGTGAGGAAGAAAATAAGCAACTGTTTATCAACTTGCTAGATGCATTTTTGAAAACAAGAAGTGTAAAGGCAGAAATGGAAGTCTCTAAAGAACTAAGAAGTAAAACTTCAAGAATCACTCAAAAACAAACAGCATGTATTGTAAGAAAAAATAAAACCATGCATCCCATATTTTTCAGTGCATCACAATTGTGGAGAAGAAATGTTACCATAGTAACAAGGTTATCAGTAACTATTATAGACAGCTTCTTCCTTGTTTAACAGAGAGTTTTGAGATTAACCTTTTAAATACCCCCTTGACACACAGTGCAAAAAACATGCTGCTCCAGAAATGTGGTGGGGAGGGAAGTTCCACACTGTTCTGAGAGAGAGATTTTGTGGATGATAGACATCATCTGGAACAACTTAAGAAACTGCTATTCTAGGCATCTTCCTACCATTAAACCTGAATACCGTGCAATTAACCCATGTATCACAGCAGTAATACAACTGAACAATTGTGCCTAACACTGATGAAACAATCCTGGTGGAAGAATCTGCTTAGGGAAACATAAGTAGCAGCATATAAACCTGTTCCAATAAATGAAGAAGCACATTCAGAAATATAATTTTATTAATAAAATATCATCTTTATTAATATATCTATACATTTTAAGGATGGGAAAAAAGACAGCCCTTCTAAGCCTTTAAGGAAAAAGAATAGATTCATAACACTTTCTTGCAATATAATAATAAAAATATTGTCACAACACATACTTATGTGTACTAAATTGCACTCTAATGTCCAATGTTAAATACTACTTTCAGAGTATGCATGAGTAAGAGTTTTTCAAATAATATAGTTTTCTCAAATGACAAAATAAAGATTTTATTATTGTGTTGTTTTTCAAAAATTTGTATTTCACAGTATTTGTATCTTATTTTTATTACGAAATTATTATATTTATCTTATCAGAAAAAGAAGTATTCCTAAGATAGTAGCTATTTTAATGATTGTAAATATAGGCAGTCTGACACTAATGGAAAAAAAAATTAAAAAAGCTCAAATGACAGAATCTTACATGCCAATTCAGGACCTACCTGCTACTAGCCATCCATAATTTCCCATTTATTCTAGGGGTTTTGAGACTTTCTCTAAATTTGCTTATAACCAATAGAAGAAAAGATTAAAAAGGATGAAGTATATTTAGTTGGTCATTTTGTATTACTGTTGATAGAGATTTTTCCATTATCTGTCTGTTCCAAAGCAGGCATGTTCCACAACAATGCAGGTAAATGCAATAGCGAAATAACAGATTATATAGGAACGGAAGCTACTTTGTGGCAAGTGTAAGAATACTCACACTTGTGAACTGAAGGTTACTGTTCTCACCATCACAACCACCAGGATGACAATGGTTAGAATCAGAGAAAGAAGAGATATCTGTAAAGGTAAAAACATGACTTCAGTCAGTAAGCTGCTGAAAGGTGGTCCTTTGAGCAGCATAATGCATTTGTTAATTATTTACACGAAGTTATGACTGGCACTTATTTTCAATGGCATACAGAACAATAAACCAAAAATCAACTGCTGTTATGATTTACCTTTCCCAATTTTGCTATGTCTCGATATAAAGATATAGGTAAGGTAAAGATGATGGTGGTAAGAAGAATTATGAAGTGACGGTCGGTAAGCACGTTATCCACCCCAACTAAAGCAAAAAAGAAAATAATTTATTTCTTTAAGAGACTAACTTGAGGAAAAGATTAGCTACATTTGAAAGGTTAGAAGTAACAAACTGTTGGTGATCAAGCTTTTATTCCCTTTACTCAGGCTAAGTAATACTGAAAACTAGACATTAACTAACACTGAGAAAGCCATGCACAGCATGGGCACAAACACAAGAATTCTATAAATTCAAACCAAATGCACAACATATGGGATACATTAATCAAAATTGCAAAGTCTGGATTCCTACATATAGATTGGTATTAAGGTCTTTCATTATGTCTGGGTCAATGCTGGGAGACTGCAAGTAAAAAATTCTACTACTTCCTGCTCCCATTTAGTCTTGAGATTTCTTTCATATTCCAGGTTGACATCAATTACTGTGCGGTTTAAGATAGCATTGTTCTCTAAGAAATGGCCTAAAATAAGTTAGTTTGGAGGTTTCTTTTGGACACCTGCTTTCTTGCCATCAGCCAGCTTCCACTTGCAAAGCAGATTACCATGTGAAGGCAACAATGCTGTTATAATATTCCATGCAATCAGTGGGACTTGTTTGCATAACTGGTGGGTTTTTTCAAGCCAATGACAACTTAAAATAAAACATCTCCAAGTTTCAGTGAGGCCGCCATAAATCATTGGCTTGAATGAATACTTAATGAAAAATTATGGCTGGAAAGTGATTGGCAATTGACATGGAAAACTCAGTGCTTTGTTCCCTCTTTTCTTTGGGAGATTATTATGCTTTCCCACCTCTTTCCAGTCAGGTATTCTACCAGACAGGTAATAAGATTTGCCATGCTGGGGATTCCCCCTGTTACAGAAGTCATATTATATATAAATTATTAGATATTCACTGTCACTATCAATTTGATCAGGTATTCACAGAACAACAGAGTGATAATTAAAACTACATCCACACCTTTCAGGTTTCCCATGCTGAAAATTACAGTTCTCCTGTGGAAATGAAACAGTTCATACAAATTCGCATTTCCACTTCATTACAGACATGTTTTCTCTCAGTTTAATTTCCCAGTGAAGAATGTTTTAATTTAGCTGCTTTTGTGCTAAAGTAGATATCAAAAAGGTACACAAATTGCTCCACTGATGCTGCTGTGAAAACTTAGAGCACACAAAGGGAAACAAGGGGGTGTGAGTTAAAAAGCATTATATTCATTATATTATTTGCAACTTATCCAGAATTATTCACTAGATGAAGTACAGTTTCGCTATTTAAATAGTTATTATTATAGGAAGAATCTAAAAAAAAATTACAAAACCCAATAATCTTGTAAATACGCAATTGTGGAAGACTCACTTCTATTTGCTTAGTATTTCACTGAAGCATCTGGTCTCTTCACTGACACTGAGTCCACTGATAGCCAAGGACTAGGATTCATAGTTTTTATTGGGGAAAGGCTTATTAAAGAAAAAAAAACAAACTCAAAAAACCCCACTCATAGACATATGCTTCAAGTTCTTAACTTGAACTAAACTTAAGAGTAATTTAGAAGCTATATTACAGGTAATTCCAAAATACTTATGCTACACCTCTATCTAATCCATAATCCCCCACTCTTAAAATTTTTAAATGCATCTTACCTCCAGGAATTCTCTGAAAAACTTTAGTTAAAGTGTCTCCTGTTATTATGTTGTAACTGATCATAGCTTAAAGAAAATAAGTTTTTTGTTAGTACAAGTCATATCCAAAATATTTGATTAACACTGAATACACACATTTTGTAGACATCAGGATTATATGCCACTATCCCTCTAATATGAATTTTGGCCAGCAGTAACAACTTGTAACAACTTTCAGGTTTAAAAAAATATTATTTAACACTTTTTTTTTTTTTTAACAGGTACAACCTAAGCAATCATGCAGCCTGATAAGCAAGGCCATCGTGCTGAGTGGCTATTTAAATTTAATTCAGAAGAGGATAAAAAAGGCTTTCTAAACCTTATTGTTTCAAATAGCAATTCTTTGTCAGTTTATTTTCAAATGCTTGTTTCTATTTAGTAAATTTCCTGTGTTAGTCTAATAATCAGTTCTGCAATTAAATGCAAAGGACTTTCTAGCTCATGCAAAAAGCTAGCAAACTTTTTAACCCAGAAAAAAGGAAGAGAAAACAGATTAAGATATCAGATACTGACTTTGATTCCTCCCTCTTATTAATAAGTGCTGTGGCCTTAACACTCATATTTCATTCTTATCTAACTCTACACTAAGAGTGCGTAAATTTGTGCACATGTGTATGCATACACAAAATACATTTATACACTCTCATGGTCTTCAGCATTTAGACAGCATATATTTAGGTATTGACCTTAGCTATACATAAATATTCAGTGTTGTGAAATTGTAAGTCATCAACTCTACTCATATAAATTAATTCAAACACATACAAGAGCATAACCATAGCTCTGTGGTAAGGACTAAGACCTTTACAATTATTTTTCTGTATTATCAGTGGAGTACTTGGTTTACAAAGGAGTATAATTAAATGTGTAACACTGTTGCCTGCAGTAACAGTAACTTGACACGCTTAAAAATCTCAGGTATCTGCAGCCAGACCCAAAATAGGAATTGTGATCTGTGACACTGTGATCACCAAGTCCAGACTCTTGATATCTCAATTCATCACATCTTGCAGCTTCATGTGTGAAAATATCATGACTATTTAAGATTTGATTTAATTATGTTGCTACATCAGGGGACAGATTCAGAACAGAACTTTATTTCAAACTTCTGGTCTAATAAATTCCTGCCCAGATTATACTTTTTTGTTCATTTAGTATTTCTTCTTCCAAGGGGTCTTGACTGCCCAATTTCCTAGTACTTCATTGGGTATGAGACTGAACTAATGCTTTTGAAGAGCAGTGACAGCACATAATATTCTAGCAAGACTAAACAGTGGCTTTGCCAATTACAGTAACATTGCATGTCTGAAAATATACTTATTCAGTATACTACTAAATTCATATTTTCTTTTTCTTTCAGACACATCAACTTTGTGCTCTGCTACTCAGTCCAGAACAGAATCTCCTTTGCTATTTTTCTAGCTACTTTTGTAATTAATTTTCATATGTGCGATCACGAATCTCTCTACTATTGCATTTTTCATTTCTATTATTCTGATCCTTCAATTCATTGAATTACTCATAAGTCTTTCTTCAGAACCCACCAAAAAAAAATCAATTTTTTAAAAAATAGCAAAGAAGCATATACAGTACATTCTTTATATAGTTCTTAATATTCAATCAGTGAAACAATGACGTAATGTGAAAAAGCTTGTTACTTATAAAATGTAAACATTTATATTTTATGTGATCTTACCAATAAATGGATATAAAAACTGGAGAGTTGAAAGGATTAGATAACCTACAAGACCATAAGTTTTTTTTACGAGCTCTTGATAGGTTTTGGTATTGGACAGATTTCCTCCTTTGATCAGCAATATAATGGAATAATCTGTTAAAATATAAAATTACTGTTAGAGAAGATATGAGCCAACTTGTGGTTGATTGCTTTTCACCTTCTTTCACTCCTCTAACCAAAAATAAAAAGGTTGTAAGAAGAAAAGCAGTGGCACTAGGAAGAGCAGGGATGAGAAATCTCACAAAATCTCTCAATCTACTAAACCCAGGAGCTATAGGCTTGTATTGAAAGAAAAATACTTAAAATCATAGTACAATCAAAGGTTTTCATTCTGTGGTCTATTTTAAAAAGTCATATACAACCCACTCAGGATTCAGTCTCTTAATTAGTCCAGTCTTAACAGTGGACTCAAACAGGTGATTATGAGGGCACAAATAAGAACATGCTTTCAAATGTTACCTCAACTAGGAAACTAAGGCTTCATGAAAATAAATACAGTCAAAAAGCAGCTTCATATGTTGTACAGTGTAATTCTCTACTTTTACTAATCTGCTGAAGAGATTAGCAAGGTAAGGAAAAAATTAGTCATTTTTATTGTCATAGATATACTTGTTTAAGGTATCATTAAGCTCAAGATAAGCTAAAATATTGCATGACTAATTTTGTCTTTATAACAGAAACTGCCTTTAGAGTACCTGTGATTAAGGCAACCACAAACAAAAGCAGTATTCCTAGAGGAAAACCAGCTTCCTTCATCGAATATGGCAATCCTGCAAAGCAGAAAAGGAGAGATTCTAGAAGACTCTTTCCAAATATTTATTTGTGAGAATCAAAATAAATAAAGACTCAGCTTTTAAAAAATGCTAGTAACCTCCCAAATTGGACCAGCATGCTTAATAACCTCAAAACGATAACTTTCAGTGGACAAACTGTTGCTTAAGTATGAAGTTCAGTCAGCACCTGCCCAACCTTTCTGATCATCATGGCCAAGAGACTCTGGGGTATTTATCACCAAGGTGTGGTCTCAACTGACACCTCTGCATTTTTGCAAAGTAAGCAAATAAATACAGAGAAAATCTTTAAAAACAGCAGCAGAAAGTAAGGAGTCAGCGTTATTCTCCAAGCTGGATAGTCATGCATGAATAAACAAGGCTGAATAGAGGATAGTGAAGAAAAGTAGATTTACCTATAATGCCTGATCCTATGATTGAATTAATAATGTTAAATCCAGCTGATGCCAGATCACTGTTTCCTCCTTTATTCCTGGGCTTACTAAGGAGGGCTATTTGGTCATCTGTTTCTACCTATTTCAGGAAGACAAAGAAAACATTACACATGAGAAAAATAGGTGAGAACAAGGATTTTTCATATAGTCTATTAAAGATTTTTTAAAATTTTCATAGACTCAGATTTGTAGAGGTATTTTGATTAATAAATCCCATTTTTTCAGTGAGAAATCAAAGGGGTATTAAGCAGCTAATTCCTGTATAAGTCTGACTCATAATCTTCTGTAATTCTCTGAAAAATAATAAGTGGAGGAGAGAAATATATATAAACTCAGATGTAGGCTGCTGAAACAAAGACATTCTTAGTCATGTTTCAAAGGCAGAAATCTGAATCAAGTATTTTTGAAAATATTTTAGCTAATACAATTGGTCAGTAAAAAACGTTCCTGAATCAGGGAATTTAAATTAATTTCAAGACTTACTAGGAAAGCATGCCAACATCTTAACATACTCTAATCCAAAGTTTTATCCAGTATTTTAAATATTTCTGTGCCATTCAATGGTTTAGTTAATTATGAATAGTTAATGACACTATAAAATCAGCTGGTCCCAGAAAGTTTCTGTAGGAAAGAACCAAAGTTCAAAGCACAATATGTAGCCAGTAGATTCAAAAATTAATGTTTGTATCTTCATGAAAAAGCATTTTAATAAACATGCAGTAATCCTCTCCTTAGATCACCACTGTGCTGCCAGAGAACATTTTAGAATTATTTATTAGAAAGACCATATTTTACCTGAAGTTGTGAAATTCAAGAGAGGAACAAGCATTTAATTAATAAAATGCTTGCCTGTGTTCTGTGTACTAAGTATGAAGGTAAAACCACCGTTTCATGGATGCAGAAGCCTATTGAACATACATAGCAGGTAGTACAAACTCAGATGCTTATCCCTAATATTCTTGGGAAAAAAATTAAATTACAGAAAAGTCTATATCATCAGTAGATAGACACAGAAACTGACAAGCATAAGATTGCCTGCCTCTAGTAGGACTACACATTTCAGTGGAACCTTTAATCCTTAAGCAGCACTAACATAATACTGTCTCAGATCAAAGGCCAGTATAGCGTGGGATCCCATTTCTGAGTGATGACCATGAAAGGTGCCTAGGGAAAAGCATAAGAACATAGGAAATAGCTAGTTAGCAAATAACTTTCCTCTCCCAGCTTTTCTCAGTTTGTGTATTTTGGACTTCCCAAAGTGGTTGTGTTCTTGGTGCATCACACTTCTAAACGGACAGCTACTTGATTTTTCCCTTTTCAGAAACTGTGCGTAAGTTTCAGCATCTACAATATCAGTATTTACAATATCAGTATCTACAATATCAGCATCTACAATATCAGCATCTACAATATCAGCATCTACAATATCAGAATGCCACGTTTTAATTATGCATCCCAGGAAGAGACAGGTATTTTAATTTGTTCTGAATCTACCATTCAGTATTTTCTCTTGGTGTCCCCAAGTCTTTTGGGTCATCACAGACAAACTAACCACTATTTCCTATCTTCTTCATATCACGTAGTTTCATAAGTAACATTGTCCCTCAGTTGTTTTTTATTTAGACTTGTGCTACATTTTTATTTCACTACTGATTTCAGCAACAGAAGCATCACTGTCATTCTCTCCTGAAATTTTAATACTCTCTGCTGACAGCACAGTACAGGTGAAATTGCAAGGAATAGAACAGTCCAGCTCCCTCTCTTCAGTTATTACAAGAAATTAACGCAATGTGCACTGCTAAGCCCTGTTCCCTTTCACCAGCTGGAAGGGACACATTAAAATGGGCAAAAAGAAAGGGCAACAAAAAGCTGTGGCACAGGTGAAACGGCTCCTGTGTGAAGAGCAGCGCTCCCGAGGGTGTCCCTGGCACGCAGATAGGGAGGGATGCCAGCTGGGAGCCCGGCCAGAGAACCGGGAGAGGTGAACGCGAGGCGTCTGCCTCTCGCAGGGTCCTCTCCTGGGGGCCCCTGCGAGCCATGGGCCAGCCAAGGCCACCCGCTATGGCAGCGACAGCGGCGAGCACGGCAGGAGATGATGGGGCACGGCTGGAGACGGGGCGCTCGCGTGACACCGAATTTCAGCCGTGCCGAGCAGCCACCCTTCGGTGAGGCCCCCGAGATCGCATTCTCCTTCTGCGTGGTACCCAGGACTCTTTCTTCCTCCTACGAATTCGGGGGCAACTAAACAGCGACGAAAAGGCCATCGCTGCCGCCCGCTCGGCCGCGGAGCGGGGACGTTCCAGCGGCCGGTCGCCCTGAGCCGCCGCAACCGGCCGCGGTGCCCCTCACACCCATCCCCGCCCCGCGAGCCGCAGAGCGCAGAGAGAAGTCCGGCGGGTGCCGGCG
>WBNO01011757.1:13567-60578 GCA_013400575.1 Peucedramus taeniatus
TGTCCGGCCGCGCCCGGCCCGACTCGCGGCTGCAAGGACCTGTTGGACCGCGGTCAGGTGCGGGAGGAGCACCCGGGGCTCCCACGGACGGGCGGGGGCTGTGAGGCGGCGGCCCCTCCTCCAGGCGGCCCCTTCACTGGAAGCGTTCCACAAAGTAAGCGCTCCTCTGCCTTGAACTTGTAAGACTTCGAGTTCACCCAATCCCGGTTTACCCCGAGAGCACCAGGAAAGATTTCTCGGCGGGATGCGTAACGAAAACCAGGTCCGATGTCATAGCTGCTAATTTGTGGTTGCTTTTCAATATCGGTGTTGTTGGCAAGGCCTCGCTATTCTCCTCAGGGAGGGTAATCTGCTGTAAAGAGTGATCAAACAGATAAAAACATACTGAGGTTCTAGTCAAAGTGTGCAAAGAGGCCAAACTAATTAAAAGATTCAAAATGACAGCGCTGAAAATTCAGTCACTTGATACCAAGCTGAGCCCAAGCAGCATCCAGCAGAAATATGGTTTGGAAATGTGGAACAAGCCACACAAAGAAACATACATCTTAAACCAAAACCTGTAGGAAGTAGTAGGCATTGATAAAAAATGAGGCAGTAATTAATTTTGTGAAGTATTGCCAGACAAAAAATGTAGGGCATACAAGAGTAAAAAAAAATCTACCTAACTTTAGGAACTTACTCCAGTTACTGGAGGGCATCATCAGAATGTGGACCCAAAATTTTCGACAAGATTAAATCATGGTGGGGAAAAAAATGCCTGAGAGATGACAACTAAATAGCAGAGAAAATAGAGCGTGCTAATTTCCTTTCTATAGTCTTAAGAACTCCTATATTTGATAATACTTTGCTAGGGTAAACTGTGGTGGTTAAAGGAGCACATGTGTTGTGCATCAGTAATTTTGTCCTTAAAGATCTATGATGCATATGATTTAATATGGAGAACAAAGTGCACATAAAGAGCATATATGACATTTTTGTTCAATAGCTTAAGCCCATTAGCTTCAGCTCCTTCAAAAAAATCTCTAATCATCTCCATGATAAGCTACAAGCTGACATGTATTCTTGTGTGACTAGTCAGATGACATGACTCAGCAAAGAAACTTTGAAAGGTCTAAGATTCAATTCCTGTGATTTGTAGCAATGTTATTTTCTTTCTTGGTCTATACAAAGAATTCTGTGTGAAACTGGAGAATTAAGCTGTTTTAAAGCAGAGTGTAATAAACCATATAGTAGGTTTTCAAGATAGTCTTCTACCAGACTCTCTATGTTTAGTGCTGCAGCAATTTCCTCACAAGGTTTCTGTATCTAACACCCACACGCTCTAAAATAGTGCCCTGAAAAATGTGATTTTGTTTTAATTCTTATTTGGAGTGTGTATTAGTTATCTTAGAAAATAATTTCTGTTTTGTGCTAATACTTTCTCCTGTATAACCTTATAATTAATCAGATACATCCTTCAGGCTTTTTTTGACAAATTAAGTCAAGCTCCCACTATGCAGCTCTTAGTACATAAGGGGACTGGTGCCTGAATGTGGCACCCACTTATTTAAGAGTCCTAAAATTTTACTTCTATTGGTCACACTGGCATGATTCCGAGTAATGTTTATAAACTTATAGTTTTAATGCAGTACAGTAACTGTGAATTAGGGAAAGGAATAGGCACTTCCCAAAAGATTGTGCAGAGGTGCTTTTCCTATACTATGAGAGTAGTTTTTGATTTCTTGGATTGCTCTGCGCTTCTTGTTGTGCTTTGTAATGTGGTTATTGTCTAGAATGATAATACTGGTTTTAGTCTAAGCCTTAAGAGTTGCAAGTACATTGTGAATAAAGTTTCAGGGTGCACTGCAAGTCCATAATCCACTATTTACATTAAGTTCTTTGGGAGTGTGCTGTAGCATAGTTTGTATAATTGCTTACCCCTCTGGTTGTGGTGCAGGATCAAGCTCCAAAGGATGCCAACACAATTAAACCACAGGAGACAATTATAAAAAAAAGCCAAACAAACAGATGGAATATGGCACCTTCAAAAAAGATAGGCAAAAAGGAATTTGTGTCTTGCAAAGGAAACAGAAAGAACCATAAATTTCTATGAAATTCAGAAACATACTGAGGAGGCCAAAATGAGTTAGAGCAACAACTACCAAAAGAAATCTTTATTAGTACCTTTAGTACTTATGAGCAGAAATTCTGCAAGAGAATCCTGAAGAGCCACAGAAATGTAAGGCTGGGTGGGAAGAGCAATCACAATAAAACCTGAACAGACAAAGTAAAGAGGGGTGTTTTTTGTTTACTGGAGAGTATCTTGAGAAATTTTCCATGGCAAAACACTTTCCACAAGGAGGACTAGACAGAGAATATGCCTTAAATTGAATTATCAATAGAATGACACAAAAATATAATCAATAAGGGTTTGGGATGGTCAGATGTCTTCATCTTGGAATCGTAAATTAATTTGTGGCTTGGGAAGGTATTGCTAAGTTTTTGCTTAATGTCAGTGTTACTAGTGGTACTGGAAAATAGCACATGTGACATGAATATGGCTGCCTGAAAAAAACTCCAAGAATGATCCAGGAAACTACGTACAAGCATGCCTGACATCCCCACCGGGCAAGGTGTACAAGCTGTAATAACAGGATGAGATGGTGTTGAACTGTGTCGGCAGAGCTTTGTGGAGAAGCCTACACTGTTGCAACAACTTCTTTGCCAGTGTTACTGCTTGAGAACTAGATTTCTAAATGCCAATGAAACCATTGTCATCTTTCACAAGAATTAGATATGTTACAGCAAACAAGGCATTAAAAAAAACCAAAGAAGAGTCAATACTATAAGCTCTTTGTGTACTCCAAGAATATCTGAATCATCTGAAACCATATAAGATTAAAGATATAAGATTAGACACAAAGTAGGCCTAGAAAAATAAGTCATGTGATGCAAATTGACATATAAAGAAGACTACATTTCCTTTTATCTCTAAATGAAGGAATAAAACAGAAAAAAATGAGAACTCTTTGTAAAGGATGATTGTTATAATCACATGACACTTTAATGTCAGACTCTTTAGTCCTTTGTAAAAAGGTCAGTAACTTTTTACTTTTTAATAGTGTCTTTGTCTTTGAGGCAAACATATTAAAAAGGACTAATGTTTTCAACAGCAAATTAATTTAGTTGTGAGATACATAACAGTCTGCCAGAAAGAGATTATGGAACATTTTTAAAAAAGATTTTGTTGAGAAATGTTTGATGATGCATGTGAGCAATGAGTGGAAACTGTCCAGCTATATTGTGCCCCCTGCAAGGACAATCAGGACTGCAGGGGAGTGCAACCTCCTAATATGACAGATGTGGACAAGTCTGTTGCTTGGCTGATGACCTTAATAAATACCAAGCACCTGGTCTCCTGTAAGGGTGTATAAAACTTTACAGAAGCTACTCAAAAGAATTATGGTTTAAGGAAGATGTTTATATCCTAAAACTTCTAAGCTGATCTTCATAAGAACCTGTAGTATTTGTGAAGTTAGTGACAAAAGCTAAATAACTGGCCTGGAAGTTATCAGTACAGCTTTTCCTCTCCTGCAAGTTGAAGGTACCATAATCTGTTTTGGAGAAAGAGTCTTTAAGGTTATCATTGATAAGTCTTGTGTGGGCAGTGTTGGTAGCCTTTTGTTGATGGTTCTCATTGTGGATCCTGAGGCTTCAGTCATATGTGATAGCATTTTCTGCCTCCTGTCTTGCACTGTTATGGTCAAAGGAAGCACATGGAGGGAAAACAAAATCTTAAACTGCAACTGGCTATGCCTTACTACTTGGGTGTGACAAATAATATACTGTTTATTTAATTTAAGTCTCACATAAAATCGAGTAGGAGAAATTGAAGCTTTGCATATCAATTTTTCTTATCGCAAATTTGAAATATAAACTCATTATTTCTCTCTCTGAATAATTAACTCATGAGATCTGTAGCTGGGAAAATCAATACTGAAATTCTTCTAGTTCAAAATAGCCACAATGAAACCTAGAGATCAGGCACACTGCTGTTGGAGAGCTATACTAAGAACTCATGGCTCTGAACTGGGAACTGCCTTGCTGTGTTACACCCTGGAACTCTTTAGCTAAAGTGTATGAGTCCAAAAATAACTGGTTATTTGCTTTCCTAGAAGTTTCTTTCACCTTTCTAGAAGCTTGGAAGGTTTTTTCTTGCGTACTTTTCAATCACAGAAGCTCTACTGTTGTTTCTTTACTATAATTGAGAAAGTAATTAAGAGAATAAATGGTTGCTTAATATTCCAATTACTTGAAGGTGAGTGCTGTGACAGCCTGTGGGTTAGCAGCTAACTGTGCTTCTGTGTAACTAAGGGTCTAGGTTTAAAGGGGATACCACATTTTTGCCTGCTGAGCTACTCTTCTTGGGGGGAAAAAGAGGTTGAACAGGAGTCAGTTGTGTCTCCTTGATTGTTTACTGGGTGTGAGCTAGAATTTGAGTGAGGAGAAAGGTTCAAAAATTGTGATTTGCTTGAAGATGAAAGGATCTAAAGAGAAGTAGGCGAACTAGAGGCAAGAAAGTAAGGCACAAGTGACTGATAACTTACTAGCCATCAGCTTGCCTGAAGGCATTCAGTGTTCAGAGAACAAAAGGTAAGGCCGCAGAGGCATGTTTGGCAGGCTTATATTTTTATTTACGTTATATTTAGAGCTGTTTTTTGTGAAGTATTATTAGTTTCTTTGCCTCATGCATGGTATTGATTTTTGCTGAGTGTAATGGCACTGTGTTACCCATTTGTTAGCTGTCCTAGGGTGACTTTATGATGCTTGTATCCCCAGTCCTCTGTTCTGTTTATGCTGGATATTATATTTTGTGCCTTGGGCATAATGTGCCCATTATTGTTTAGGGACCATAACGTGCCTGGTCCCTAAACCAGGACATTAGCTTAATTGGTTCAGTTCTGTTTCTGATCTGTAGCAGAAGATGCTAATATCACATGTGCTGGTATTCTACTGGGTGTTACTGATTCACTGCTTACATGAAGCCATGTGCAATCCTAGAGCTTTCACTATAGTATTTTTCTAGTGCCTTAACAGATCCTATACAGAAGTAAACCACGTTTCGTGCATGTTGTTTCAGCTGTGCTTTTTGTTCTTTCATCCTTGAATGTTTTCAGAACAAATCCTAGTCAATGGCATGATTCCCTTTGTTTTTAGGGAATATATCTTCTGTGTTTTCTGAAGTGGATGGTGAACTGATTACTTGTAGTAGCATAAAAATGTTGCCCTTAATGTGGTAAGCTACTGGTTTATTTGAAAAACTAAGGTCCATTTACTCAACATTTTTCTTCTAGTTTAGAACACAATATACTGTTGAGTATAAGCAGACCCCTTTCCTCATCTTTTGACGCGCAAATCTCTTGTATCCCTAATACACAATATGGATTCTTTCCTGAAGTTCTTTGCTTTGTTTTTAACTCCTCTTTGCAGAACGGAGTGGTTCCTGCTCAGGTATATCCTCATACCGTTAATTTCTAAACGGTCCCGCGAGGAGCTCACCCAGCAAGGGTTAAGGAGCGCAGCCTTTTTGCTGGGCCTCGGAAGCCCGGGTTACCAGGCGCTGCCGCCCCGCGCTGCCCACGCAGAGCCGCCGCAGGGGAGGGAAAGGCTTTCCACCGACGCACCGGCGACTGCAAAAAGATGCTTAGAACAGCCTCTGAAACCATCGTGGGCGTTTTGCCGTGCTCAAAAAGATTTATCAGGGATGGAAAATAAAGATAAAAATCAAGTGCTAGAGTGCCGTATTATAAAAACATGAAAAAACTTATGTAGAGTAATTAAGATGATTGTGACAGAGATTAGTCAAACTCTGTCTTTTGTTGAGTTGTTCAGGACCGTCTTTGTAAGCTGGCATTATTTAAATTGCCTGCCCAGTTTTGAGTCTTGACCGCTTTCAAGCTCATGTTTCTCTCCATTTCTATGCAGAGTGGTGACATAAGATAGTGCAAATCTCATCAAGGAAGTTGTTGTTTGAATGATGCTATGTAAGTATTTAACTTATTTATGATGTAAAATGTTACAAGCAGTGAACTGATTATAGTTTATTTATTATGTACCAAGGGGCAGAATATTTTTGCTATCCTTTTGGAAACTATGAACTCCCCATATGTTTTCGCTGGTTCATTATTTAAAAATATGATTTATAGAGACAATATAATGATGAAATCTTGGGCAAAGAGCAGTCAGTGGCGAAACTCCTAAATGCTCTATGGTATTGTATGAATATAGCAGGAGAGCTAACCAATTCCATATACCTGTAGGATGTAATGGATTACTTTGTTATGCTTCTTGGGTGTTTTTGATATTTGTAGATGTAGCACACTTGTTTGTGTGTATCCTGTAGTTGGTTCTGCAGTAATGCAGGTTTGGAATCCATTAGTAAATGAAAGACTGATTTCTTTTGAGTAGGAGTAGAAGAACAGGTAGCTTTTGTTCTGCCAAAAGGACTAGCCAGGGGAAGGAAGAAGGAGGGAGAAAACTAGAAAAGACTGTGGGAAGGGATAATTTTTAAATGGTTGGGCAAAAATAAGTAGGAGGCAATCAGGCTTATCAAGTATTATTTTCCTAATGACTTCCCTGCCATTTAGCTTCTCTTTTGACTACATTTGCAACCTCTTCCATTTTTTCTTTCAGAAGCATTTTCTGATTTGCCAATCCTAATGTTTTATCTTAGTTAGGTGATTAAGTGCTTCCCAATCACTATTCACTTCATAATCATATTTGATTGCTAATTTTAATCCTAAATTAAAACAGTACATTGTGAAATGCAGCCAAGAAGTATCTGGCAAGAGTTGTTGATTTTATTTTAGAGATTGAAGAGCTATGTGCAAATACAGTTTACATTGAAGTTCAGTAAAACAGTAGATCTCCTTTAAAGCATCTACTTGATATATACCAAGAGATTCAGTAAACATATAGAGAGCAGTGTACATACTCCTACTGTATGCAGGGGCTCCCTATATCATACAGAGATTTTCCATTAGCAGTAGGATGTGGATGTACCTTACAAATCTCTCCTCTTTTTCAAAGCATATATGACAGATGGTTACAGTGACACCTTAGTTCTGTCTCCTGCTTCAAAATAGACTCGCTGTCAATTAATTCAGACTAGGAGTGAATTAAATTTGGTTATCTATTTTTTATTGGTTACTTAATGCATATTATTATTAGCTTTTCCAACTTGTTTGTTTGCTAACATTTGACAGAATAAATCACGACCCATAACTGAGTGCTTTTATCTTTTAATATAGTGTGATCAATTAGATCAAATAAAAAAGTCGTATTCGACACTCCATTTAATTAACATCATGGAACAACAGTAAAAATATATAGCAATATTTTCCAAAACCCTGGCAAGAATTAGGAATTAAAAGGATTGTATTTTCAGAAAGGTATTCCTGATTTCAGCGTATTCTTCTCTTATGATGTTGCACATGCAGTTCACTATCTGTGCATGAGTTTGCTACTGCTAAAATGAGGGCAACAATATTTTCCATTTTATGGAACTACTGTGAAGAAAAATCCATTAATATTTTATCTCAGATATTAATGTGGTATATGCTATAGAAAATGATTCAAGTAACCAACAACCAACTCCTGTCCCCCCAAGTCTACTACCTTTATTTGAATTTTGAAAAAAAAAGGAAAAATAAGTATTTTCAGTAAGAAGTTAAAGGATAATATCCCTTTGAGCATTGAGCTGAATTTTTTCCACTTTTGATCCATTTGGAGAATGACTTATGTAGGAAGAAATCTGAGAGAAGTTAGAAGTTGCTAATGTGGAGCCTGCATGAAGTTGCTAAAAAGGAAAGCTATGTAGGAAGAGCCTATAATTTTCATTCCTATCTTTGGACTTGGATTAATGCCCGGAATAGTGACAAATAGAGCGTCACTGGGGAAAGACTGAGAATAATCTCCATTGGCAATAACAACTAACTAAGGGAATGGGTAACTGTGATTATAACAATAAAGAATTTGCTAATAAAAACAATCCCTTTCTATTTTCAGTTAAGATAACTGACAAGAAAGACTTCTGTAGCATTTTCAATGGGAGGAAGAAATGGAAAGGTTGATAACTGTTTGTGTGTGCAACTGTGTGAATATATGCATGATATATACATGTATCTGTGTTCAAGAGACAAGTTCAGCTGGAGGTATTACAGAATATCCTCCACCTCTCAAGGCCAAAAATATAGTTTTTCTACGAGAGTTACTGAAGAGGCACTGTTTTGAAGAGCTTGGCATAGCAAGTACATATATACCTGAGAATACCATTTTCATAGATGTAGGGGTGGCCTGTAATGTGGTAGTGTTATTTATTTAATTTGTCCTCTCTGTAATTTAATCTTCTTTGTTTTAAAAAATATAGGCATAGTCTAGTTTAAGTGTTAAGTACTTCCCCACACCTCTTAGTCCCATTTTGCTATTACTGGTATCCGTTCAGAACCCTGACTTTACCCTGTGCCCCTCAAGAAACACTACCTCACCTGCTGCCCTATTTCTGCCTTCCTTCAGAAGACCTAGGCCTACAGAAAACCACCATGTGCTGTCTGAGTTGATAACAGCCTTTGAGAAAAAGGGTAATGGACTTTTCTGGCTGTCTTTGAAGCCTGAAGGAACAGTGGTCGCTGGAGTTCTCATATCCCTAATTCAAACCTCAAGTCATTCTGTCTCTTTGTTTTACAGGTAAAGTATTTATGACTGTAAGATGGTGTGGCTCTGACTTTCTTTAGGAAAGGCTTAAGAAAGTGAGGCTCTGGACAAAGTACAACAAAAAGAGGGACAAATGGAGCAAAATTGTATTATTTTGTAATAAATAACTCCACATGTGATTTTTAAAGCTTTGTTGGGCTTGGTTTTGTTTTTGTTTTATTAACATGGTTGTATATATGGAAATGGAAAGCAGACCATACCGTCTAGGTTTGTGTATGGAACATAATACTCTAGAACTGCATGAAGAAAAGCTCCCCTTGTGTAAGGAGGTAATAGTTGTATTAAGTCTGTGGGTTTTGGATTCCTTGTGGTGCTTTTAAAGCATGGTTGACCTAAAAGGAATGTAGAATTTCAAGAAATCCACTGCCACTTCTGTCCAAAAGCATCCAGAAACATGAGATTTGAATCGTGGAGGTATTTTCCTTATCAAATGGAGAATTTTCTTAGAGAGATGTCAGCTTTTACGTATTTGTGCCGCTGTAGAATTCTCTGACCTTATGACTTTCCTTATTTATGAACATTGTTATTGTCTTAGGAAAAGGATAAACCATGTATGAGAGAGGGTCTTTCCAGGTTGGGTCTATGTTGAAAGACCAGCAGACTGCTGAATTCCCTTCATGTTTGTTATAACACAAAGAAGTCTTCCAAAACATCTTCCTTTATTAAAGAAAAATATGGTAATGCAAACATGTATGTAAAGTTAGATATGGGGTTTTTTGCATATCCTGCACATTCTTTCCTAGTACATATAAAACCTGATTATGACTATTGAAGCAATTACATTTTGTTTAAAGAATGTCACAGTCTTATCTCTTCTATTTGGGGTATTCCTTACTGTGCATATGGAGTAAAATGAAAGAATATACAGTAAATAATGAAAGCAAAATATAGTAAATATAAAATTTAAAAATAAGCATCTATATTTACGGGAGTAGTTATCACTATGTGATCAAATATTTTAGACAATTTAACATATCTGCCTTGCTTCTACATAAAAGGAGGCAGAATTATTTAGGGCAAGCCCATATATATATTTTTTTTTATATGTACTTGCATATATTTTTATAATAGAACCAAGGGTTAATAGGTACTAGCTGGTAGAGAAATCTACTTTTGGGCTGAAAGGCTGCAGTCACTCAAACTAGTGACATTGCTGGGGAGGTAAAGACATGCTGTACATATTAACTGGTATGAAATACCCTGCTGAAGCCTGTTGTTGACACCCGTTCTTTAACAACAACAAGAGTCTGTTTGCAAGCAGAAATAGGAACATGTGATGATGTGGCTGAGTAAAATGCAGTTCTCCATATTATGTGCAGTTGCTAAGGATATAAACCTATCAGTGATATCTCATTTTAGGAGCTCAGAGAATGAATAATAGCTCTGTGACTAACTATTAATGATATGGATTGAAAAAGAAGAGCTGTTGGGTAACAGAAGGTAGAATCATTTTACTATATGCAGCGATGAACATTACCTTGCACAAACAGTACAGCCTTGAAGTAGGGTGGGTGGAGGTGCAGCTGGGTGGGAGGCAGAAAAGGATTGAGAGAATATGATTTATGGGTGAGAAATTTTTACATTAGACATTTAACACTAGACATGCTGCAGACTGAGCTGTGTTTCCAGATGCTTCCTGCTTTCAATTTTTTATTAATGACAATTATTTCCACAGCAACCATTAGTGACACTGCAGAAAGGACTGCAGCTAGAGTTTTTCTGTTGTTAGACATTGTTGTGGATTACAGCTAATTTATTGCTTTTTAAGATGATCCCCTATCAATCCCTTTCCTCTTTTCCTCAATACATGTTTTTCACTAACATAATATATGCAAATAAGCATTACAATTGCATAATCAAAAATTAGCTAAACAATTTTGCCCAAGTTTTCTAAATGTTGATTTTGTGGCATAGCAGTAGAGATAGCACATTATTCAAATGTTTTAAAAATTATTTTAAGATTCCTGGTGCTGCCTTAAAAGCATAAGTACAACTGATTATAACAACATATATGCAGGATTGAGGTGATGACAGTAGGTTACTGGTGCAGTTAGAATCATAGAATCCTTAAGGTTGGAAAAGACACCCAAGATTATTGAGTCCAACCTTTCACCAACCACCACCATGTTAACAACTCACTAAATTTGGTCCAGAAGTGCACCAATGTGGTCACAGTCTTCATAGGTAGGATAAGGATAGGTCTGATAAAGCCAAGAAACACACGTTGTTATGAAGGAATTGAGTATCTCAATACCTGTTACAGCCTAGAGATAGAATTGCATGAGGAGTTATAGTAGGGTCTTTCCACTTAAAATAAGTGTTTTGTTATTATTCTATGAACAATTATAGTTGAACCATACAGTGATAGTAACAACTTGTCTGACTACTTTCTCTTCAGACAGTTTTTTTTTAAAATAAATATTTAGTAGTCCTGATCTAAAGTGCCAGTTCAGAAAAGAACATTTGTGTTAATAATTTCTTTCTTGCTGAATCCTCCAGCAGCAAAAATTAGGTCCAAGGAGTTCTCTCCCATGCTGGTAACTGCCATGTCACTCCTTTTCTATGGTGCATCTCTGTATAGAAGAGACTGCACACTATTGAAACAAGTAGTAGTGAGCTATTGCATTACCACACCAGCACACGAGAGTGCAGTGTAGGGACTGCACAGCCAAGGATGTCACAGCCAAGAACACAACGTAACTGATATAGTAAGTTTAATTTTAGGTGCAGGAGTCTCAACAATTTCTTTACAAATAACAGGAAAGACTTAAAACTATCTCGGTAGATATTATAAATGAGCAATGTTCTTTTTGGTGTTATTTTTTATCTGTCTCGAATTTGATATTTGGGTATGTGTCTACAATTTTTCAAGAGTTACTTAATTCATTTTTTATTCTCATATTGTAAGATAATTCAGTCGCAATTTCCATATTTATTTGGCAGCTATTTGTGTGTTTTAATAAATTTCACTGCATTACATGTTTTTAATTGATGTTTAATAATATAAGCGAATATTTATTTCATTGAAGAGTAACAGTTTACAAAGCAAATACCTAGTATTACATGTTTTAAAAGCATTTTCTTGTGAGCTTTCTTCTAAATAGCTGTTTCTGAAAATTTTATTTTCTTTTAAACTAACTACAGATTTTGTACATGCACCATTTTGAGGTGTTAAGACATTTGGTTTAGTCCTGCAACACACAGGTTGCAGTATCTTCATAGGCATAAATACTCTGAATGAGCACAGAATGACACCCTGCCAGACACATGTGTAAATGCCTGCTACAGTACTTTTCAAATCACTTATAAATAGCAAGGGATCAATTCATACAACATGAATCTAGTTATTGGTTAGTCTTGGCTCCAGAAGTATAGCTCACCTTTTACCCTGTTAATTGCATACATTAGATTTAACAAAATGAAATTCCCTATGCCTTGAGCTAAATGGAGAAGGCCTTTTGAGTGATACATCCTTGATAGCAGAACTCTGCTTCATATTGTAGAAGCTGACCTGCTCCTTCCTGAGCTGCCTGAAAGCACTTAAGGCATGGGGGATTCAAAAAATATATTTTTGCCAGGATATTTCTTGGGTTGTTACTTAATTTCTCCCTTTACATCGCCAGTCTGAATGGACCAGGGAGTGGGGTTTTTTCTTTCTTTTATTTTTTTTTTTTAATTTGACTTACCTTTAGATCTATTTGGTCTAAAGGTCACTAAAGGGAGTTAAATCTTGAGTGACACAGACCTTGATGGTGTTGGACCACCTAAACATACATGCAGAAAATCCTGACATCAGAAATGTGACATCACTAACTTCAACAATTTCTGTGGATAATGCTCTTAAAAATACCTATGTAATTGAAATTAAGAAATTAATTAGAGAGTGATATTATGAATAGTAAGACTCTTTGGTCTCATAGCAAGGGTCCGTAGCCTGTAGATTCAGAATTTGGGCATGTTCCCTACATGCTTTATTAGCAATTCAAAGCAGAAAAAGTGGTTCATGACAGAATTTGATTTGCTTTCAGGAGTCTTAAAATTTTGGCTTCTTGTTGCAGTACTAGTATCAGAGAGAAAATCCAGCATAACCTCCTTATGTAATACAAGGTCAATAATGGTAAAACCAGTTGTAGTGTTTTAGATTTATCTTTGAGATATTTACTTTTAAACACTTACATTCTGCTTCCAGATTGCTGTGTGTTTGTGGAGACCTAGTTCTGTCAAAAGGGAAATGGTGATAAAATATGCATAGTATTGTTAATAGTACAAAGATAACCCAGTACAAAAACCTCTTTAGAAATTGGGGGCAGAGATTGAGGACACAGTAACTTAAACTCATCTTTAGATAGTTCCTATTTTAATCTGTGTGCTCTAAGTAAGATAAGATTTTATAGTCAATTAAATTTTTTGTCTAAAATTTGATTTTTGTTGTTATATATATTAAAATGTTTCTGTTTCTTTTGTTAGGCTTTTTCTGCTCAGTTATAAGCATGTATAAAGTGTCAGTTTTCTGCTGTAGTAGATAGAAATTTTCTGCACTTGTAGTCTACTGCCAGTGGTGCAGCTACTGGCAGTAGATAATGTTTTAAGCATTTGCATCAGTGAGCACATTTTACAGGCATTTTGAGCTATCCTACCATACATTTGAAGGAAACATTGTATCTCTTTTGACCACAAATGAATTTACTTGCAGGTCTCCATTTTATAACATATAAAAAGATTTCTGCCAAATTCAGTTTTGTGTTTTAAAATCTGTCTTCCTAAGACAAGCTGAAAGGCATTTTGAATCAGGAAAACCCTTGCTTTTCTGTAAAAAAAGGGAGGTTCAGTATAGGATATAAATACTGGGGGGATGCAAGGATTGACCTGTAGAATTGTTTTTAAGTTTTCAAAACAACATAAAATTCAAACCCAGAAGTTGGTAGGAATTAAAAATTATTTTAACCCCTCAAGGTAAATTTGTCTATTCCCCTCTTGCACAAACCTCTGCAAAATGCTGTATGTTTTTTGCCCATGATGATTTATTCTCTGGAAAAAAGCCCAATGTATTGTCACAAATTAGTGAGATTTCAGTGAACAATGAATAAACAAATAGTTTTCCATGTTTTTGTGTGCCCTGCAATGTCTGCTCTAGTGGTGTCAGAAGTTTATGGGTCCACTGCTTTTTTTTTTTTTTTTTCTTAGCGCGCTACTGGTCTTTTTAAATTCTGCCAGTCCTCTATCTAGGTCTGTCCTCTCTCTCTGTCCTGTAGTGGTTTTGAAGTTCCACTCTTAGGAAGATTTATTTGTGTAATCCTATATATAATTAAGATTTTCATGTTTTTACAGTTGAGTAATGTCAAGCTTAACTTGCTTAGAGTTTATGTATCTGGAAAGCAGCACAAAAATTTTAATATATCCTTTTTTTATAGGTAGAGAAACTTTTAGATCAGACTCTTACACTCTTGAAGCTATTTAAGTCACTTGTTTGTTGTAAAAAGGTGCATTTCCTTTTGCAAGTTCCAAATTTAAAATTCTTTAGCTCATAGAATTAAAACTGCTTCTGATTTAAGTTAAAAAACAGGTGTGGTCTAATTTTTTAATGAATCAAGATCTGTTCATAAGTGTTTTTGCAGTACATTCTGAAATCTTTGCAAAACCTTTTCTGCTTCTTGATAAATAACATCTGTATGTGAAATTCATATGCATCACGACTTGTGATGCTTTTTTGTCAAACTGAGTTTTGCAATGTATGTTTTTAACATGAGTGCTTAACTTTTATACTCTAAAAATGAAACTTCTTGTAAAGTGGACTCCACATGGTGTTTCCATTCTGTAGCAGAGAGTAGGTGTTCACCTGCTCTGTTCCTGGCTCTAATGTAAAGAGAATAGGGAGAAAACAAATGGATCATGTCAGCAATCTGTCAGCTAACCCAGCAGACAGAGATGGAAATGTCAGCAGCTTATCTGCCAGGAGGGATGAATCACTTGTGTCCCTGTCTGGGGAGAATCAGGATGGAGCAAGCTGATTTGCCTGACCATGTCCCCAGAGGTGCTGCCCTGGCATGGAAACTGGCTGTTGGCTAATAGCCACTGGGTTAACCTGTAATCTTTTCTCAGATGGTACCACAAACAAATGAATTGTCTAAGAGAAGGAAAGGATGGCAGAATGACAAAATCCAAGCATAAGTTACGCTAAGGCAGAATTCTTCAACAACAAGATTTATATGATTTAAAGAAATATTTATTAATGCATGAAGCTGTTCTGCTGGTGAAAAAAATACTGGAGTCAAGCAATTTGAACTCAAAAGCGTGTAATCTCATGTGCATGATAATACCATTGAATCCAAAGAGATGTTCTTATGTATGGAGGTTTTTAAAAAATTCGAATTCTTGCTATTTTATGTTTCTTGAAGGGATTTTGATTGTTATTTTATTCTTTTAGGATTCTAGTAGTAATTCTAATAACTCCCCCTTGTGAGAGTAAAATAAGTTGTGTAAATCATAGTAAATATAGTGATTTTACAGGACTGTAGCTCTTATGCAGATATTCTGAGACTGGGCATTAGACTTTGCATCTATTATAAGGTTATGATATTGAAGAGAATAGTATGCAAGCCATATTATCTCACTGCATTTTAAGAATGTAAAAGGAGTATCTTCTGCATGTAATAGGTAGATGATAATCACATTGCTTCAGTATTCAGTTGGATAATTGGTATGTGAAGCGCAGTTTTCATTTGTCATTTAAGGTCTAAAACTGTTCCTTGAATTTTTTTTTTTTGGTCTTTTTGTCTTATAACTTCTACTTTTTCAACTTCTCTTTTCTTCTTGTGTGAGTATGCCAGAATGTGATGGAGGACCATGCTCCAGGTTATGATAAATATGTCTGTGTTCCTGTTGGCTGGCCAAAACCAGCCACATATAATCTGCATGGAAACGCTCCATTGTAGTAGAAGCATCTCATTTACCTGGATACCTGTATTTTATATATTACTGATTTTTGCTTTCTGTATCTCAGAATGTCATATAAGCCTATTTAGGAGGCTCTGCAAGGCATTTGATGTCAACACAGATACTTTGATCAAACAGACCTGTATCAGAAAAAAGTGATGTATGGTGAGATTTAGTTCTCCTTAAGCTGTTTCAACGCTGATCAGTTATTTTAGCGTCTCCAATTCTAAACTACAGTCTTTATTTTCTATTCTATGAATTTATCCAGTATCAGTGTCAAAGTAAAAACATATATTTATATGTCTGATGGCTTTCATGATTTGAAAATGCTTCGTATTAATAAGAGCAAAAGGTCTGAGTAGGTTGTAAGTAAAACAATAAAGAAATCGCAACAGTATGAAGGCTGAATTTAAGATAAATATAAGGAGCAGAAAGTACACAAATGTATAGTAAGGAAATAATAATATTTCTGTACTAATGGCAGCCTATTCTTCTACATTCCTTTAATGCACCAAGATCAGCTATTTATGTAATCAGATCATGCATTTCTATTTTTGAATAATATTTGCGTTTTAAATGTACTTTCACAAAGAATGGCAATACATACTTAATTTTAAAAGCGGGTTAGTTCCTGTGACTGTTCTATATCACATCCTTCATCTTTATCAGTTATCCCTTTTATGAATGCTGTAGTCTGTGGAAGCAGAAATCTTGTGCTTATAGTATTGAGTGTTTGTCTGTGGAAGGCCACATTTTGTCATGGAAATAATTTATATGTCTTACATGGAAAAAGTAGAATTTCCATGGGAAAAGTCTAGAACGCTTCTTTATGTAGATGTTACATACATTTGTGTAACACATACACTGGGACTCTGAACACACATGGAAGTAAAGAAAATAAGTAAGTCTCAGCCAAAAGTCTGAAGTCCTGCAGAGGAGCTAGTAACTGGATAAAGTCCTGTTTACTTCAGCATTTGTGCTTTAGCTAGAAAGCCATCCTTTGAAGCAGTTACAGGGATGGAGCTAAATTTACTTAGTATAGGTTTTTTAGTATAATGTATATTAAGTTTTTGCACCTTTGTCTTCCTGAATCATTTTTCAGGACATAAAGAAATATAAATTAGTTGGGTTCTTTAGCTTTCTTTTAAAATGTGTGCTGTAATGCCCTTTGGTCCTTTGGCAGTTTTTCTTGTGTTTTCCTGTGTTTAGTTTAAAAGCTCTTTGGAACAGAAATTATTTTGATCTGTATAACCTTTCTGCTTGTAATAAGCATCATGTTCAATAACTAACAGCAAATCCATCCTAGTTAAATTGTAAAAGATGAAAATACAATGAAAAAAATTACTATCAGAGAAAAACAGTAATGAGCTTGTCTCTATAAATACTGATGCTTGAAAGACACCTTTTATGTGAAGTGTTTGTCTGTTTCAAGATGAGTGTCTGTATTTTTAATGAATTCCATACAATAATACACAGATCGCTAAGTTCATTGACTCACTGCTTATCAATTACTTGAAGAATGTCCTGTGAAATTACACTTTCTGTACATGGTTTATAATTTGAAAGGAATTGCCCAACCTAATCTCCTGAATTGTTCACCCCTACTGTTCTTTTATATTTTTGCGTATGTTTTAGCATCTTGCTGTGGTTTGTTTTGGTCTAAAAAATATGAATACTAAATATCTGCTGTTATTTTCAGTTCTGATGTGGCTTTGTATTAAATATTAGTTAATGTGTAACTGGGTTTTTTTCACAGAAATTCAAGGAAAATAAGAGTTTGTTCTTTCACACTTGTTTAAATTTTAATTGCCTTTCAAGTAACAAACAAGCTTCAAGCTAAGACTTGCAGATGTTGAAAACTAGGTCATCTTGTTTATGCACAAACTCTGCTTGCTGTACTACAGAGTTATGGTCTATAAAAACACATTAGAAGGATTTTACTAGGATTAGGCAAGTCAATAAGAATTTTAGAGTATCCTTATTGCAAATTGACATGAAATAACCATTATTTTTTATTAGTTATTGAGCTACTGTAATTCTGCTTTTTGCTTAATTGGACTTACTTTTTTCATCCAGAATATGAGAGTTAATTTTTAAGGAGACTCTTCACTAAAAATGTAAGCCATGGAATCGAAGACTGGTATTTAACCAGAATTGATCCCATGGTTTCTATAATATGTAATCATTTGTGGGGCACCTTTACACAGGTCACCACTCTTCTGCCTGGTCACAGTCAGAATTATCAGTGAATTATTTCTAGTGAGTTAAAGTGCAGCCTGGTTTCCTAATGAAGACCTACATGCAGTTGGGTTTTGTTTTCTTTCTGGAAATCTCTTTCTATTTTATGGCAGTAATATTAAGGATATTAAAAAAATGTTATTGAATTTCAGAGCTTTTTATGTCATCTTGGTAAATAGCACAAGATTAGAGCTTCATTTACCCCTACTAATATCCAACCTTGTTCAGAATAAATAACACAAAGCTATATGAGAACTGAGAGAAATTTGTTATTGTTTTATTAGTCTTAACTCTTCTGTATTATTTGTCTTAGATTCTGTAAATGAGCAGAGTGCTCATGCTGCTATCCATATTAATATGAATTCAAGAGCCTCAGTGTTTGTCTCCAAGACTTACCTTCCTTTTGTAATTTATGTATTTTGTATTTGTCATCTTTTTATTACTCAGAAATAAGATAAGAATATTTAACCTGGAATCTTACAGTGCTTGGTAGGTTGAGTATATTGTCCACATGAAAGGCTCTCTCTGTGTCCCTGCTTCCTCCTGTTCTGCTTGATATCTTCTGTCTGCTTCTGCTTTACCGACATGAATGCATGTAAATAGATGATCTTGTGCTATTTGTGTTTCTTTTTTATTCCTTCACTTTCTGATAGTGTGTGGGTGCACTCAAAACAGTAGAATTTTAAACTCAGTGGGGTGATAGAAGAGAAATGGAGAAAGTTGATTTTGTTATTTAGAACACTGCTCACTCAGAAAATTAATTTTATTATTTGAGATGAAATTTGCAAAAACAACTAGGCTAGGTTGATGGAGTTCTATTTTTCACCAGATGACTGGGTTTTTAACAAAACCTTTTCTTCATGACAAATAGCTACTTCCTTTAAAGCTAAATAAATGAAAACTGGAAAGGATCCTGTTTTCATCTGAAATTTTCAGTGTTTCAATGTGAATAACACTGTAGTTAGTAAATAATTATCCATTTTGATGTCACTGCTTTAACTTTTCTTTGTACACTCGATTCTTTGACTTCACTACATGGTCTGCTATGAATCCTGAGTCTTTATCTTCCTTCTTTCCCCCACTTTGTCATGATGAAAGAAATAAGATTTCCTAGTTACTTTATTCATCACTCCTCTACAGATCAAGACATATTATAAAGAAAAGCTTGAGGCACATTTAATAGCAGATTTAATAGCAGCCATATAACTGTTTAAGGATTAAAGCAGAATTTAACCCTTGCTAGCATTTTATGGAAGTCTAACCTGTGATTGTTTTTATTCATTTGTGCACAGATCTTAGTGGCATCACTTAAGTAGTTATGCGATGCCATAAAGTGATTGTATAGGATGTCTTCATCTCATCTCTTTCAGAACTATTGAAACAACTATTCAGACATACTGGCTCCTATGTCTTGTCAGATACTAGATTGGAATTGCAGGTACAAGTGATATGTTTTCTTGGAACAATTAGTACAGTTTGAAAAGTAGCATTTGTCACAGAAGCCCCTTTTATGGATCTAAAGGAGAATAATGAACTTCAAAATTAAATACCATTGAGAATAATTGGTCTCAGATCATATGAGAAAGGAAATATGTGATAACTGAGGAGAGCAGCCCAGAGAGAGGATATAAACGGGGAATAGAGGTGCCAAGATTATCGTTTACTTGGGGGGAGTAATAGCTAATAGTTGTAGCCTGTGGAACATGAACATGTTTCAGTCAGCACTAGTAGAAAAATCAGAAATAACTTAGCTTGATCTTCAAATTCTGTTTCTGGAGTTTGAATTTAGTAGGGAAGGGAAATAAACCAAGCCACACAGTTTAGTGAATGATTTACTTAAATTTGCCCAATTTACTATCCAAGCAAATGTAATTTGTATGAGCAGCACTGAAGCAACATTATTATTTTAGTGCAATTTTAAAGGCATTTTCTTCAGAGAAGGCTTATAGTTGTTCAAGTTCCTCTGAAACTATTTTTTGTGTATTGTATATTAATGTATTGCAAAGAAAATACAAGACTGTTGAATAAGCTGGGAGGTTTTGTTTCAGACATTTTTTCCCCTTTACTGTTCTGGGAGGGATATCTTGGTGGTATTTGTCTTCTTATAACAGTTGACTTGCTTTAGAGACTGTTTAGATAAGTAGGTTCTTTGCCACTGATCACAGCCCCTTGAGACCTGCTATTCAGTCAGCTCTTAATCCACCTCACCGTCCACTTGTCCAGCCTGCACTTTCTGAGCTTCCCTCAGAGGATATCATGGGGGACAGTGTCAAAAGCCTCGCTGAAGTCCAGGTAGAAAACATCCACTGCTCTCTCCTTGTCTATCCAGTCAGTTGTCATTGTATAAGGCAATCAAGTTAGTGAAGCATGATTTCTTTTGTTTGTTGTCACCTTTGTGTAACACTGCTGAATCATTATGAAATTTCCTGAACTGCATTTTGTATACATATATATAATACATGCACATAATGAGAGGAGGCAAAGTTATCTATAACTGGAGAAATTTATTTCATTTGATATTGTCATTGTGTGAAGTATTTTTAGAATATAGTTGTATTCAAATATCACACCAACATCAATTAGGAGACTACAACTGGTACAGAATTACAGCAAGAATTTTAATTCAAAACCATGTCCCGTATGTAGAATTTGGATTTGCAAACAATACTTAATTTTAAACTAAACTGAACAAAAACATGTCAGTAATTCCCTTGAAAGATTACTAGATCAAAACTCATGTCTTAATTTCATGGCAGAATCCATTTCTGATTATACATTTCACTGAATTAATCATTACCCCATAATGTAACTGAGACAACACTCATAAAGGAGCAGAAACAATTCAGGTGGATTGTATAAATAAATATAATATATAGATTTTTCTTAGCTAAATCTGTGTCATATTTGAATTTTTATATCTGTTATAAAATTCCACTTTATAAAAGTGGAAGAAGGCATTCTCATCTTTGACCTGGTAGGTATATTAATTTTTTTGCATGGGAGAAGGCAAAATTTTGACTCACCAGGCTACCAAGCTAGTCTTCCTTGAAAATATTTAATGTCAGAATTAAATCAAGAATATTATTATATTTACCAATTACCCCCTGATATCCCCTTCTCCAAATCAGCTACACTAGAGGTAAAAGGTGACCCAAAGAGGTCTTCTGCTGATTTTGTTCTCCCTGTGACATAGCTTTGCACCTAGGCGGATTCATTCAAGGACTCAAAACAGCAGTATATCTGCAATGCTTTCATGTCTATCCACTGGTAAGATTATCTTTGTCTGGGTAAACAGCCAAAAGCTCTGTAGACTTCTTTCCCAGTCTGAAAATACATCCCAGGTGTTCAATAGAAATTTTTTTTTTCCTCTTGAAAAACATTTTGGTGGGACGTCATAAGCTATAGATTCATACTTCCTATTGCTATTTCTTCAGATTTTTTTTCTCATTTTCTTAAGTGAAGATGGCTATTTTACTTTAGCTAGCCCATGAAGATTCCAGGTTTCCTTACCAGGAATGAAGCTAAATCCTCAGTCCCACTGAAGAAAAATGTGAATCTTTACCACAATACTTACACAAGTGACACACATCATGGCTCTAGTTTAAAATGCTATTTGCCCCTCTTTTGAGTCCATTTAATTGTTTTTATTAAAGCAACCTAAATACCTTTTGTTAAGACATAACCAGAGTTTTGATTTCCAATTGTTCAAAAAGTAAAATGTTTTAGACACATGTCTCCATACTAGTGTATTACTTCTATCTAGTAGGAATATTCCTATGAAAGCACCTCAGAGTCTTACAGCTTTGCAAATAGTCATTATGATCAGAGATGAGGAAAAGTGTCTTGATGGATTAAACTGAAATAAATTATCTATATATAAAATAGAATCAATGTTTTACTATTAATTTTATAAAGAGTTTCCACAATTCATGACTAGAGAGAGATTTTTATTAGAATAAAAACAAATAAAGGACATGAAGTGTGATAGAAGTTTGGGAGTTTCTGCCAGGGACCAACATTTCATGACATTGTTGAAGTTAATCACCAATTAAGCGAATATAATTTCATTATATTGTTGTGTATTAATGTAACAATATTCCACACAGAATAGAAAGAGCTGTTTGCATTTTGGAGCTGTATTTAAGCACATTTAAGAATTTTTTTCTTTGATGGTCATAATTTGCTGGAAAGTTTTATGTATCTATGAGGAAACAATTTTAATATTTGTACCATTGCAGATGCTGTTTGGACTTCACCATTAGATTGGTGCTTGCTCTATGCTGCATACAAATTAACCAACAGCCAAAGCAGTAATGAAATTGTAACTCAGCACCTCATGACTGATCTTTCTTCCTGTGTTTAAAAAAGAATTTTTGTTTTTGGTTTTTTTTTTGTTTGTTTGTTTTGTTTGGTTTTTTTTTTGTTTGTTTTTGTTTTTGTTTTTTTTTTCCAAATGACACTAATTTGTTATGCAGTTAACTCGTAATTTATACCTACATTTTTACTTGTTTCAAAGTGACCAATTTTCTAGCCTAGGGTGTCTGTCCAACTAGAATTACTGTTGTCTCTTGGGTAATTTTCCTCTGTGGTTACTTCTTTAAGAATTACAATAGTCATTGTGCATGTCTTATTTACCAGGTGGTAGGTTGTGTTTGTGTCCCTCATTTTTCATTCAAAAACCTTTAGGTAGTTTATATACAAATACAAGATACTAATCTGTCTGTAATAAATTGTATGGTTGATAATAAAAAAGTGTATTGTGATATATACCCACAAGATGGCAGATTAACTTTAGCACATGTGACCTTTAGCATTTGTTGAATATTGGGTGTGGGCATGAAGATTTTATGTTTATTGATGCCAGAAAGCCTCTGTCTGCCTGTTAAATGGGTATATATTGGAAGGAGAGTGACTATGGGCAGAGTGCATAAGTACCTCGCCTTTGTGCAGTTTTAGAGATTAGTCAAAATTGAATCAATTAGTACCTGAGAGCACTGAAGCACTCCTAATTTCTCCTGACTTTATCAAAACTGTACCTCTTCTGACAACCACTTGAAAGATAAAATGTTTGCTGTTTACAAATGATGTAGCAATTGATGGAAGGACATCTGATGTAATCTATGACACCTATGACAAGGTGTCTCAGTGGAGGAGGGAAAAGCTGAGGGTGTCATCTACGTAGGCATTACTGAAGCCTTTGAAATTGTTTTCCACAGCATTATCCTGGAGAAACTGGCTGCTTCTGATTTGGATATGTGTACCCTTCTCTGGGTAAAAGATTGGCTGGGTGACTAGGTCCAGAGAGTAGTGGGGAATGGAGTTAAATCCAGTTGGCTGTGGTGTTCCCCAGGGCTCAGTACTGGGGCCAATACTGTTTAATATCTTTTTTTATTGTCTGGGCAAAGGGATTGAGTGCATCCTCAGTCAGCTTGCAGATGACACTGAGTTGGATGGGAGTGTTGACGTACTTGAGAGCAGGAAGGATCTGCAGAGGGATCTGGGCAGGCTGGATTGATGGGCCAACATCACTTGCATGAGTTTCAGCAAGGCAAAGAGCTAGGTCCTGCACTTGGGGCAGAACAACCCCTGGCAGTGCCACAGGCTTGGGACAGAGTGACTGGAAATCTTTTCAGGCAGAAGAGGACCTGGAGTGTGTTGACTGACAGCAGCTGAACACGAGCCAGCTGTGCCCAGGTGGCCAAGAAGGCCAATGGCATCCTGGCCTGTTTCAGCAGTAGTGTGGCCAGCAGGACCAGGGCACTGACACCCTGTACAGGGCACTGGTGAGGCCACACCTTGAATCCTGTGTTCAGTTTTGGGCCTCTCTCTCCCAGAAAGATTTTGAAGTGCTGGAGCATGTGCAGACAAGAGCCAGCCCATGTGAACAGATCCATAAGAGATCCAGGTGTCTGGTAGCTCTTGACCATATAGGAAAATAGAGGTCCGGCCCCATTCAACAGTGCAGCCTCAGAAAACTTATGCACCATCTCTGATGGTAAATCTAAACCACAAAACAAGAGAATTCTGCAGCTTGTTTTTTAGTCCTCACCCTCCAATTCACCCATTTCAGGGAGCTTGCTGAACACTGAAAATCCTTACCAGTCTGCATTTCTTTTCTTTGGAAACCCAGTGTGTGGGGAAGATAAGAGTAAGGAGATACTCCCACTGCGTCTTGCCTAGTGCAAGCTCAGCCTGAGGTAGGGGCATGCAGCCACATCTGAGAGCTGTGAGGTGCTGCCTAATGTATGCATAACCTGAGGTATAAGCTAGATATCTGGGATGAGGAGGAAATACTCTGCTCCCATTCCATTTAGGCCATCTCCTTTCTTTGCTGGGATGCATTTCACCTGCCTCTTTCATTATTTATAATGTTTACTGCTGCCCTTCAGTGAGCGGTGTTGTGCTAGCACTTCAGCAGGTTCTCTGTGATTTTTGGTCAGCTGATGTTTGAAGTCAGTACCAAAACCAGCAAAATGCTGCAAGCTGGACATTGTTAAGAGGCAAGCAGTATGTAATAGTCTATGTGCATTTTCACTGGAATAAAAGCAATGGGTGTTAACAGTTGCAGCCTATTTTAAATTCTGTTTCTGTAATGTCGGCATTTTCAGCTTTGGGTCATAAAGCACCCTTTTTTATGATTTTATGGCTAAAATAGCATTTTGGAGAGTGTGAAGCATGTTAATTCATGTAGATCTTCAAGTCACTTTGTTTGATTGATTCATTTTCATAAGCCATTATTAATAAATCTGGAACTTTCTTCAGATTTTATGTTTTTAAAAGTGTTGTCATTTTCTTTGGTTTCTGTTTGAGTCCGGTTATTTGGAAATGTGCTATATGCATTCAGCAGCAGCAAAACAAAGCTTTGCATTCTGGCTCATTGCCTCCATTGCAGGGGCAGACAGGTGGTGATGTCTTGTCACCATGACTACATACAGCCCTTAGGGAGGGCTCTTGTAAGATGATAGTAATTCCTGAATGGGGGAAGGGCATGAAGATATTCCCTTTCTAGTTGTGGGTTCTTTTGTATGGGTTACACATGGTTACATGCCTACCCTATCCACCCTATTATGTGCGTGCGTGCTCCCTGAAATACAGGAATGGGAAAGAATCGATCGCTGCAGACAGTGTAATAGAGGCTGCTTGCATTTGCCATTTCAAATCTTTATGTGGATTGGAAAGGCAAAAGGACAATTGCAGTTGGACTGCCTGAGCTTTTGCATTGTAATGACCAAAGGTTTTCCCTGAGTCAGGCACTTCAAAAGGAAAGGTATACCTATATGCTGAGGTGAAAATATATTAATACCACAGTGGTTTAGGGCACTGGACTGAATAAGAAGGGAGAACTCTGTGGCTATGACCACTTCTAGCAGCATAAAGTAGATACATGTGGTGGGAAACGTTAATGAGAATAAATGGGAAAAATCCTTCGTCTCAGTCTTCCCACAGTATATCCCAGCAAATTATGTAAGTTGAAATAGCAGGTTGGGTTTTCTTAGAACGCACAGACTTTTGCTTGTGAAAGAGGTCTTAAAGCAGTTTCAGTGATGAAATATGGTTTGACCTTGTCGATGTCATAGCAGAAAAATGTGATTGCATCTTCTTTGGCTTCAGATTCAAGTGGGTTATAAAAGTGCCACCTAGTGATTTGCCAGTATTTTCCTTCCACATGCTTTGTGTGGCCTGACCTGGAGTGGCCTTGTCTAAACTTCTGCAATCTGCCAAGACCACAGCTGGAGTTGGAGTTGCTGCAGGATACTTGTCCTTTCAATTCCACTCCTCCTTTGCAGTAGCACAAGTAAACACCTCTGCTACAGGAGGAAGTGAAGTGCTTGAGAAAGGAGTGGGAAACTTGAGAGATATATAAGAGAGTTACCATAACCTCAAAAAAGGTAAAAGACTGTCAGACTCGAAGGGTATAGAACAAGGTAAATGAAAGCTGGGAATTTTTGTGTTTTACATGAGTGGAATTTTATATTAAGGACCATGCAGGTGTCACTCTATGTCTACACATAATACCTGGAGAAGATGGGTAGTGGAAAAGTGTTTGTTATCTGTTATATTATTAATACTGTTCAGTGTTGGAGTTTTCAGCCTAACGTTCAGTCAGGAACATTTTACACAGACAGTAGGAAGACGTCCCTGTTACAAATTGATGTAGGCTGACATAAAGAGTATAGAGCTCTGGGAGGGTAAAGATGGAAAGAAATCCTACCTTTTTAATGGGGAATTAGAGTGACTTGGCTAAATGGAAGAAAGGACTCCAGCTGTACTTCCTTAAAATGTCTAAATCCCCATGTTAAATGAGAGTTACTGTCTGGATCTTAGTTTCCCAAGGGAAGCAGCTCTGTGTATGTTTTCAGCTGTGGAGCAGTGTGGGAGCAGTGGTGAGCTGCAGAGAACAATTGGTCTCCTTTTTGCTCCATCTTTAGATTAAGCATTTCCTTCACTCTGCTGTTTCTTCCTAATGATTTGGGAACAGAAAAAAGCAGTGACCTAGAAAATATAGGAATACAGTTTTACTGTAAAATATTTACAATCTCTAGCTTCATCTAGACAAATTCTGCAGAATGTGGATTGGGAACAGCCAAGCCAGTGAGCAGCATTGTCAGTTATATATTTTAATCTGAAGCAAAACAAAGAGCTTGTATATTCTTGTACATATGAACAGTCTGAAAAAGAGAAATAAAATTGTTAGAGCAAGAAATGCAGGCTCACAAAACCACTTTGAGAATTTATTACCCAGCCATCAAATTGCTCTGCCTGTTTCATTAACAGCATAAGTCACCTAACTAAAAAACATTGCATGCTATGGACAAGTATTCTGGGTTTAACTAAACAATGGGGGGCTTTGTATTTTAGTTACCTACTAAGTTTAATGACTTGTTTTTCATGACAATCATGAAGACATACAAGGTGCCAATGTCAGAGTCATGAACTTGAATCACAGTATGAAAATAGGCTAATTGTCCTGGATCTAGGAACTGAGAGTTCCCCTATTGGACTGCCAATAGAGGCCAAATACCCCTTACAGCTATTTCCACTGAGTATATATTTCCATGTATATGAGCAGCAAGCAGGATGTTGCTTCATGTCCCCATGTGGAACTTTTGAAATTCTGCTGTGTATGAGGAACCTAGAAGGCATGGTAGAGGATGCAGGTAATTTAAATACTACTGCTGCCTATTGCACAACCTGGATACACCAGATAATTTATTCTCATCTTTGGTAAAAAAAAGAAAGAAAAAAAAAATATGCTAAGTGGAGCTGTTACAGATTTTAAGGGTAAAACATATAATTGAAAATACACATTAAATTAGATTCTAGGTTAAAATGCTGCATTATGAAGATAACAGTAAAATAAAAATCATTGCTTGTCCTAATTTCTGAACAAACTCTGCAACACATGAATTAAGGATGTGCCTGGTGCAGATGGGAGATGTTAGTAACATCCTTTCTACACAGCACACATTCATGCAAGTAGCATATGCTCTGCTGCTTTTGTCTCGTCACTTTCAGAGTTTGAAAAGAATGTGCTGTTCCCTGGACTTGCAGAAGCAAAATCCCATCCAAAGAATAAATGATACCTATGATATGTGTCCTACATGTTAGGATCTGACTGTATCAATTAAAACTACTATCCCTTTGACCTTCTGTATATTTTTGTGTTTATGTATTTCCTTTAATGTTTCTTAGTTGAGAGAGATAATTTATAGAGCTTTCACATTGCATGCTTTTACATGCTTCTCAGATCTTTCTCTGCATATTTGCATGAAGAGGTAAGATAAGGCCTTTGATATTCTGCAGAGATAAAATCTTTTATTTTTTTTCTGGGTCAATCAATTTTCTTCCTTAGATCAGAGCTGGGATCTCTGAAGTGTGTATCAGGACTGAGCTTCCTGCAGTCATAAAATTAGACCCATCACTGTCATCCCCCTGTAACAGCAACAAGAGGAAAAATTGAAGACTTGTAAATTTTTGTGGTTGCTCAATTCAGTCAATCAGGTCCAAATCTCTAGGAAAGAAATTCATAATACAACTTACAGTGTTTGTGTGACATAATTAAAAAACCTGTGCATGTTATATTTGAATATAGCTGCTGTTATATGATATCTGAATGTAGATGCTGTTATATGATATCTGATTTAACATATTTATATATGTTAAACTGCTTCTTTTGGTTTGCTGGATGTGATACCACTGCATTAGGCTGAGGGAAAAAATGGCATGACCCAATTCAATTTAGATGACCAATTTCACTCATTAAGACTGTACTTTGCTTGTATTTCGCAGTAAGCATGTGCCTGAGGCTATGCCTTTTGAAAGCAAACCAAACATTTCTGTATCAGGAAAATGGTGAGGCAGAGTGTGATCCATGTACAGTCTACTAGGGGTTTAGAATAAAACATAAAGATCGCTGTGATACAGAAATTCCTGTTATAGAAAAAAACAGTAATGCTATGTAAGGTCTGGTAAGTGCTTTTTATATTTTTATGTGTGTTTCCTATAAAAACAATGAATACTTTTAGGGGTGATAGTCTTTTCCCTGTTACCTCTTAATGTAGGTTATGAGAAAAAAAAACATTAAATTGCTTTTATTATACAGGAAATGTACTTGAAGTGTGGAATGCTTGGGAACGAATGCCTGCTTTACTGCTATAAATTGTTCATGATATGTCTTTTCATATATGCATCAAACATAGCACTTGCTGCAGAGATGCATGTGATTTGTCTTCTCTCCTGAGAGATGGTAATTGGCTTCAGTTTACTTAGGCTACTGCAGTACAATTTATTCTCTTAGTTTAGCCAAGCTTCATGTTGCAGTATGTTTTCTATTATGAGGGTGAGGTATTTAATTTGTGAAGTGGTGCAGAGTATGTACACATACATACTCACATTACAAAGATGAAGCACATCCCTGCTCTGTGGTGTTTAGTGGAAACAGATCACAGCACTTCACCATTCTCCTTTACCTCATCTTGTCTTATTATTAAATTGTATGTGAATTAATCATGGTCTTTTAGAAAACATCCATTGTATCAAGCTCAGTAATTTGAACACATGACTAATGAACTCTGCTTGCCATTTGCTTTGTCTGCTTATAATTAAGTATTTCTGTGGTTTTGATCTTCACTCTCATGGTGTTATTTGTCTTTTCCAAGGCTTATCTTTTTTCTAGATAGCCAAGCATCTTAAAAATGGCAAAACCTAGAAAATAATACAAACTTACTTTAAGTGTAAGAATTTTTTTGTTTGCCCAGTAATTTTTCATGCTCAGATTTCTTTATGTTTTTTCCATTTTATCTATCTAGTTGAAGAACTACAGAGATTAACATAAAAATCCCAATAAATGGCTCTTCAAGAAAGTTAAGCTCTGAAATGTAAAAATCTTCACACAATTATGACATTTAATGTAGCAATAATAATAATGTATCATGTCAGTCATATACTGGTGATGAACCCTCTGGGCAAGGACTTCTCTGATTTTTTAGTTCCTATCATGATTTCACCTTCCAAAGGATTTAATTTTTTTTTCAGTAAATTACAGTATGCAATTTATAATGGACTAAGAAGTGCTGAGTACTCATAATTTCCTTTAATGTGTTAATGAATTTCGCAGTAAATACATTTGACTACTCGGGATCCTAACTTCCCATAATGGCAGTCCTGCTTATCTTTATTGTGGCCAGTCTGCTTCTTGGAGGAAACAATTGGGGTTTTTTCCCACCACACACTGGTCTTTCCTCCTTTGTTAAAATTACTTCAGTGCTGAATTAGCTCCAGTTAATTCTGCAAGCTCGTTACTCTTTTATGACTGCGCACATGGTAGTACTGCTGCATTAGCTCATGTGAGGCACTGGGACTTCTGGGAACACTTGCATGGGAACAGCATTAAGCTGTGCTGCCCTATGAATTAATTTGTAATGTACTGAACAGGAATATGTCTCCTTTCTGGGCATTCATGTGGAAGTTTTTTCATCTGAAAACTCATTAAAGGAAAAGTACCAAGTAATGAACTTATACTAGGAGAGTGACTTAGCTCTGCTGTCAGCATTACTAATGCTCTCTTTTTGGCAATACATGACAGATAAGAAGTTGAATACAGAGTGGAAGGCATTTTGTCTGTGGCTGGACATGTTGAAAATTCACCTGGACATGGATCAGTATAGTCATACAGCGAGGATTTTAGGAGCTAATAAAATAAGGAATCCTCCTTTGCTGACTGGAAAGAAAGGAGGACTAACAGTAGGAAAGGACTACAAGCACAATATGGTAGTACTATAAAATTATGCTTGACTGGAATAGCCGTCACTACTGGCTTGCCTAGTAGCATGTGGAGAGTTCTTTCATGTCATTTCCATTCAAATGCATTGGAAGCATAGGAGTGGAGTAATGTGAGGTTTAAATTATACAAATTCAACTGATTTCTGTGTGATAAGGAATAGGTAGGAGGGAAGAAGATGTTCACAGAAGCAACAAAGAGTAATTAAGAGGACATACATGCCCTCAGAGTGAGCCTATTTACAGGCCAGGTTGAATTAAGACCCTCAGCCATTTCTGCTAGTCCACTTCAAAAGGGTTGTGAGTGTTTTTGCACATACAGTGTTTGGTAGTAGATGGATGCAATAACCTCACTTTTACAGAGTACTGTAAGAGACTCCAAGTTCCAGAAAATGAATTATGAACTTTCATTCCTCATCAGAACACTTGCCATCCTGTTCACAGAGCAAAAATTCTGCAGATTTTAGATGCTGGTTTGAACAGGTAATATGAAAAGATAACAGTAAAATGAAATTGTTAGATTGAAGTCAGGAACCATAGAAGCAGAAGAGTTCCAAAAGTGTCTGGAAGTAAATTGAATAATTTATGAGGTTAGATGAGTTAGTCAGAGGAGCAGTGGAATAAATAATGTACGTTACTTTGACTTCAAGGATGTACTTATTGACATCAACACAAAATAGAGGATTCCCTCATTTAGGCCTGCAGGCCAGGTGCTTGTAAGTATGCCCAGACAGCTAGAGAAGGCCATGTCTTGAGCTTTAACCCTGTATTCTAAGAGGGCCAGAGGCCATCTCCAGGATCTAAGGGTATGAGCAGGCTAAACAATTTTGCATGTTCTTAGTAAGGCATTTTTCTGGTGTAGGGAAAGCCCTTCATATAAGCACACAGCTGGATAAGCACACCATGTGATCTCACACATGGCTCACACTTTGGGTGCAAAGCATCGTAATGAATGGGATGACATAAGGCTGGTAATCTGTCACCAGTGGGGTTTCACAGGGCTTCATCTTAGGCCCTGTTCTCTTCACCATCTTCATGAAGGACTTGGATATAGGACTAGAAGGGATATTAAGCAAGTTCACAGATGATACAAAACTGGGAGGACCTCTTGACTCTCTTGAAGGCAGGAAGACCCTGCAGAGATACCTCAACAAGTTAGAGGGCTGGACAATCACCAGCCATATAAAGTTCAGCAAGCAAAAGTGCCATATTCTGCACCTGGGATTGGACAACCCTGAATGTACAGACAGACTGGGGAATGAGATGCTGGAGAGCAGTGCCACAGAGGGACCTGGGGGTCTTGGTCACTGGCGAGTCATCAGTGCCCTGGTAGCCAGGAGGGTTAATCATGTCCTGGAGGCATCAGGCACAGCATCACCAGCTGGGCAAGAGAGGGATTATTCCGATCTGCTCTCCACTGGGTCGGCCTCACCTTGAATATTATGTGCAGTTTTGGTCACTGCAATATAAGAAAGATCTGAAGCTATTGGAAAGTGTCCAAAGGGAAGCAATGAAGATGTAAAGGGCCTTGAGGAGAAGCCATATGAGGTGTGGCTGAGGGCACTTGGTTGGGCCTGGAGAAGACTGAGGGGAGACCTCACTGCAGTTAGAACTTCCTTGTGAGGGAAAGAGGAGGGGCAGCACGGATCTCTTCCCTGTCATGACCAGTGACAGGACCTGAGGGAATGGCCTGAAGTTGTGGCAAGGGAGGTTTAGGTTTGATATTAGAAAAAGGCTCTTCACTCAGAGGGTGGTTGGGCACTGGAATAGCTCACCAGGGAAGTGGTCACAGCACCAAGTCTGACAGAGTTCAAGAAGATTTGGACAATGCTCTTGGGCAGGAGTTGGACTCAATGATCCTTATGGGTTCCTTTCAACTCAGCATTCTCTGTGAACCAGCGAAGTGGGGCTTCCTTACTGCATGCTAGTCCAACTCAGAGACAGCTGCAGCGACTGCTGATGCTCAGTGTATTAGAGATTTTGATCATGTTACAATGTTCCATCAGTTATTTCATGGTTAAATGAGAAATTTAATATTTAGCCAAAATATGGTTAATATGGCATAATATCCACAGCATAAGGAAAACTGAAAACACACCAGTGAGAAAACTCTAGGAATATTCTATTTACTGTTAATTTTGAAATATAATAATAAATTTTAAATTAGATAATATAATAATGTGGTATTTCAATGTCCTAAATCTTTCTGCCCTTGAACAGCTTGACGACATCCATATTAAGTCAAACTATGTTGTCGTTTAACATCCAGATACTTTGGTTATGAACACTACTTGTCACAGCTCAGCATCAGTGTTATCCCTTACTTGTGAGATCAGATGAGATAGTATTTATTAATTTTGAGAATTACTGGAATAAAAAGAATCACTAGGCAATTAAAACCAACTTTAATCTCTTTGCAATGAGTCCCTTGGCTAAATGTTAAATGGGACCAAAAACACTTCATTGGAAAGTTTGTTTGCATATATAAGACTCATAAAACATGGGCAGCTTTGGTAGCAGTAGTGACCAGTGCCTTTATGACTGAGAAGGGCTTTTGAGGGTTGAAAGACATTTTGGGGGTAGAACTGTGTAGGTGTCTTGTTTTATTTCCAGACAATATGCTGATAACAAAGAAGTAAAAATAAATGCAGCTTGATCAAAGTTCTCAGACTTTTTTTATAATTATTTTACACAGAAGTTAAAATGTGAAGAGTAAGGTGTTTAGCTCTAGGGAAAAAAAGCAATTCTTATTTGCACCAAAGTCAGTTTTTATCTTGCTTTAACAAACAGAAAGAGACAAAGCAAAATAAACATAATTAAAAAAAAAGAAATCTTTATTTTTTGGCTCATATGTAATATTGTTTGCGTTGTTTATGATTATAACAATTTCTTGCATGCATTTCACCAACACATTACAAGTCAAAAGCATTTGTAAAAGAAAGATTCTACATTTAATGTTAGCTTGTGTATGAAACACAAAATGTCCTGATGTCCTTGATTATACAAATGTGCCATTTTTTTCTTGGGAAATGTTTTATTTGTACAAGCCTAGTGAACTGTGATTCAAAAAAGAATAAGAGTAGACTATGTAAACAGACACTGCAATATAGCAAGGATTTAATCAACTATGAGACTATCTTGGAACTTCTGATGCAAATAGTGCTAGAAATTTGCACATTCCCCTAATGCTTTCCTTGCTATGTCCTGTAACTATTTGGAAACAAGCTGGGTTCCAGATTTACACAATTTACTTCACATTGGAATATAAGCAAATATATTATTAAAACAAGATAGTCTACAAGTACTCACTTTTTTTCTCATAGTGTGATGATGCCAGTTTGGAATTACTGTGGTTAGAAAATAAGCCAAGTGAATGAGGAAAGAAATATAAGAAACAGTGATCTAAACTTGAAGACACTTTTCTTATATACAGAACTGTTGCCAAATGATATTTCTTTACATTATTTATATATGCTAACCACATTGTCAACAGGTTTAACAGTTTGCAATATGGCCTGTACAGTCTGATTCTACACCACATAGCAGCCACTTCAAATTTAAAATGCAAAACTAAAAAAGCTCATAAATAGCTGCAAACTATTGCTTAATGATTTGAAAGAATGAGGTCTGGTTGGACAACTTGATTCACTTCATCACTGACACATGGCTTCCTATAGTGGAGACTGTGGACAGTGAAGGAGCAAGGTACAGCAGCAACAGCATTGACATGCATCAGTGATACTCTCCTATCTATGACACAGAATACAACATGTCCTGTTGAGCTCTTGCAAATTAACCATACTGTGGTACATATCTGATGCAATTCAATGCGGCAAAGACATTTAATTCTATGCTCAAGTATGCACAACAGTATACTGTCAATATTTACATGGAAAAGGGTATTTTATGGATTCAGTGGATGTTGGAGATAATGAGAGAAGACAGTAACCAAAGAAAAGCTCAGGGAAAAAAAAGAGCTGTCAAAACTAAAACAAAACAAAAGAACTCCCAGATATATTTTGGTGAAGCTATTTTTCCAGTGCAGAAACTGCACAATATTTTTTGAACTGTAGATATTTTAACATAAACAAGAACTTATTCACATTTAGTCATTCACATAAAAATAAGTCATTGCAGATTCCTGTAATTTAGAGGAGACTCTCCAGGCACATTAATCTGGATGCACATAATCTGGATGCAGCCATACAAGTAGTTAGAATACTTCAAATTTAAGAGCAACCCTGAAACATGGAAGTTCTTAAAATCTTCAGCTTTGTGCAACGTCATATTTTTATTTATGCATGATTGACAAGTGCAGCATGTCTATGCAAATCACTTCTATCTGTACATTATAGAGAATCTGAGAATAGAACTCCTGGTCCTCATACCTCTTTCCCCAACATAAAACCTATTACAAAAATAGTCACATGTAATAGTAAACAACCTGTGAATTAAAAAATGATAAATACACTAATACAGTTTTGTAAAAATATGACAAATGTGGCAGTTGCATTACAAACAGTGAAGAAAATTACTGTTCTATATGTTGTGGAAATAAAGTATCCCTTCACACTCATTTCATGCTCCATCTTCTCTATGGAGCCACCTTTTCCCTTATTCTTAGCAGTGTCAGCTGTAGTGAAAACAGTAACCTCTTGTCAAGTTTTTTACCCTGGTTAACAGAGTCACAGTCTGATGATGGAGGTTCACTGTTTTGTTATAGGCACTGACCTTAAGTATATATATAATGTAGATATATGCACACACGCGCGCGCACACACACACACACATATATATGTGTAAAAACTGTCAGTTTGGCATAAATCTCCTGCAGGAGTCCAGTTGATGATTCATTCTCAAAGACTGTAAACAAGTTGTCCCATTAACAAAATTCTTAGATCATTATTTTTTATTTTCCCTGATGTCTTTACCTTTGTAGTTTTTTTCTGCTTTATCTTTTTCATATTTTTCTTTGTCTGGCTTTGTTACACTGTCATAAGAGGGTGGGGAAGTTGTAGAAGAACTCTCATCCGTTTTTTCTGGAGTGGAGTTTCCTTTTAGTTTATCAATAATTATCTCTTTTATAATGTGTCCATCTCCTTCTTTGTTTTTATTTCTATTATATATACTAGAAACCTGTTTAACTTTTAGCCTTAAGAGATGACGTCTGTAAGCACGCTGAATGATGACAGCAGACACCTCCTCCTGCTTTCGTTTCAGTGTGGTTGTAATTGGTTCATAGGAGACTTTGGAAGGATTGGCTGCCATAAACCGATCTTCCATCTGTATTCTGAGGGCGTCCATCTCCCCACTTTCCCCCAAAACACGCTTTGTGAAAGCAAACAAGATGTCAAGGCAGTGAATTCTGTCACCACTCACCATGGGCAGATCCATTGCAATAAGCTGGACTTTGTTTGGTTTTGCTATGAGAAGAGGTGGATCTAATGAAGCTGCAAAATCTGATAATTTACTATATTCTATGAATTGTGTTGCATCAGGATCAAACTTCTCCCAGACTTCATAGAACATCTCAAAATCGTCCTCGCTCAAGGGTTCAGCGCTTTCTTCAGTAGCGACACTGAAGTTCTCCAAAATCACAGCAATGTACATGTTCACCACTACCAGAAAGGATATGATAATGTAGCTGACAAAGAAGAAAATCCCAACAGAAGGGTTGCCACAGTCACCTTTCACAGAGCTCCCCGGATGATCTTTATGGGGGTCACAGTCTGGCTCCCCACTGTTGAGAATCGGGGCGAGCAAACCGTCCCAGCCAGCGGACGTGGTGATCTGAAACAGGCAGATCATGCTGTTGCCAAACGTTTCAAAGTTGAACATGTCATCAATCCCAACTTCCCTCTTGACATAGGCAAAGTTGGACATGCCAAAGATGGCATAGATGAACATGACCAGGAAGAGCAGCAGCCCAATGTTGAACAAAGCAGGAAGAGACATCATCAAAGCAAAAAGCAGAGTGCGGATTCCCTTAGCGCCTTTAATGAGGCGCAGGATTCGACCGATTCTGGCAAGCCGGATGACTCTGAATAGTGTGGGAGATACAAAGTACTTCTCAATCATCTCAGCCAAAAACATACCTAGGAAAAAAAAAAGTGAATAATTAAGATAAAATTTTAAATAAATTAATTACCTATAGAAATATTGAGTTATTGCTATCTCCAAAATAATCAGTGTAGGGATTCTATGCTATAGCAAAAAATTATACAAGTTATTACACTTTATTGAAAGCTGTTAATAAGGTGAAAGCACCTTTCCTTATGTTGAAATGCTATCCTACAGAAGGTAAATAAGTAAAATAAAGCCTGATTGTAGCAAGTAGGTAGTCCCTGTCTAAGCTTTCAGTAGTTCTTAAAATAGTTGGGAAAGGGATTTTTATGTCTTAGATACAGCTAATTCTTGAAGCTGAGCCTATAAGCATTGTCTTTATGAAGGATGATATTGGCCTAATTTCTGCAAGTTGGAGATTTCTTTAACAGATCTATGTTTTATCAGCACAGTCTTTCTCAGATGTGTCACTCATTTGCACCTTGGACAGTCACTAGATTTTAACTGACAAATTTTAGTTAGCAAAAGTAAAAAAACCTCACCCATTTCACATAATTTTCTGTTTTAGTACTGAAAGTAAATCTGTGGTTAGTTTACATATACCACTAAAAATTCGCCTTTATATTTGTACACATTAATCTAATGTGCCAAACAGTTCCATTATGTCTTTTAATGTGGAAAATGACAGTGAATCTAATGGGACAGATAAAAATATTATATGCAACATTACATATATTGTATGCTAGATAATACGAAGATCTGAATCAACATGTAAGTCATAGGGAAAAGGAAATTCTGCAATCAGTATCAACACACTTGAACAAATGTTTCCTATTTTTTCCACTAGTTCTTTCTTGAAAGGGAGTTGCTCTTACCTACTATGGAGAGAATGACAACCACAAAATCAAAAATGTTCCAGCCTATAGTGAAGTAGTAATGGCGAAGTGAAATCAGTTTCAGGACAAATTCTCCAGTGAAAAGGACAATGAACACCAGGTTAATCCGGGATAAAATTGTTTCCATTTCTTTACTCTGGTCATCTGTTTCTACCATCATTGTGACCATATTAAGGCAGATGAGTATCATGATGCTGATGTCAAATACTTGTTTGGTTACAAAATCAAAGATCATGCCTTGGAATTTGTTCTGTGAACACAAAGATGGAATACAGTTTATACAGTGAAAATAATTTTCTTTTAAAATGCCAAATGAGAAAACAACTTCCTTCAAGATTTAGGAGTGCAGAGCAAGACTCATTCACAATACAGGCAATAAGCCCAACACATGCTGGTTTATATCTCATCTTGCTAGAGTGAATCAAGAAGTTCACCACTGTTGGCTGAAGAAGGGAAATGCTGCAATAATAAGAGTAATAACAATGACAATTAATATTATTGGGATAAATAGATGGTGTAAATTGATAGCCAGCAAGAGTACCAGCCGAATAAAAGCTAATTTTCTTATCTTTATTCTCAGATGGTTTTAGAATGCTAACCCTCTATCTTCCTTAAACTAAATGTCCTTGGTGAGATCATTGAGCTGCTGAAGACACATGTCTCAAACACACCATGACTGTAATATCCTAGTTTTTCTTTAGTACTTAGCTCAATGTTTTTTGCCATATGTCTCTCCTTAGAAAGTCTATTTTTAACTACTTGGTGCATAAGGTGCAACAAGTATTTTATTTTTTTAAACAGTGTAGGAGTTCAGTAAATAACAAGAGTAGTGTCTTATCTTAATGACAAATTTGTCCTAGTCTATGCTTTACTCCCTAGGACATTCTTTATTCTGTAAGATTTTCTGCATCTGTCCTTCCCAATAGGTTACCAGTGCCCCTTTCTGTCTTCAGCAGCAAGGGCCAGTGCATCCCCATTTCCTACAAATTCTCTGTGAGGAGAAAAAACAGAAAATGAAGTTTATCCCTGGTAACAAGAACCAATAAATGATCCAAACAATTGTGGTTTTCCAGAACTTAGGCAGGGAATTTTGAAATTTATCATTATCAAATTTAACATTAAATAATTTTGTTCATACTTCAGTGTGTATATTTTTAAACAAAATATTAATGAACTAATCTGATGGATTAAAAAAGGGACAATTTCTACCTTTACAAGAAAATAAATGGAAAAAAAATTATTTCCAGACCTATAACCTTATCTTGTGGACAAGACTGTATTCCCAAATGAGCATTTAATATTAGGGATGTAAAAATAAAATCACTCATACCACTGGCCTCGGTATAGGTTTCTGTGGCTTTTTGGATCCCAGTTTTTTCATTGCATTGTAATATTTTTTCTGTTCTTCTGTCATAAATATATCCTGACCTCCAAAGTAAAGAAATAATAACAAAATTAATTAGTATCATGTCTACACATAAAACACTTATCTACAGTGTGTCTCTCTGTAATATAATATTAAAATTATATTTAATTTATATAAAAAGGAAGTGTTGTTTTCAGGTGTTTACAGGATGGATGCTCATATACATTCCTAACACACAGGAAAAACCCATTACTGGTGCCTTGTCAGCTTGATAGTTGACTTTTTCCAATGTCTTCATGCTCACTTTTGTTGAAATGGCTAAAAGCATTCTTGCTATACTCATGCTGTTCAATAACTTGCTGATTAGAATATGTTTAGAGAATAGGAGCATGACTACTGCCTTACATGGCCTATCTTCTGTATAGATTTTTAGGATTACAGCTAGACAGGTCTAAAAGAGGCATAACTTTGAGGCAGAAGTTGTGTTAGGAGAGTGTATTAGTATCTAATCCGTGGGTTTTAACAGCAAAAAACCTGCCCACCTTTGATGTAAAATTAAGAAAAGTAATTCATGTTATGCCATAGCAAATTAAAACACCACTGGAGCCTTGACAAACTCAAATCAGCCTTTGTTTGCAGGTGCAAATGCGGCCAGTCAGATGTGCAACTGAATGACTGACTTCCAGTATCAGTAAATTGTGCTTATTGATGAATCTGCACCCAGTCAGATGGAAGCCCAATGTCAGCGTCACTGTCTGCTAAATTGGCTACCACAGCCTGAAGCATCACAAAATTGATAGTAACCCCAGACATGTTTAGAAAGTTAAAGAATATTTGCAGAAGGAAAAATTTCTGTAGTTCACAGTTTTCTTTTACCAGAGATTCTGCCTGGTATTGCTGTCTTTTAATTGGTGATTGAAAAAAACCAAATCATATGAAGTTGCTTTTTCACAGCACACAAAAATTTAGAATGACCCCGGCATTTGAAAACTAAAAACTGTGAGGCTTCAAAATATTTTAAATGTGACTATTTATATTTCTATATTTTAAAGTTCTTTAAAACTTAACTGTATGCATTATCAATACAATTATTTTAAACACGCTTGTATGTTAAAAGTATACAGAAAGAAACCACCATTCCCTGTGTATCTTTGCTTTACTACTGATAAGAAATTATAGACTGTATTTGTGTCTAATGAATTAATCTCATTCTCATAAAAGTGTTAGAAAAAAAAGCCCTTATGTACACATTTTTACTTTTATCTACAAGCCTATTCATGCAAGGTCTATTTGACTTACTCTTAACTTATTGTTTAATCAGTTTGCAGATCCGTTATTCATTGTATCAACAGAATACCATATTGTGTCATCATCAAGTGTCAAGAGTTTGTAAGAATAATTATAATGAATGTACCTTAATTTATCTTAATTTTTTAGAGTAAATTGAAAAAGAAATTATTTCATGCCCGATAATACTGCATCTAATCAAACCAATAATTCACCTTCACTTTTCATGTCTTCATTTTAACTGTTTACTCAATTTGCAAGTTATTATGAACCAATTTTTTGCTTGTCAAAATGCTAAAGATACAAAGCTCAGAATCATATCCACAGATTTTAGCATAGATTATTATTTAAAAAGAGACATTTTATTTAAGGTCTTAAAATTACTTTTGATTTTTATTAGCCTTACAGAAATAACTTATTAATTCATTTTAGCTAGTAATTCATACCAATATGGAAATATTTTAAATACTTATCTTTTTCTTTTGTTGGTTGAAGTTGTCTATAATAACACCAATGAAAAGATTCAAGGTAAAAAATGATCCAAATATGATAAAGATGACAAAATAGAGATACATATACAAGTTGTCCTCATACTTAGGTTGATCTTTTACCTACAAAACATAAAAATATGTATTACCCATGAGAATACTAGATATAAAAAACAATACGTATAATTTAGAATTAGGTATATGCCATCTCAGATAGAAAAGCTATGAACAGCACTAATTTATTAAAAAGACCCAACTTGTCCGTTCCAATCAATATTTGGAGAACTGAAAACTGACAGAATTACTGCTCATATGAAATTTTTAAGTAAATATGCCCACAGATATGTTTGTGTATGTACATATATAAAAAGTTCCTCATATAGAAGAAAGAAGCAATGTGGGATGCAGAGCAGTCATTAATACTTAAAATTTTAATAGCAGAAATTTAAATATTTTATATTGTGTTCAGTATATTATCATGCAACAGAATCAATAAATTTTACTATCGCCTAAATCTCTCTGGAACTCTTTTGGTCTTGCATGAGTGTTCTTACACCCAGCTAGGAACAAACGCTTTCCATAAATATCTAGTGAATAAATGTTTTGTGAAATCTATTAAACTGAGGAAGTTTCGAAAGAAGATATTGCTATTGTCTCGATTTTTCTGGATGCCACATTCCAGCATCTGCACCTCTACAGCACTACAAGCTTGGGTGTAAAAATGCTAAAGATAATGAAAGAGAATATTTTACTCTGGGAGACAATATCATTAACATGACTATTTGTGTAAGTTAAACAGAGTATTAGTTTTGTAGCCAAAATAAAATTCTAATCCCCAGAAAGCTTAACAGGTGATCTTCAGCCTTAAAACCTAATTGCACTAAAATATCTAGGTAACATAGGTAACGTAAGGAAATGTAAGGAAAAAACAAAATGCACAGTTACAAATTATAAAACCTGATTAATGTATTCCGTATTTAATAACTACTTCATATAATCTGTAATTAATTCATACTTATGATTACAAAAGAAATTTTAAAAAACCTCTTCTTTGTTCTATTACACTAACTTTATCCTTCAAAAAAAATCCACTTAAATTAGCTTTTTTGGCTAAACAGAAGGAAATGAGATTCTTTCCAGTAAAAATTCTGAGACTTAAAAAGTATTGATGCCGATTATAATTCTTTGTTGTGTGTGTAGCTGTTTAAATTTTATACTCTTTATCAGAAAATAATCAACAGATGACCTTTGAAAGATTAACACTTACATCTCGTGAATCAACAGCAGCATACATAATATCCATCCATCCTTTGAAAGTAGCCTAGAAATAAAACTAAGTTGTTTATCTTCCCCATAAAAATTCATAATACCTACAATAACTAAGTTATTTATTTATCTGGACCTCCACTTTTAATAAAATCACTTCTAAATTTTTGAACCACACTTGAAAACACAGGCATTATAAATATTTTTCATCGTAATACTAGTTTTTTGACAATTTTCTTTTTAGCTATTCAAATAATATTAAAAAACTGGTCTAAAGATCTCAACAAGTTGACGGTATGTTTGGAGCTGCAGATGTTTACTTTGCAGATGAAGAATGATAGATTTAGACAGACATTAATGCTGGAGATATGTAGGTGGGATCTACTCGAATCACTCATGGCAACAGCCACTTTTTTAAGTTTCCAACATGAATTGATGGAATCAGTAATATAACTTCTGGACAGAAACCAACATGCATCTGAATAGGTTTTTTTCTGTGTCTAAACTGATGACCTGTTAATGACCTGGTATTTTTAGAAATGTTTTAATCCCATATAGCTAAAGGAATAGACTATTCAAAGTAAAAATATACGTTGGTTCCTGAGAGATTTGTTTTACAGAAGACCAAAAGTGAACTTTGAAAGAGATACAATTGACATCCTTAAAAATTTGGCTGAGCTCCCATAGAGACTTTTTTCAAGTAAAGAGTAAAAAGATCTGCCATCATTGCTCTAAGAAGGTGATTTTAATGGATGCAGGATGTCCATTTTCTAAGGAACACCAAAGTTGGTGTGTCATGCTAGTTGAAAGTGTGAGTGTGCAGCCATTAGCCAGGGTTTCCAGGCTCATACACAATAATAAAAAAAACCAGCTAAAAAGCCTGTGAAATGAACAAAAACCATCACTCCTGAGGAGGTTCAGGAGAGGAACCATCCCAAGGAGTATATTTCCATCTGTGCTTGCCAGAAGTGGCTTTGGTACTTTGGTACAGCTGCCAGTTTCCACAGCAGAAAACTTGCACTCTGGAAGCATTTGTATCCTCCTGAATCTTGCAGTGCAATACCAATTACTAAGAAGGTGTGCTTCAAGCCAGGCTTCACAGATCTTTCTGGCTCAGCTGACAATTGCCAGCTATTTGGAGCACTTAGCATAGCAATATTAGGAAAAGTTCAGAGTTAGATAAGAGCAATAAATACAGAAGAGTGAAGGAAAAATGTTAATGGAGGCAATCAAATGAAGATGTGACACAAAACATACTCAAAGATGCCTTAATCTCTGTGGGGAAAGTAAAGGTCAGAAGGAATATTTTAAAAGGAAAATTATGAAAAATCAGAATGATTTTTTTTTTATAAAAATAGAGAGCAAGGAAAAGAATGAAGTAGTTAAGTAGCTATTGAAGACCTAGAATGACTGGATGTGTGACACAGATGACATTTATACACAGCTTTAAGAGAAGCAGTTTTCCTTACACATCTTCAGAGGCAATGGTAGCAATGAGAGCTGAAGCCAGGGAATCAGTACTACTACTCAGGACATAAGAGTCACATTGCCTTTACAGGCAAAACATTTTAATCCAGGTAGTTAATTTTGGAATTAAGGTCAGCTAGAGACACTGACCTGCTCTGAGATAGAAGGGACAAGCATATAATTCTTAGATAACTTTGAATATCAGAGCTGTAAAAATCTTTTCATTCAGTGAAGCTGTTGAGTTATAGACAAGTGATTCTACAGAGTTCGGTCATCTAAATGTAATTACATGTTTTCTTGCTTGTGTTTTGAATCAGATCCCAGCTTTAGAAGCTCCATTCTAAGCAAAGCACCTGTAAAGAGCTAAGGTCTTTATTTCTTTGACACAAATAAAATATGCTCAATATGTAGAATAAAGGCAGTTCTGAACACAGTGCATAAAATAAGCAATTTAAAGAAATGCAATTTACAGATTTTGTATAAGTAGCAGTAATTAATGGAATGAACATGCTATGCAATAGCATCCAGTACTTCACAAGGATAATACTTATTTAAATTTATAAGTAACATAATACTTATTTAGTATACTATAATGACTCTTTAATAAGCATTAAGGAATATGGTAGTTCTATATTGTGCACCAGTAAAGAGATTCTTTTATTTTCTACACTTACTATTTTCACATTATTATTATCATCATCATGAGACTGTATTACCTAGTCATGGAAATTAAAATTACTCTACTATCAGTAACAAAAAAAATTACAAGAAACAATGTAATAGAGTTGCATGAGCTGTACATTATTGCTATGAAGAAATTATTCCTCTGCTTAACAGTCTTAACTTGCCCATTTTTCCTAGATACCTTTAAAAAGAGCAAAAAGAAAATATATACATTTACTTACTACTTGAAGCAGAGCAAGATATCCAGCTCCTACATTATCAAAGTTTACTTTCACGTTTTTCCATCGGGCACTTTGATTGTTTTTTATGAGTTCCACACACTGAGTATAATTGTTGACATCACTGATATCAAACATCTCACCAGTTGTGGTGTTGACACAGTGATAGAATTTTCCAGCAAAAAGATTTACTCCCATGATGCTGAAGATTAGCCAGAATATAAGACATACCAGCAATACATTCATGATAGACGGGATTGCTCCTACAAGGGCATTTACAACCACCTAGTGTACAAATTAGACAAAATGGCCACTTAGCTTATAGAAAGAAAATGAGAAATACTTTAAAATACTTTAAAAATGTCAAACCAGTATTATTATGGGATGGACAGTTAAAATATTACAATACAATTTGTGGGGAGAATTTTAATGAAGGTTTAATAAAATGCTAATGAGATTGAAAAAAGCAAGAAATAAAATGAGATGGAAACAGACAATGCAAAAATCTAAAAAAAATCATAAAGCAAAAGAAAACCTGTTAGTAGCAAGATGGATTCTTAGAATTTGTGTGCTCTAGAGAAAAAGAGAGAAATAAATGTTAAATTCCAGCAATATAAATTAAAATGTATAAATAGAAAATAAACCAGAAAAAGCTCAAAGAATGATGATGTAGAAGACTGAATAAAATGTCTGCATTTAAAACTTTCATTACTAATGATTTTATTCTTAGAAATGTTATGTATATATTGGCATCAGTGTATTTTCAGTATCCACATAGAATGCAACAAAATTAAGGATATCTTATTTAATCTTTATTAACAGCATTTGCTCTAAGTCTTGGTTTTAAATTGCCTGGGTCACTATAGTTGATCTTACATGTATTCTTTTTCTTTTTAATTGGTTGCTTTTAATTCCCTTGAGCTACTGTGTATGGGCAAGTGGCAATAAAAGACCAGATGAAATCCTTAGATAAAAGTTTTCTCTTAGTTATTGTAATTCAACTAAAAAGCAAGTTGCACGAATTCAAACAATAATTTTCTAGCAAATCAGTAGAGACTGCAGTAGTCTTTTGTGTGTGGTTTGAAAAAGGTAGTATTTTTCATTTCACTGAGTTGACCAAAAGTAGCCTAGCATCAATGGAAGTTTTGCTTATTTATTAGACACTTAATGTGTTGTTTGTATTGCCAGTCATGTAAAACATAGTGGTGATGGTGATGTGCACAGGACACACTTCCTTACACGGGCAGGTGTGGCCACCTCTAGGATATTGGCAGCCTTGCCCAGACAGGAACCACATTATTGGCTAAGGAAGATCTATGACTGAACTATAATTATGTATTGCAGCATTAGGGCATTTTGAGGTGAAAGATTAAAAAGGAGATTTATCAATAAAATTTTCTTTTTAATATTTTATTTATCAATGTATGTATCAAAGTAGCATGGTCTGCTACAGTTTATAATAGGGTTTTTCCAGTACGAGTTTTTTTTTTTGATTGGTTTGTTTTTGTCAGATTGGCAGAATATGAAAATGACAATCTCCTCAACAGGAGGGTTTTAGCTATCTTTACATACAAATGAAGGAAAAAGTCTCTAGCTGAGGAAATTATTTCCCATCTCTCTTCTTCTATACTTCCAAACCTATCCTTATTTCAGGTGTCTTTTCAAAAAACTTTTCCCTAATACTACAGAATTTACTGTGGGATTTTTTCTCCCTAGGCAGATAGATAGTGAGACACAGTGAAGCTTTTATTTCTGGTGTGTCACTGTTGTCAGCTTTTTCACCTTTTGTTGCTGTGTTTTGTTTTCTGGCTAATTGTGTTCCATCCTGAACCACTGACAAACTAACACAGAACTGAAGTTAGCTGCAGAAATTGAGTACAAAATTTCCCAGATAAACTGCAGAAAAAAACCTCCAACCCTCTACTGTAAAATTTGTAGTGTCCTTTTATTTTTCTAGGTCCACAAATCAATGGAAATTTTAACAGTCAGGGGGCTGGGAAAACACAACTATGCAGCAGTGACCAGGCAAATTTAATAAGCTCAAGGTCTAATTTCCAAATGTAAGGTGTGCATAGGTCTTGTTTGTAAGGACATGTTGAAAGGCCTTTTTCCACACATTTTTGCATGCCTTCCCATGTTGGAGTTCTTTGAAGAAAGCATGAGTGTAACCATTAATACATTAATTTTTGTACACACATTTGTTCAGACTCATTCATTTTATCTCACCCTCATTCCTTCAAATCGTGACAAGGCTCTTAAAGGTCTTAAAGCTCTTAATGTCCGTAGCGATTTAATGGCACCAAGTTCAGAATAGCCCAGAGCATTGGCTATTAAACTAACCAATGAGACCTATCAAATACAGAAAAAAAATATTTTAAAAAGAGTTCTACACTGTTTATTTAAAAAGAATAGGAATTCAAGCAACAAATCAACAGTGAAAAGTTGTAGAATGCCACCATTTTCATACTTGCTGGAAATGGAAAAGGTCTTATAAAGGCATGACTGAAAAAGGAATATATGCTATTAAATGTCTATCTATTATGGTTGGATAGAGTTTAACACTCATATGGAAGCATACTGTTGGTGAAAGAAAAAATTTTCAGGAATATTTAAAAACAAAATAACCACACTTTCTGTATCTTCATTAAGGTTCAACCTTCCAAACAATTTAAAATTCTGAATACATTAAATTATTTTATTAACTTCTGTCAATATAGTGAATATCTACAAACACTAATAATATACTAAATATTGTAGTAGCTAATTACAAATATTTGTTATAAATATTACTTCTAAGTGAAACAGTTCATAGCAACAATAACCACAACATCTCTGAAATATGTATTGAAAGAGGTGGTACTTTCTCACTTGCCTGACAAGTCTCTTTTTTTTGAAATCTTCTAACTTTAGGAAAATATTATGGGATAGATATTAACAGCTGCTCACCTTATAGCAGTGAGAGCTTTATTACCTACAACAGTGGTAAGTTCCTGATGCATGTCATTGGGATTTTATTAAAAGACAATCCACTTAAGTGAGGAGCAATTAATTTGCTTCTCAAATGGAACTGTGCTT
>WBNO01011759.1:0-56282 GCA_013400575.1 Peucedramus taeniatus
AGAAGCAGATCCAACCCCCAACACTCAGTAACCAGCAAGCTGGGGCAAGACCCACTTTGGACTGGCTTCAGTGGAGACCTTATACCTGAACACGTCTTGCAGATCCTACAGAGGAGGTTTTTAGTCTTAGCCAACAGGTTAGAAAAGGTATGGTGTTTACACTGTAGTAGAGATTACACTCTATTGTTCCAAGAAAACTGTGCAAAAAGACTTCTAAGGCTGCAGAGTAGTTAGCCGCTTTTAGTTTTATTTTGCAGGAAGGATTGCTGCCTTTTAAAGACCAAGTGAAAAGTACACCATTTCTTCCCTGGTATGGCATAGTGAAATTGAAGTTACCCCAGGCCCAGAATTAGAGCTTTTTGTAATTTATTTTGTGATGTTCAGTACTTGGATTGTATTATCATTAAAATGAAGCTGATACTATATTTCACATATTTCCTCTGTGTCAGTGTTACTGAGATTAAAAAAACAAAACAAGTAAAAAAACCCACCCCCCCCCCAAAAAAAACAAAACCCAAAACCAACAAAACCAAAACCAAAAAAGACCAAACAAAAAAAAAAAAAAAACCACAAACAAAAAAACCAAAACAACAACAACAACAAAAACCACAAAAAAAAACTCAAACCACTTAGAAAAGTGTACCTTGAAGGCAGAAGTAAATCTTCTCTTTCTTGTATCTTTCTCACTGGAGAAATAAATGCAACTGAATTATTATCAGACATCTATATCAAGCCATGGATTTTCGCCCTTTTGTTTGACTTGACTTAAACCTCAAGTCAGTGTTCTTGATGATAAGACTACAATTCTACAATTTTGATTTCTGAATTTCAATCACATTGTTCCTATTTGTGATTTCTGTGCAGCCCTTACCCATTCTTCCCAGCCGATTTAGTCCATTCCAGAACTGTATTTCTCATTAGCTGTTTTGAGTCAAACTGTGGTGTATATGTGTGTCCTCACCACTTTGATTTCAGAAGAAATGTTAATTCCCCCAGAGGTTCTGTCCAGGTTTTGGTTTTGCTGTGTTTCTTTTCTAAAACAGCCTTCCATCTTTGCTGTCAGATTAAAGGGAGGAAACCTCAGATCAGAATATGAATGGTGGGAAAGGACCTAAGTCATTCAGGGAATGCCTTTGGGAGACAGGCAATGCAAGCTTTATTACAGGAGGGAAGAGGGTGAAGGACTGTACAATTAGAACTGTGTGTGGACCAACAGTTTTATTAATCCTTCTACCCCAGCTCCTCCTGTGCATCTCTATTTGTAATAGTGACTGTGGGAAAAATTAAATCAGAAGTCACTAACTTGCAAGTCACTGGTTTGTTGGGGTTTTTTTCAGTCCTCTGCAATAGCAGCAAGCTGGTCGCAGTGACCTTGACCCTTTATTGGATTTTGTGGGTGATTTCTATAACTAGTCTGAGTTTTCATATCAAATGCTGGTGTAGACAACCTACAAGAAGTTTGGAAGCTTCCATAGGCCATCTGTTTTTCAATTTATATTTTTACCTGCAAAGAGCAAGTCTTTTGTCATGTGTTAAAGAAGATAAAGCTTGAAGCAACATGACAACAAAGGATAGCCAGTGATTGCACTCTTTGACAGCCTTCAACAGACAAATTGATCTATTGCTGATAATTTTGGTGGTGGTGGTAATTATGAGATTATTATTTTTGGTATGTTTTCTTCAGACTGGAGAGAACTGGGAGGAGAAATGATGGGGTGTTTTGTTTTCTAAATAAAAGATCATAAGTCTTGTTATGCACCTTAATTAGCACCTTCAGCACTTGTTTCTACCTTCTACAGGAACTGATGAAACCTGCTCAACTTAATGTGAGTCTTCCTGATGACTTCAATAGATAGCACACAGATCCGAGATCTGTGCTGAGCTGACTTCCATATGTTTTAACAAACACAATTCCACCTCTCAAGGCTTTACCTCACTCAGCTTCCTTACTTTGCTGATGGTCCGTGTGTACCATTCTCCTTTCTAATCTCTTCCAAGCAAGAGCTTCTTTCCTTCTCCACACTTTATAAAGATAACACATTTGTCTAGAGTGCTTATTTGCAGGCATCACTAAAAAGTAATTGCGTAAGAGGAAATTTTGGCTTGGCCAGCATGGTTAATAGCTCAGCTTACTTAGTAAGCAAGCTTGGTGGATGTACTCCTCCTTCCCCGCCCTCCTCTTCCTCCCAGGGGCAGGGCCCCAGTTCCAAGTCTCTCTCATGATAGCCAGCAAAGTTCAGCTTCTCTCTCAAAGCAGAAAGTAAACCAACAAGGGGACTGGGACTAAGTGCAGAAGGGTTAACAGGAAAGTTGCTCTTTTGTTCCAAGAGGCTGCTGCCACTAGTCTGGCTGTTTATATTTACAGCTTTCCTACTCATCTCTACTGAGCATAAGGCTCACCTCTGAAGACAGTCTGAGCACTGCTGTGTGTTTGACAGACTGCATGTAGTATCTGTTTGCTAACTGAAGGCACTTGAAGGCTGCAGACTCACTTTTCCTACCTGTGGAAAGGCACACACCTGCACTTAGCAAATACTTAATAATTAGTGATGCTCTGGGCAATCTTTGTGAGCCAACTCCCTGCTCACAAATGCCCTTAATCTCAATTTGGGACTTGCAGTCACAAGAGAACTGCATGGATGTGCTGGCGTGATGCTTGCATACCAGACATTCCTAATCATAAAGATGAAGAGGGGTGAGAGCTTTCTGGGTAGGGGGAATAATGGCAGAGTTGTCCTTTTCTTCAGTTCACTGGGGCCTGCCTACTGATTTAAATTGTAAATAACTTTACAAACCAGCTGTGGCACTTAGTTTTTACTTAGGCAAAGAATCTGATTTCTACTAATACAAAGTAGAAAATTGAAAGTAAAAAAAGGGAAAATCTCTATTAATTTAACATCAATCCCTTTCCATAACTTAATAGTTATATTAACCACAGATAGGTGATGTCAGCTCCTTTAGGACCTTGTGATCTTACCTTTTAAGAGTACAAAACTGTTTCCTTTCCCTTCCCTTTCGACTACCATAAAATATTATCATCACCACGAAGTTTAAAGACTGTATAGTGGCACATGTCTGGTAGGGTTAGCAGGAAAGGTTCCCTGCTATCACATCACCTAACCCAATCAAGCTCACTCTTAAAATTAGCTTAATTTAGTCCTCTGGTCTTCTGTGGAAGAAGCCATTCATTCTTCTGGGGGTAGAAGTCAATTCATTTCCAGCCTGAGACAGAAGCACAGAAGGACTGAGGTTGGCAGGGACCTTTGGAGCCCATCTGGTCCAACTCCCCTTCCCAAGCAGGGCCACCTGGTTGCACAGGACTGTGTCCAGATGGCTTTTGTAAGTATCTGTAAGGATGAAGCTTCTACAACCTCTGTGGGCAACCTGTGCCAGTAGTCAGTCACCTTCACAGTGAATAAGTGTTTCCCAGTATTCAGAGGCAACCTCCTGTGTTTCAGTGTGTGCCCATTGCTTCCTGGCCTGTCACTGGGCACAACTGAAGAGAGCCTGGCTGCCTCTTCTTTGCACCCCTCTTCAGAGGTATTTATACATTGATAAGATTCCTTCCTCCCTTTGAGTCTTCTCCATGCTAAATAGCCCTGCTTTCTCAGCCCTTCTTATTAGGAGATGCTCCAGAGCCTTAATCATCTTTGTGGCCCTTCACTGGACCGTCTCCATTATGTCCATGTCCCTCTTGTACTGGAGAATCCTGAACAGCATTCCAGATGTAGCATTACCAGTACTGGGGTAGGATCATGTCCCTTGACCTGCTGGCAGTGCTCCTCCTAATGCAGCACAGAAAAAAAGGACTGTATAAAGGAGAGTTTACTCCCATTTGTTCTTGTCCTAGTGTTTTTTCTGGAACTTCAGTAGCACCATGCTTTTGACTGGCCTGAAAGAAAGTATAAACAGGCATATCCCTTCTTGGTCTTTATTTTGCTAGACTAAACAAACTGAACTTTTTCAGTCTGCTCTTCTTTGATAATGTTCACCATTCCACAGTTCTCCCAGTAACCCTTTAACGGGTTGTTGGGGGTTGGATCTGTTTCTTTTGTGTTTGTGGAATTTTTTCCTGGTGGTTTTGCTAGGTAACTAATTGCTGGGTACTTTATGGATACTTGACTTAAACAAAGGAGGCAGCAGGTTCCTCTGGGGGGAACAGCAGTGAAGGGCAGTTTGGTCCGAGGACACCGCTCCAAAAGGACTGGAGTACCAGGGGACCCTGCTTGTTTTCTCTCTCTCCACTGGATTTCTCTCCAGAGGAAGACTGAACACATTTTTCTTCACCATCGGACTTTCCTACAGGACTATTTCACTTCATAGAACTGCATTTACTGCTCAAGGAGGATTTCATCTGGACTGCTTTCACCACCCTGATACCCAGGGTGTCAGGTCACATCCCTGCCTCTGTCAGGGCATTTTCTGAGGTTTTGTTGTTTCTTTGTTTTTGCTTGTCTCTTAGTGCTATTACATTTGTATTTGTCTTTGCTTTGTCTAATATTCCTAGTAAAGAACTGTTATTCCCACTCCCAAATCTTTGCCTGAGAGCCTCCAATTGCAAAATTATAGTAATCTGAGGGAGGGGGTTTACATTCTCTATTCAAAGGGAGATTCCAGCTTTTGCTGGCAGGTACCTGTCTTTCAAACCAAGACACGGGTCTGTTCTGAACTCCTCTTCCTAAATGCTGTACTGAATTTCCAGGTGGAATCTCAGCTATGCCTTTTATCATGTCATCTGTACCTCTTCTTTCACTGTAGGAAATAACTGAAGTGATTACTGAACTACATAGGTTTTCATTCAGGTATTACTTGGTTGAGTCCAGGATGAAGACCCACAGCCCTGCTCTCCCTGGTATAAACAAATTTAGGAAGGTATTTGAGTTGGGGGTGGAGTGTTCCCTGAAATAAAAAAGGGATGGCATACAGATAATTAACATCAATAGCAACAAAAATGTAAATTAAGCCACCATTTCTTTCCTGGACAACTAAGGAATGTGAGCTACATAGAACATGACTAGCTGTCAGAGAAAGACGTGACTGTTGCTCATATCTGAGGTTATAATTGCAGGGATGTTAAATTTCCTGCCATAACCAAATCCCTCCCAATATGACAGTAAGGTTCAGTTTGGATTCAGTAAAAGCTTTAGTCACACTGTTGTAGTATAGGGAAATATATCTGAGCAATATAAAGAAATTTTCTTTATTTCCTATCAGTTTCCTTGCTACCTTTCCCCCCTTTTTTACTTCCCATCAGTTTCTTTGCTATAGCTGCATTACTCTGCTTTAAGCTCATTTATTTCTATTAATAGGACTTCTCAGCTGTAGGTAGTAATGACCATTAAAGTTCCCACAGTAATTTGAAACTATTTCTCTGTTCTAAGTGATAGGAGATGGGGAACAGAGCTCCCTGCCCCCTCTTCTTCAGTGAGTGGAGCAAAGAGATTGTCCTCTGCAGAACGGTCATGGAGTTAAATGTAGCTAAAATTGAGCAGCTCCTCTTACAGGTGGGTTAGTGTCATTTACTGCACTGATCTTGGGATAAAGTTTATAAAAGCCTATTGCAATACTGTATCAGATGCAGGGAGAAAACATCAGATTTGATCAGTGAAATTGCATGTGATATTTTTTCCCCCCACAGCAAAGAATGTTTCAGCTTGATGGAGATTTGACTACGCCTGTCTTGGGGACATTCGTTGTAATTGTTCACCTCTGATCCCTGTGTGAGATCTACTGTGGACCAGCCAGGGTGGGCATGGAGGCAGACCTAGGGCCTAGCAGAGGTCATCACCCCAGCGAGGTGAAACCAATCAGGTAATTCAAAACATCTGTAAATTACCCTGTAAGCACAGATTTAGTCTGTTCATCACAGAAAGCCAACTCTGTTCAGAGCTGAGGTAGGTTTAAACTGCAGTGCCTGTTCAAAGCTATTTACCTTGTGTAGCTTTAAGCAGCACCTGTCAGGCAGGGTAATGTTTAGGTGCATATATTCTGCATTTGTTCTTAATGCTGGCAGTTCAAACTGCTTCATTTTTTTTCTTAGTGTCAGAAGAGCATTTGTCACTGCAGCCCTTTTCAGGGCCCAGAGTGTTGCCATAAACATGCTGGACACAGAGGATAATTTTCATGCCTCCTGCACAGCTTCAGAGACAGTCAAAACAGATTTTTGATAAGACAGAGGTGGCAATCATCCAGCCTAACATCCAGCTTGAATTTGGAGCAAGAAGGAAGTGGAAAAGCAGCATGAAAAGTGCCCTCAGACAGGTCACTGGCTAAATTCCTACCCTCACACTCTTTTGTAAATTCAGTGCATCTGTCCAGCAGGGTTACTTGCGAAACCTAGTGATGCGTGTCATAAATCTGGTTCCTGGTGTGCAATTATGGGCAGACATTTGCTTCCCCAGGTGCTCTCTGAATGCATCTTATTAAATGAAAAATTCAAGTTTGTCTGCATAACAGGACACTCATTTGTGTCCTGTCACAAATATAGTCATATTTTATCCCACCCCTCCAATATGAAATATTTCTCCCTTCCATAATGACCATGCCTCCTTCCTATGTGCTAAATGCTATTTTTAAAAAAAGCACAAATTATTAGCCATACTTCTTTTTCAACAACATGAAAAGTGAATGATTTATCAATTATTTTGTTAAAGCTATGGTTTCTTCCTGTTTTTTTCCTAACTTAAGTATAATGTGTTAGATTATTAACCTCAAAATATCTGTTGGTTTTATAATATTTATATATTATTTATATATAAATATTTGTATTACAAATATTATATATTTGTTCATTTTACCTCTTTCTGACTGGATGACGCTATAATGTGTTTGGGTTCAAAATAGAGGTTTTTCCTCTGTTAATTCAAGTTTTAAAAATACTTTGTCAAATTTTGAAAAGGTAAAACTCTTATTTGGGCCAGTTTTATAAAATACACTCCTTGGGTTAAATTTGGTAGTAAAAACCTTCATTGTAAGCATCTCTCGTATTTCAGCTGCTATAAAATTAAATACTTTGTCTTTGTTTTATCACCTTCAACACCAAAAGAATAGTATTGCTTTCCCATGCTCCAGCCGCCACCAGCTCCTCCTCCTCTTTGGCTCCTGTGACACAAGATGAAGTTAGATGTGCCAGTGACAGCATGCATCAGTCAGGCACAGTAAGGTATGTGCTAGGGATGCTGCTGACAAGATGGATATTCTTGGCAGGCTCCGTGACATTTCTCCTTGTCCTTTGCTGAAGAAAGGAGGTTACTGGAACACCATCAGGGCTTCAGGCATCAACCTGGATGCACAGCATCACTTCCTCATTTCCATGTCATGAAGCAGAGCAATTGACCCTCCTGTTCAGAATATATGGGAAGACATGGGCAAATCACATCAAATCCCATTACCTGTGTTATGCCTTGGGAAGATGAGGAGCCATTGAAACTTCCCACCAAACCAAAGGAAGGAGCAATGTTTTCTTTATGCTCTTTGCTGAACTGTGGATCAATGGGCAAATGTACAGAAGTGCTCTAAGGCAAGAAAGAAGAATGAAACAGATAGAAAACAAGAAACAGACAAAGATTAAATCCTGGCCCTAGTAAAGCTCAAAAATTCCTGTTGACTGCAGTAGTAGAGAGCCAGGAAAAAATAGAGGGTGGAGGAAAACAGGGAGAAAAAAGGGAAATCAGGGAAGGATGGCGCCAGATGATTTTATACCCATGTTTCCATCTGAGTTCTCCCCACCCACCATCAGTCTCCACTTTCTCCAGCTCTCATCTTTTCTCATTGCTGAAGCAGTAAGCTGTCATTTCTCATCCAGTATCTCCCATCCATCAGCATGTCTGGGATAGCTGGCAGCTAATTACCGTGGGTTAGCGACCCACTAGTATCCCTTGACAGTTCCCAGGGGGCATGTAAACTGATCAAGGTAACAAATTCTGACAGGTGAGAGACATTCATCCTCAGTTGCTACCAGTAGCAAAGACAGAGATGTAAAGGGTTCCATATGGTATTCAATGGGGAGATACAATGCCAGAAGAGAAATGTCTCATCGGCCTGAATTCACAGATTATTCTTTGATCTACCTAATAATCTCACGGGGCCTCTATAACATGACCCTCTTCCTATTCTGCCCTAGTGGCAAAAGGTTAGGGGAGACCAGAAACACATTCTACTTTAAGCATGCTGCCCAGTAGGTGTGGTCAGGTCATGGTACAAATGTTGCCAAAAGCCCTTTCTTGAGAGGGCAGAAACACCTGGCAGAACCATGACAACATTTTTGGCAGCTGTTTCTCAGGGTACATTGACATGAATCAAAGATTAAAAATTCCTTTCTCAACTACCTAACACTTGAATAAATCAGAATTTCACAAGAAGTGAACAGTTACAGTCTGCATTAGAACAAACTAGGTTGCATCTGCCTTTTCAAAGAGTTTTGCATGGCTGGCTTTCTGTACCTGCAAATGGTGGAATATAATTCACAAGCCTATACCAGACATCCGTTAAAATTTCTTCCCAAGACTCTTCCCACAGCCAAAATCATAGTCAATCTCATAAAGACTCCCTTTAGTTTCTCTTCAGCTAATGTAATTGTTTTTATGTAATCTTGCAATGATGTAGTTTTTCCACTGAGAGGTGGAAAATTGAGAAGGAAGGGAGTATTTTCCCTTCCATCTGTTGGCTGTCTTCTCTTTCCCAGCAGTGTCCAAATTTCACAGAACAACTCCCTTTTTGCACAGCCATTTCAGACCTCATGACTTGTCTTGAGCCAGCGCTTACTTTGATCTGGGTTCTTACAGCAGTAAATAGGATGTCTCATATCAACATCACTCCTTTTCTTTACTCGTTGGGCCACATGCTTGTGATGCATTTCATTCCTTATGCCTGCTTCTACAGGCAAGAAGTCCATGTGCACCACCTACTTCTGCTGACACTCTCAAGACGCCTGGCTCTATTTGGTAACCTTTCTCTTTTGCTGTGCTAAGTTCGTGTCTCGTTTCCTTTCAGTATTCCTGCAAGTTGTGACTATTTGGGACAGCCAGGCCTTCTCCAACAGTCCTCTCAGTCACTTTGCAGGGCCCTTCTGGTTGGTGTGCTGGCAGCTGGGAAGGGGTTGATCTTCTAAGCCTCCTTCCATTGTTTCCACCTCTGTTTGAAAGGTCTGCTCTTTCTCAGTCTCAACCTATTCAACATTGGTTGTTTAGCCCATTCTCCCAAGAGTGGTTTAGTCCCAGAGTAGACAGAATAATCCCATTTGGGTTTGAGCCTGTCTTCCGTAAAGAAAATGTTACAGACATCGCTGTTTTGCACTGGGATTCCTGCCAGTTAGTTGCATTAATATAAAGATTGATTATTTGGAAGATATTTTACTGAAGCTAAGGAAACACTTCTGGGGTGAAAAGATTTTTAAAAAGACACTTTGAAAAGAGCTCTGCTGCATTTTAAACTAAAAATCTTTCTTGGCTTGCCCACTGGAAGCTCAGCCATCCTCGGAGCTCTTGTTTGCTGGATAAAACACCATTGTTTATAATGCTTTGCCCCAATACTGAACTGGCCACTACCCTGTCCTGCAGTGGTTGGGCTGGCACTCGTCAGTGACGGCCCGTCGCTGCCTGGAACAGCAGGACAGCGCGAGTGGCCCCGGCGCTTCGCAGGTAGCCCTTCCTAGCCAAAGAGGTGACGTGAAGGCTGGAGCCCCGGACAGGGCTCCTTGCTCCATCATCGCTTCCAGGCCTCCACGCACCTTGCACCCCGTTCATCCTGAGTTGTGTATATTTTGTCAAAAAAACATTCCCTGACGCTATAACATTTCTTTCCGTGGCAGATTGTGGCTGTTCCTTTCCTTGCCCCAAGAAAACTTGATGTACAGTCGGGCAAGGCGGTGTCTCTGAGGTAGCGGCGTACATCTGCACAAGGCAGGATGATGGCTGTCGGGCAGGGCCCGCGGGCGCATCTTGCTCCCGCAGCATCCCCGCTCCCGGCCAGCGCCACTTTCACGCGCAACGCGTATCCCTCCGCGCGTGCTCCCTAGGAAGCAGCGGCTGGCTGAGGATGGGGCGGGGGGAGAGGGAGTCTCCCCACGCCCCCGCTCCGAAGGCGCTCGGGTATTTCCGTCGCTCTCTCCGGCGCCACCGCCTTTCCCCGCCCTCTCACCGCCTGCCTGAGTGCCCGCACTCTTGGCGGCGTGGCGGGAGGAGGAGGAGGCGGCGGAAGATGGCGGTGGGGATTGGCACGGAGGTGGTGGCGGCAGCAGTGGTTCTACAAGCGAGCCCGTTGGCAGCCAGCGCCGGCGCGGCCCGCGGCTGAGCAAGGAAGTGGCTGGGGCTGCGCCACCACCGCCCTCCCCGGCGCCGGACCCTCCTCCTCCTCTCCGCTCCTTCCCTCCCTCTGTCGCCTTCCCCGCCTGCCCCGGCCCTCCGCCCTCGCACCCGGGCCGGCATGGACGCTGGTCCTCCGCCGTGTCGCTGCCGTCNCGCCTCCCCGCCGCCCCAGCCCCTCGCTCCCGGGTCCCGGGGGAGCCGGCGGGGGCCGAGCTGCACCGGCGTGCCGGGAGAAGGGGGGTGCGCTCGCTCGCCCTGGCTACATCCCCCCCGCCGTGTCGCCTTGCAGAGCTGGACCTGAATACCAAGTGCATCGTGGAGATGGAGGGGAACCAGACTGTGCTTCACCCGCCGCCTTCCAGCGCCAAGCAAGGAGAAAGGTAAAACCCCGAGTCGCCGTGCCCCGAGTGGAAGCCTAGTCCCGGCTCCTCCGCCTCGCTCTCGCGGACGCCTCGCTTGGCGTCAAGGCAGTGGCGGGGGCCCAAGGGGGCTTTTCGGGGCTCCGGTGGGGAAGAGAGGGTGAGAAAGAGAAAGAGAAAGCGAGCGCTGGCCGGGGCTGTTGTGTTGGGCTTGCATCCATGGGAAGTAAGGGTAGGCTTAACCGGGCTTCCTGGGGGAGTCGGAGGTACCCAGTGTGGAGACAGAAGATCCCTGTTAGTCTCCCAGGTTTAGAAGTTGATTCTTAATTGACTGCTTAAAAAATATACTGTTGGGTAGGTAACGACTTAGACTGTGTGTGCTGTTTTCAGAAATTTCCCAGCCTTGTGGAGGCTGTTAACAACTTGGTGTAACCTGTGGGGGAACAAGAAGCAGAATCTGATTTTTATGCTACTGATGGATTTTTTTTTTTTTTTTGTATGTAACTTTGTTTACTAGGTTTTAACCTATTTGCATTTGAAAAGGCTGTAATTGCAAGATTCTGTATTAATTCAGTGTTGTTCTGTGAAGTAGCCTATATGCTAAAATAATTTTGAAATCTGGCATTTAGTTGTGATGCCCTAGTAAAGAATACCCTTGGAAAAAATCCAAAATACCAATGCACTAGACTGTAAAAATAGATCAGAACAAGAAAAGATTTTTTTCCTTTGAGGGAGTGTGGGGAAAGACAGGGAGGTGCAAGGAGAATAGTTGTGTTGTCTGCTGGTGTGTTCAGTTACCTTGTATTCTTATCTGCTCGGTTACCTGTTGACTGCTCAAGTTCAATTGACCTGTTAAATACATTTATTGCCAAGGAGTGAGAAATCATTTGAGTGAGTATGGAGATTTTCAACCTAGCACCTTCCTACTTCTTAAGGCTTAAAAAAAACTATTTTTGACTCAGTTCGTAATAGTTCTGAAGAAAATGTAGTGTGAGAATATTCTTTTATTTTGCAAAGGCCGAGTGTCATGCTTTTGTAGCTTTCCAGCAGAAAAGGCTGAGACCTTTTGTATTGGACTATACATGTCCAAGGTGTGAAGGTGCTTCTCACATTAACCCACGTACTAGAATATAGCAGTAATCACACCAGTTTTAGATTCAACTTGCATTGTCATCAGAACCATTGTTGTGGCTAAAGTGCTGGCCTGCATCTTGAAAGATCTGTTCTTGTTTCCTGCTTCTTTCAAAGATCTTTGTGTGATCTTCTGTAAGTTGTGCTGCCTCTCTGGGTCTTAGCAGCTCATCTGTGAAATGGAAATCTTGAGGGTTTTTAAAAACTATTTTGTTTTAGAATGTATGGGGGTTTTTTTCAATAAACAGGAGTTTATTGAAGTGTGTATATAGCTTCCATCACAACACTGCTGTAATAAGAAAAACTCCTCAAAGTGAGTGGAATTGACAAGTATGAAACATATAATATACATGGAGTTTATTAAGCAAAAACAAAACTAAGATTTGAAAATCACTATTTCAACAGACTTGAGAGACTAAGAGCCAGTAGTTTAATGAAGAGCTGGTAATGTGGGAATTTTGCTAGTTGTGCACATTGGCCCACAGGTATTCAGTGAGACTGTGCAGTGACTGTCTTTTGAGAGCTTGTGTGTCTTGTGTTTATCAGGATTTAATATCTATAAAATATGTAAATTCTCTTGGTGGGAACTGGCTTCTGTTTCTACGTCAAGAGCCTTATGGGTGAGCTGTGACGCTGGTGTGCGACCTCACCATCGGCAGCTGTGTTGGCAAAGGACAGCTGTCCTGCTTGCAGCACAGTGTGAGGCTGGAATTTGGCTGGCTGCTGACTTGCATGTTTGAAACAACTGCCAGATGTGTTATTGGAAAGAACAGTCAGAAATACTGATCAGAAGTAACTCTCATTAGTTCAAACAGATAGTTTGGATGCCTGCTTAATGGCAGACATTGTGTGTAATCTGTCAAGATGCCTAATGGGCTTTCCAGTGTCTCATGAGCATCCTTACATTTCTTTCAGTGCTGAACTGCTGGTTTATATTTTTTACTCAATAGAAATAGTTTGATTTCTCATTATGAGAATTGGATTCTGTTCTTCTGTGTGTACCTACCATAAAATGTGTGTATAAACTGGCTCTGAATTGCTGAGTAGTTGCTGCTTGTACTTGGATTGATGCCTTGGCAGGGTTAGCAATGTCAAACGGATTTTTGGTTTTCTTTGTGTAGCTTGTTTTTATATAGCTTAACTGGATTTTTCTTTCAGAGCAACCGTGTCATTGCAAAAATGATTTAATTTGTTAGGGTGATTAATTGGTCTTTTTCTATTCTATGCATTATTTTAATATTCTGTTTAGTCTTACCTTTCCCTTTTTGCGTTTTATCTTTTTATATGGAAATTTCCCTTTTCTAGCTGAATGGAAGTACAAGTTTGTGCTCCATTTTGGAATAAGAATAAGTAGCCTTCTAAAGCAAGTTTGGTTTCCAGGGCTGTGTTTTTTAATTCAGCTGAAGCCAAGAGACTATAGGGTGTAGGAAGCAGAGTTCAGGACCATGCTCTTTATTTGCTTTGTTCTCTCAGTTATAATTTAAAAGATACTGATAGAATTTTCTAAAGTAAAATTAGATAACTCTTTAATAAATATAAAATTATAAAATTTGCTCTTGGAAGAACATCCAAGGTTAGGAAAATCAGATTTTACTAGCTTTGCATATGCTGTACAGAACTTTTGAATTAAATCTAAATTCAGTTGCATTATTTTAGTCTTTAGGCATTATTAAGGATAGTTCTGAAGGATTTTAGATGGGCAAGTAATGCTTGTTTTACAGGTGATGTAAAGGGCCTAAAATCCCTGACGGTGCTGTCATTTGTCCAACTTTTATTATTGTATTAGAGGTAAAGTTGTAACCATAAATTCAAACAGGATTCTGACTGCGTCTTCTAACTGCTAGACCACACAGCACTCGCAATGTAACAAACACAGCTACAAAATAGTAATTGTTATTGAATGCATGTGTTCTGTCTTTATATAAGCAGCGGGCCTGCTGTTGCCCACAGGCACATGACTTTGAGTGTTCTAAACTAATGAAGGAGGAAAACCAGAACATAGTAAAAAGTCCAAGTCTGAAAGGCACAGGAAAATCTTTATCAACTGAAATAATAGGAGACAGAGTTAAAAATAGAATGGTTTTCATTAACTGTTATCATGTATAATCTCTGGTGCTGACAAAGTTTTTGGAAGTTTGTTGTTGGACTTCATGCCTTTAACCCACATTTTGCTTTTACTGGTAGCAGTAGTTTCCTTTATAGTGCTGAAGTGTGTTATGTGTTCTTTTAGTTACCTCTTGTGTCTCTCAGGCATTTCCTTCCCAAACCAATATAGATTTCCATTTCTTCCCAAGAAGAAAGTTTCTGGGAACTCTCTGATTTTTCTCCTGTCTTTACCTGGCAGCCTGAGTTTCCTTTCTCAAAGTACTCTCTTCACAGAAAAAAAAAACTGTTTTAACTTACAGTCTTTTAGAAATGGGTGTTATATTTCAAAGACAATTGAATACATCTTGCTGTCCTGCTATAAGTGTTTGTATTTGGTTGTTGGCAACAAGTTGCCGTATTAAAATGACTATGAGTGACTATGAGATAATTAGAGTATAGAGTCACAGACAATCCTGCAAAATGATTGAGTAATTTTTTACAATGGAGATTTTACATCTCTGCTAAAGATCTGACTTTACATTATGGATGTTATTTTTCAGTAGGACAAATGAGGCCTTACTTGGTTGGTTCCTCCTCTGTTTCTGATTGTTAAAATATGCTTTCCTTCTTTCCTTCCATTTCTTTCAGCGGTACTTTTTAACATATCTGAAAAGTTTTATTTTAGCTCCCTGATAACAGTTTTTCATGACATGATTTTTCCTTTAGTAAGCAAAATATTTGTCTTGACAGAAATAAACAAGGAACCATGGAGACAGTAGAACCGAAATGCTATTTCATCTGTAGTTTTAACTGAAACACAAATTCGTTTATTGGGCAATTAATTCCATTAAAGCACAGTAGCCTGTTGCAAACTTTGCCTTAATAAAAATCTCAGAGCAGGAAATACGAAAGGTGTCCTCAGACTGTAGAGCTGAACTCAAAATCTCACTTTTTTTTCTGAAAGTATCTTTCTTGCCTGTCGTAACTCTTAAAAAAAAGTCCCACCATGCTATGACTTGTTTGTTCTGCCCTCTTCTATCCTCATTTTGATAAGTCAAGTAGCACCAAAGCCCAATTCTACTTAAAAAGTCCCTCTTGTTATACTGCTAAATGACTAAAGATTCCAGAGTACATGGGGGCTTTTTTATTTTATTCATAGGTTTAAGTTCTTTAATAAAATAAATAGCTGGGAACAGATGCATGTGCATCTATCTAGTTTTTGTAGGTCATAATACTTTCAAAGATTAATATCTGAAGCACAGATTTCATCCCTTGGCAGCTTGACCTAAAACTCTTGTTTGCAGAAAATAGCTGTTGCACCCTCTGCTTTGAAGAAAACATGATTTTGGATGGTCTTTAGTACATAATCCTTCCCTTGGTAGTTGTGGTACTTCATCATTTTTGATATGTTGCTTTGAGTGGAATCAGAGATGAGAGAAGAGTGCTGTTAGAGGCCTTCATGCTAATGGTAACTTTTTCGAGCTGAAACTTCTGGAAGCTGAAATAGGACAGCTGCTAATTAGTTCCGTATCTGAAGGAATGACTGACGAGATCATGTCTTTGATGTGTGCACTTAAAGTTATCACCTGTTGGAGGTGGATCATAAAATAGTAGAAGGCAGCAACTTTTACCTTTGCAGGATATTGTGAAAGTAATCTGACTTAGATCTGTGTAACTTTCCTGTTAGACATCAGTGTTCAGGATGTGAACTGTTGTCTTTGACCCTTGGCAGAGGAGATGGATTTGAATTATGTGTGGTTGCAAAATGTCATTTTGGGAGCTACTTTTGCATTGCTTTAATCCATTCATGCCTCAGATGCAACACTAGATGCAGTTCTTTGAAACTGCTATTCTAAAATTCTATGTAATTTGGAACACAATGAGGCACAAACTTGTAGTCCAAAATACTGTGTGATACAGCTCTTGGTTCTTCATGAGGTGACCTGAACTGTGAGTAAATGCAACATCTATTATTTTACTATGTTTATAAAATCCAGACTGCTGATAGGACCTTGTGATTTGCTCTTTAAGTGTGATTAAAAGAGGAAACTACTGTTGAAAGCTGTTGGGATTGTGGGTAAGCAGCCTGTAGTATTTAGCTGGCAAAATTTCAGAATAAAAATAGATAAAGCATTTGAGAAGGAAAACTGTTCTTAGAATGACCATGTTTCGGCAGTCGTTGCTTTGTAGCCATTCTGTGCTTTCAGACTACTGAGTGTTACGTTCAGATATTTCTGAGTAGAACACAGTTTAATGAGGTGCAGCTTCAAACCTGTCCAGTTTTTCTCTTTTGCTGTGTTTGAAGTATCTAAGTTGTGGGACAGGAAAATATGTGTGAAAACATCAGTAGGCCTATAGACATGCTTAGCTTCTGTGTTTAGAAGGTACAGCTATGCATGCATATGTTTGTTTCTGCAGACAGGGGTGTTTTTGAGCTCTGGATTACTAGTCAATGCACCTTGAGTATGTTGACTATTGAAATGAAATATGAATTTAAAAAAATTACAAAAATCCCTCTCTTAAAACGGAGGGGAATTTTTGTCCTTTTTGGGGGGATGTCAGGACTAAAGGAAAGGTTTTGTTTTCGCCTCCTTACCCCCTTAGTGTAAATAGAGGCAGTTGTCTTGTTTTGAAAACAAGATTCTCTGCTCTGTTGTGTATTTAGCAGGTTTATTAAATGTGTACATGGTAAGACTCCAGACTTCACTGCACTTTAATAGTTAAAAAACTTAGAGTTAAATGATGCTTGTAAACATGTTGTAACCCAGATGTGAGTTAGATCCAAGATACTTCATGAAGTGCTTAAGAAGTGCTGGTGCTGCAGAACCTGAGCTCAGGGAGAAGCAGTGCACACCAGCTGCCCTTCCGTTCAGGTCTGTGTGCCGAGCAGAGCTGGGGTGTGAATCTTCGAAGAAAGTATCAGGGCAAAGTGAATCCCTTCTCGGTCTGATCAGGCCTCCAGGGCAGCATGTGCAGGCAGCTGCTGTTCAGGCATTCAACATGATGGTACTTCTAGTAGTAAGATTAGAGCTAAATCTTTAAATTGACAAATGCACTTGTTGCTATTGTGTTTGAGACTTTACCAGATTCGAACTCCTGTGTTCCTCTGGTGCAGACTGAGTAGTGTTGGCTGCCTCCGGCTGCAGTGCCAGTGTCTCCTGCATGGACAGACTGTCCTTAATGATGGGAAAGTACTGCAGTGCCTTTGCTTATTTGGCCTGCCCTGGGCATGGTTGGGATCTACTAATGCAAACAGTTAGTGCCTGCTCCAGCAAGACGCCAACTGCTTGTGCAGATGCTCTTGCTTAACTGAGTAATTTCTCTGGCTGTTTGATATTTTGGGAGAATTCCTGTTACTCTGTTTTGGGAGAATTTCTGTTCTGATGGCAGACTGAAGAAGGCTCTTTAAGGAAGTGTAAAGCGTTAGCTGGAGACAGTGAGTGCAGCCCACAACAAAAAGGTCCCTGCTGTGCAATGATGTGCACCACAGGACTCAACTCTTGAATTAACTTGTGACCCAAAGCACCAAGTTAAAACAGTTGTGTCCTTGCCTGGAAGTAATTTTGCTGTGTGTGTTACAAGAGGCAGTACAATGGCCGTACATTTGTCTAGCCAGTTACCTGACTTGGTATGTTGATATGAAATTGGTCATTAGAGTTTGAGGTTTGATGGAGCTTGGGGTGATCGTGTGTGCCTTTGTGGTTCTTCTCTGTGAAGCTTGAGATGGGTGTTTGCTGGGGGGTGATAGAGGAGCTCAGTAAGTTATCGTAGAAACAAAGGTCAACCAGAAAAATGCATTGCTGACAGGAGTTGAAAATCAATGACTTCAGCTCAAGAAATTCATGTTGATGAAGAGCAGGAGTTACATAAGCTGTTTTCAATGCCAGAGGACAGTGTCCCTTTATGTAATTTCTCATTTTGGGTGAAAAGTAAGTGGCTTTCTTAAAATGTTGTGCTTGGTTAGTGTTTCATCTGTAATTCTGGTCTTTTTTTTATAGTTGCCTTCCTTTTATATTAAAAAAATATTTAAAAACCCCAACCCTTAGCCATCAAAACATCTATAAATTCATAACCATATCCTGAACTAGTATATTTTGTATTTACCAGCCACACCCTTAATTTGGCATTTTGTTACAACCTAGATAGAGACATCCTCACATACATGCTTACCAAACACTCCTACATGTGAAGCTAGTGGCTTGTAAGGTGGAACTTTTTCAATAGGAGGTAATTAGAATGTTCTGTCTCATTTAACTTGTATCACTATAAGGAAATCTGCGTAGTTACAGCCCCTTGTGAAGTCCCTGACAGCTTATAATCCTTTAGTGACTTATTTGTTAGTGTTATAACTTAGGACAGAAATTTATACCACAACTACTGTTTTGACAAATTAAGCCATGAATATATTTTGTTACATATTAATGGTACAGGGCTTATTTTGAGCTGCATCAGTCAACACAGCAGTGGAAAGGTGTGCCTGAAACATTTCTGGGTGCTTGTGTTAGTGCATGGTAACTAGCATGGTTAATGATGATGCTGCAGATGGGTGCTGAGAGGCTCTTTGTGCACTAGCAACAGGTTCTGTACTCAGCTGTTTCTTAAAAACTTAAAAATCTCCACCAAGCCTGTGCTGCTGCCTCTTCATGTTCAGTAACAGTGTAGACAGCAGGCTAGTAGTGACTGGAGATTCATGGTGTCACTGCATTTTCTTTTTGCAGTGTGTATGTATATTCCAAGAATTTTAAGCATTTCATAAACATGAATCAGAGCAACTGCTGTGGCTGGAATGGCATGCTTATCTCTGCATGTACTTATGGAGATACTGCTCCATATGTTTCAAAAAGTGCCAGGGTGCATTGTGAACTGTAAACTTTCTATAAAGTAATTTGATGCTTTGTTTTAAAAACACATCGCTGAAACTGTCAACACTTGATTTTTTTTTCTGAAATTTCTTTATATTAGAGAATATTTTAGGCTCACAAATACAATGAAAAAATACACATCATATTTTGTTTGTTGAGCTTACATTTCATTAGTTCATTCCACAGTCTCTTTTTAAACACAAATGTCAACCCAATTAAATAGTGTACAAAAGCCTCCAGCCAAGATAAAATTTTCTTCTAGTGTAAGGCTTAAAAATTCTGAATCTGTCTCTTGAGCTACTGCAATAATTTTTCTAGTGCTAATACTAGTATGTGGAACAGTCTGATTTGCTTAATAATTCTTACATGATGACAAGGAACAGCAGATCTTAGATAAGAAACTGGAGGATTTGATACTTCTTCTCATGTGGTTTCCACTTTCTGTCTGACTTCGTTATTAAAATCATGTCCAACGTAGCTGAGGTGGCTTTTCATAAACTTGATTCTTTCAGAGTTGGAGCAAAAAGGATCATGTGAAGTGGAAGGGGCAATTTATCTGCCAAACAAATTGGCTTGTATGGTTACTGGCATTGGCTGCAATGTAATTTTTAAAACTTCAGAGTTCTCATTCTTGTTGAATATTTACTTTAAATTCAGTTTTACTTTGATTCAAAAGCCCAGGCTTGTTTTACAGTTGACAAGCTTTTGCAAAAGATAAATCAACAGAGCATTCCAGTGGAGGCACAGAACAGTGCTTGCTCTACTGGCAAAGCTGCTTTATGGCCCTGAATGAGCAGCGTGCTGTTCTGCTTTGGAAAGTTTCTTTGTCAGCATCTATCAATGTGAGTTTTTAGATATGCAGTGTGGTGCAAGTCTGCAGTGCTTCTGTCTTGTTTTGGCTCAGTTGTGCCACCTCCCTGAATGATGCAAGTCCTAAACATTTTGATGAGTTTTAGTATTTTTTCCTTCCTGACATGCTGTGTTGTCATTTTTTTTTTGAGATACTTCTCAATTTCTTTTAAACTTCAAATACATTTTCAGGTAATTTTGTCTAGCAAAATCAGACTGAAACAGAAACTGGCCATTTGGTAAAACAGATAAACGTATATTTATTCACTGTATGTAGCTGAAGACGTTAATATATTACTTGTGTATCCTTTGAATGCTCAGCAACAAGTAGTTGAGTTTGAATATGTTTTCTTTAAAGAGACCTGTGCAGTTATATAAGGGAGTAAGAGCAAAATGTATTTGCAGACCTCCTGTGCTTTGCTGTTTTGTTACATTGAGATAAGCATATGGTTCTGGAAATTTTAAGTGTGTAATGGACCATCATCCCAGCACTCATGTTTTGCTGTTTTGGAGCTTTTTTCTGGGTCCACAGCAGATATGCTATTTTGAAACAAACTCTCTGGAAGGCAAGCTAGTACTTTCCATAGTGCCAATTACATTTAAAAAGAAGGAATTTTTGAATAGCTCTAATTCTCCTAGTGTAAAACTAATCCTTGTACCTGCATTTTTGATAGGAGTGCCCTTGAGAAATGCTGCTTCAGTGTCTGCAGAGAAACTGACACATAAGGTAACCCAAGAGATGGCTTGTTAATGGATTTGCTGCTGATGTGGTAGAATAAATAGGGAAAGGATACTTGGGAACCAGGACAATGAAAGGCAAAAGAGAGCTGCAGAAATGTTTGCCCAACAACATGATGGAACTCCTTAAAGTACTTGTTGGAGAAAATCAAACCAACCCACAACCNTGAAAACCTGGCATTCTCTGGGGTGGTACTAGTCTTCATGGGTGTTCTGGTTGAGATCCAAGTTGAATACAAAAAGGAAAATCAGTTATTGTAAACAGACCATTGAATGCTGGGTAGCTTGCTATGTAGCTTCCTTGTCAAGAGCTTCCAAGTCCTTAGAATGCTTATTGTTTGAGGTGTTTATAACATTTTAGCTAAGTCCACAGCCTGTTTTAGTGCATGGCTGTAATCCATATTTTAACACTGTATTTTTGCTGTTTATTACATTAAATGTCATGAATGAGAACCTTTTTAAATTGTCTGGGAAATAATCTAATGGGAGACATCTTGTGTGTCCATCAAAAGGATGATGAAGTGTGTTTGAAGATGGAACTTTTAAGTGTTCTCCTCAGGTCCCTTTCAATGGAACAGTAACTTGAATCTTATAGTTATATAAGATTATATAATTCTATAATCTTATAGAATTTAGTAGATGTTGTGTCTCTTAGCATTGCAGTTCCATGATTGGATTCCTCTTTACTGTCAGAATTGCTGGGTATTGAAGGAGGGAGATGTCTGACTTCTGCATGGTGAAAGTTAGAAGTTAGCTTTTGACAGTTCTATTTTCAAGTTCTCAGCAGGGTGTGGTAGACGAGTATTGAACCTGGATAGAAGTCAGTCTAATCTCTCCTTCCTTGTTTGCTCCTTGGGGCAGGCTGCATCCTCTCAAGTAGTTCTTGAAGTTTCAGTTTTGCAGATGTGGATGTGACAGTGGCACTCTTTTTGTCAGAAATGCTGGTGCTGCTAATGCACCTAATGTCCTCGCTGCCATCGACACTCACAGATAGAAGTTTTGTATGTGCTCTGAGGAATGTGGTGTACCTCTGTTTGGAATTTCAGGATGTTCTCTTGCGCCTTTGGGCTAGTTGAAACCCAGAAATGCAGATTGGCAGTGTTGAGCAGGCTGAATGCCCTTAGTGTTTTGCAACACATGTGTGTTTTCTGAGTTATGATTCTTCTGGTGTGTGGTCTGACCTGTACTATTGGTTGCTATTTCAGAATTTCTTACCTGAATGAGGTAAGAAATCCATGGCTCATGTGAAAGATAGATCAAATAGACTTTGAAAACACTCTTGTACTCACATGACCAAGGTGTGAAACTAGTTTTATTAAAACCTCTCTGAGTCAAATTGATCTTAATCTGTCATTTGTCTAGGAGGCTGTTGTAGGATGACTTCTGAAGGATCTCATGGTTCAAATGTTTTTCTCAAGGTATTGGTATCTTCATCATGGTTCAAAAAAGAGAGGCAAATGAGCTTGCCTTTGCTCAGATGGAAAAAGGAAAGTAAATGCTGGATCTTTGTGGACTGTGAAGTGGGATATAAAATGGAATTGCAGAACTGAATTTTGAGTGAGGAATATTTCATTAGCAGTGTGTACCAAGGAAAGAAAATAGAAATACTGACAACAAGCAGGAAATGAGAAAACTAAAGCTAGCTAATTTCATTAATTTCAAGAAACGTTTAGAAGTGATAAGAGTCTGTCAACCTGACTAGTAGCTGTAACAAGCAATGTCAGAATTCAGTGAGCTCAGAGTAAGTGTTTGATTTGACTAGGAAACTTGCACGTTTTTTTCCCAGATAATGGTGGAAATATTTAATATTTGAAATACTTTTGTAGTTATCATTCTACTTTGCTTCCAAAATAGAAGAAAAGTTTTAAATTCCCTGCAGAACTTTTCCTCTTTCAGAAGGAGCAAAGGCTGCTTTGTGTTGGTCTCCTGTGGCATTTTTAGTTGGTTGGGGTTATTTTTGTAGTATTTTTCTCTAAAAGTACTGTTAATCGAAAAATATTTAAAGTGGGATGCCTGCCTTAGCTGCTGCTTCTCTTGTAGCATGCTCTTTCAGTTTCATGTCTCAGTTTGCAGGGGTAGTAGATGAAAAAAATTAAGCTGGTGTGTAATTACTGATCAAACAACGTCTTAGCTTTTTTGTTTAGTAGAATAGCTATTTAGGCTAAAAAGGAAACAGCTGACTCCTTCTTACATTGAAATTTGAGAACTGAGGGTTGCTCTGGCCTAAAATATTAGTGATGATGGTCAAAGTGGGAAGCTACACTGAAGAATCAGTGTGATAAACTTTTAAAATAATTTTGAACTTAATGCTGTTTCAAACCTGAGTTTTGTTTGCAGTATTGCTCCTCACCTACTTTGCTCCTATTTGCTCCTTCACATTCTTATCCTAGTGTTACTAACCCAGAACTGCTGACCTCATTAATGCTGCTCCCTAATTGTTGGGGGTTGGATCTGTTTCTTTTGTGTTTGAGGAATTTTTTCCTGGTGGTTTGCTAGGTAACTAATTGCTGGGTACTTTATGGATACTTGACTTAAACAAAGGAGGCAGCAGGTTTCTCTGGGGGGAACAGCAGTGAAGGGCAGTTTGGTCTGAGGACACCGCTCCAAAAGGACTGGAGTACCAGGGGACCCTGCTTGTTTTCTCTCCGCTGGATTTTCTCTCCAGAGGAAGACTGGACACATTTTTCTTCACCATCGGACTTTCCTACAGGACTATTTTCACTTCATAGAACTGCATTTACTGCTCAAGGAGGATTTCATCTGGACTGCTTTCACCACCCTGATGCCCGGGGTGTCAGGTCACATCCCTGCCTCTGTCAGGGCATTTTCTGAGGTTTTGTTGTTTCTTTGTTTTTGCTTGTCTCTTAGTGCTATTACATTTGTATTTGTCTTTGCTTTGTCTAATATTCCTAGTAAAGAACTGTTATTCCCACTCCCAAATCTTTGCCTGAGAGCCTCCAATTGCAAAATTATAATAATCTGAGGGAGGGGGTTTACATTCTCTATTCAAAGGGAGATTCCAGCTTTTTGCTGGCAGGTACCTGTCTTTCAAACCAAGACACTAATTAATGTAATGCTTATCAGAGTTCAGAACCTGTGTGCCCTTTCACATGACTTCAGGGTGTTTCAGATCGATCTGTTTGCTCAGAGTCTTCCTTGTTCCTTAATATATCACTTCTCATTCTTGTCTAAGGATTTTTGTCAACTTTTTGAGAGATGACATGTAATTATGCTTTATTTCTTCTTTCTTGTTTTGTGTAACTCTATTCACTATGCAGGCAGATCCCTGGGTGGATCATTTAGGCTGTGGGTTATTTATGGCAGACATAATTAGCTGAGTTGCAGCTCCTGAAACAGAAGAATTGCAGCTCAGTGTCATGGAAGTTTAGCTCATAAGCTTTGTGGGGCCTCAGTTCCTCCTGTGCAGAGTCAGATCAGGAGACTCAGTGCTGGACTCCCACAGTCTGGGTGTCTAGCAAAGCTTCATTAGTCTGTGCTGCCCATTCTGTACCTGGTGTTTGTGGCAGTGTTGGAGTCAAGAGTGATGCCAGGGACAGGAAAGGGCGAAAAGTTGTTGAGTGTGGGCCTCCACTACTCTCCTAGTTCAGATGCAGTGCAGGATGAGCACATGTTCAGGTAACAAGGCAAAACGGATGGGTTAGGGTTAGGTCTCCTAAAACTCATGTGTGAGTACTGGCTATATAGAGATATCTAATGGACACCATGGTGTTGATTTCATGTTTGGGAATACCTCAACATGCAATACCACAACGTGCCTCTGAGTGTACGCTCTGTTATCTGGGATTTTCTGTTTCCGGAATGGTTCAGCCTACTCCCATCATGAGTGGTAGAGCTGACTGCAGTTGCAATACAGGTGGTACTAAATGGAACTATAAAGCTGTATCTTAAGTAGTATTTAAAGTATTTTGTTGAATATTAGAAACTAAGTAGCTGAAATACTTTGCCAAAAAGTGGGGTAACATTCATAGATTGATTTAAATACACCTGTTGACCTTACTGATTGAGCTGACTGTTAAGTTTAAAGCACAATTATTTGCAATACCAGGAGAAAAACAATCATCAGGAAGGAATAATTTTTTCACAGTTCTCTCTTTCTATGAAGGAGATTTTCCATTGTGTAACTACAGTACAACATCACTAGTGAACACTTCATATCCCAGTGCAGAATCCCAGAACTCCCTTCTTAACTGCCTCTGAGTGGATGCCAGCACAGGCCACAGACTCTCCTGCAGACTCTGGGTCAGCATGCAGGAAACTGGGCCCAGTAGCCAGGCCTGACTTACCACCGTGCAGGCTCTTTAAACATACTCAGCTAAACTAAGTACTAAACCTCGTAATTTCTGTGCAAGCAGATCCATAGATAAAGTTTATGCCTTTTTCTGTTCTCCTCAAATTTAACTTCCTTCTTTTTCTACCCTTTGTTCACCCGACCTTTTACCTGCATTCTCCCATGCTCTTTAAAGATACCATGTAAAGTGTTATCTCCAGAAATGATGGTGCTTCAGGATAGAGCTTGAATGCTATTAGCAACTCCCAGCAGCACTCTGCTGCTTACTCTAAATTGGAAGCTCTGATTGCATTTAATCATCTGTAGTTATTATGGTAGTCTGTGATTGTGTCATTCATGTCTCAGCTCTTTTGTCTGCTGTGTCTCACTCCTCTGAGTAACTTCCCTTATTGTAAGTACTCATTGACAGGGATTGGGTTTTTTTTTTATCCTATTATTAACTGATTTGTATTTATATTTTTGTATGCTGATAAGTAAATATCTTTGTCCTGCTCAGAAACATGTCAGGGCTGACAGCTTGATTTGATTTTTAAGACATGTAATTTAGAGTTTGGTTGTTTTTTGGTTTTTGTTGGTTTTTTTCTGCTGCATTAGGACAAATCTTAAAATGGAATAATTTTTTTTCATAATGCAGCTGTGCTTAGTATGCTGCTGTTGAATGAAAAGATCTCTGCATTTCTGAAGGGTGGTGCAGACTCTCCAGTTCTTAAACTCTCCCTCTTAACCTGGAGTGCTCCTTGGCTTACTGTACCCATGCTGAACCTGGGCCCTTTTTAGTACCTAATCAGGTGCTTTCCACTGCATGAAAGGGTCCATGCACCTTCTCTATTGTTAGGCACTGGTTTGTCTCTTTGCCACTTCTTTACTTTGTTTTATGCTCCAAGTTAAAAAAAACCCTGGCTGGACTCAGTGTCTGGGGGTTTTACCTGCACAATAAATCTGCAACATGGCTAAAATTCTCACAGGTAATGGCAGTGGGAAGATATTTCAAAAAACTTCTACTTTCAGTATAATAATACAGTAGTGTTCCACTTTTGTAAACAAATATTCATAAAAAGATAAATCTGTCTCTACAATCTGAGATCACTGCTCAAAAAACATTTTGATGGGGTATTGTTAGCTGCAAGCCAATGAGGGAAAAAATTCCAGTAGGAGTTAAAGAAGAATTAATTAATTTTTAAGAAAGAAAGATCATCATATCTTTAAAATATTTGAGCTTTATATAGGCTTCAGGTAAAATTCCATTGAGAATACTGCACGCTGTTTGAACACGTGTTTTTAAATGTCAAAGTGTCTGTAGAGAGAAACAAATTGTGTAAGGAAAAAAGTATTTTCTGACAGCAGTCAGAGTTCCTGTGATGTCTGCTATCAATAAATCTGGGAGTTGCACAGCGTAGGAAGTCAGTTTGGGAAGGTGATTATGATAACTGACAATCTTTGCCACCCAGTTCCTGACATGGTTTACTCAAAGTTGTTGATTTTGTCACTATGGCCTTTAAACTATGATAGGACCTGAAAAGATGCAGAATCAAATTTGTGTTAATTATTATAGCTCTGTGGAATTTTAGAGGCTAGATTCTTTACCTCCCTATTTCCTGTTGTCAGTTCATTGTGTCTGTACTGTCTGTCGCTGTATCTCTTGGAGCTTAACACAAGTTGCTGTGGTAGAAAAGAGTAGATATATCCATCTTTCTTTCCGTGGCTTTGAATATGAGAGTAGTAATTTTGCCAAAGCCAGCATGCCACTGCAAATTCACTGGACAAGTTCTGTGGAGAGAGAAGCTGTTGATCCCAGCTAGGTATTTTTCAGCGCAAAACCCACTAGGACTTGTTTCAAGCATGTTGCAGTGTTTATGTGCAGAGCAATGCATGGAATAAATTGGTGATCAGAGGTTTGGTGAAGCATGTGACAGGAGTTACAGGAGTAGCTGGGCTGGGCATGCTTGTGGGAAATGTTGGGTTTTTGGGGAATGGGACGGGCTTGAATTCAAAATTAGATTTTTTATGTTTCTCTTAAATTTACATTTGAATTGGGTTTTGTTTTGTTTGTTTGTTGGGTTTTTTTTTTTTTTTGGTAACAAAGGCTGCAAAAGCTTAAATACTTCTTTTCAGAGTTTTAAAGTTTACAAGTCAAAAACCAAAAGAAGAATCCAGGTATTATAGTGAATAAATATAGTTGTAGATTTCTGTAGCTTGTGTACCAGTTGTGATTTTAAAATATTGTAAAAAAAATGCATTACTGCATAGTGATAGCATTACATGAACGACACTATCGCCATTCCCTCCACAGGCGATCGGCCCTGAGCCACCTCGAGAGCCTCCGGTGAGCGCAGGGAAAGGGGGGGGGGGGGGGATCGGCGGCGGGGCCAGGAGGGTCTTAAGGGGGTTTGGGCTGAGGGGCGGCCTCGGGGTTGGGGGGACCACCGAGGTCTGAGAGGGCTCTATAGGAGCTTAGAGGGGATGTAAGGCTTCATTAGGGTCTGTAGGGCTTTATAGGAGCTTATAGGGGTCTGTAGGAGGCTTCTGGGGGTCTATAGGGGTCTTTGGGGCTCTCTAGGTGGGCTATAGGGGGTCTATGGGGGTTTATAGGGGTCTGTAGCGCTCTATAGGTGTATATGATATAATGTTTTTAAAGTAGACATCAAATAGCTCTTATTTTCAATCCCTTTGTCAGAATTGTCTTTTCTGAGTACTTAATTCTCTGGGACCTCAAAAACAGGTGAGGATTAATCACTTCTGAGCATGTTCTTGCTGTCAGAAGGATATTTTTCATCATGTTCCAAATTTTATTGAACAAAGTGTTCCAGCTGTCTTCATTCAGTAAAGATACCATCAATTACAAGTAATTAACAGATCAAATCAGATTATGATCTGTGGGTTTTCTTTTTGAGAGGTAAGATGATTAAAATGTTGTAATCTAATAATTCTGCATATGGCAGATCCAACTTGAAGTAGTTTCTGAAGAAGAAAAATGTATCGTGGATGCTTTTTCGTATTGAACATTAAGAGTTTAAAAGGTCAAGATATGAATGAGTGCTGAAATTGAACAAGTTGATGAGAGGCCAGATTACTTTGGCTTAGTAGTTAAATCTCTCCCATGTACCTTCTGTGTTTTTGAAATTAAGTGCTGCATAACTTACTGCTGAAAGTTCCAGTGCTTTTCCAAAGGAAAGTGAGTGAAACTGTAGACCATTAACTTGGACTGGATGAACAAGTGACCTTGAACTCAAGAGTGTGATTAGGTAGTGCCTTGCACATCAGGTGAGGTGACATCAGAAGTTATTACCCTTCAGCTGTTTAATACTGTGCCCTGAGAGCATCAGTATCAATGAGGTTCTTTGTATTTCAGTTAATTTTTTTCAGCTGTAATACTTAGGTTTTAAATAAGAATATTAAAAACTAGGTATTTTACTATTGCTAATGGTAGATGGATAATTTCATACAAGGAACAGAAGGTTTCATAATGTACTAAAGACTAATAGCTGAAAGCTCAAGTCCAGTAAAGGGTTAGGGGTGGGGGAGGGGAAGACAGCAGTGCGTTTACTTAGTTATTGGAAGAAACTGCTAAAGGAAAGAAGGAATATATCTGCTGACTAGAGGAAACAAGATAAGTCTTTCCTTTTGCCTTTGGTCACCTTGTGCTTCTTTTGTTTCTGGATTGTATGGCAGATGAGACAAGTCAGTCTCCTTTCTGAAGAGTGGAATACTTTGACCTCCTGCTGCCTGAACAGAGCTGGGATGGTGTTTACCATCTTCTGAGTTTCTGGTAGCACAGAAAAAAATCTTCAGTCTTCAAGGCCTACACTAAGAACTATACCTGCAAAATTTTCTTTCTTTAATACCGTGTCTCAGGTTGCTTGTGGTGTGGAATATTGGTCAATCATGAGAATTACAGTAAAAAAATTTAAAAAATGTGAACAGTTTCTTCTGAGTCTCAGTATGGGATTTCCCAGGTTTGAGAGAAAGTATGTGGTAACACATTTTGCTAACCATCAAATATAAGGTCATAATTAACTTCTTTTCAATGCCCATGTCTATCAGCTCAGAACACTTTCTTTTAAAAATAACTTTTCCTTTGGTATTTGTCTGCCCTGTGTATTTGGGCTCAGCAGTTTAATGAAAGATAAGAATCGGGGATGGCTTCTAAATGTGAAAAATTGGAGTCACTTAAAGGCAGAAGTTTGACCACTGAGATGAGTACAGCTTTGGACAGAAACTGTAGGAGGACAGAAGATAAAAGAGCATTGAATATTATGAGCTGTGTCAAGGGAGCTTCTTACAAAATGTGTAGATGAGAAAGAAAAGTTTTGGGGGAGCATGATAGAATCAAAAGCTGGTAATGGTTCACAAGAGAATTTCTACTGCATTTATACATTTAATAAGATAAATTAAATTGTTCATGTTATGTTTCCTTGGTGTTGGTGCTTATTGACGCCTACAGTAACATTGCTGTGACTTCAGAGAGAAGGGAGAATGGAAAGCCCACCACAATTGTTAAATTTCATCCTTACTGTCTCCCAGATTGTAGTCCCAAAATTCTGCAGTTTTCAAGCAGAGGAGCATAAAATTCTCCAGTGTGTATTTAAAATAACAGATTGCTTGAGCTATCCAGTAGTTTGTCTTGTCTGTTTAAATTATAAAATGACATATAAAGTCTGAATCATTGTGCAATTAAGTGATGGTTGAGTGATAAAAAATTGTTTCCTTAACAATTGCTTCAGAGATGCTCATTCTTCAACTGCCTCTAATAGCATTAGAGAGGTCTCTGATTTTAGAAATTTATTTTGGTTTGTATACAGGAAACAGCATATTGCCTTGATGGAGCAGCTTTTCTTTTTTTTTTAAAGTAATTTTGGCTCAGTTGGTAGGCATATTTGAAAAAAACTCCAGCATTTAATTGTGAGGCTTTTTGTGATTGTTATTAAAAACAGGTACCAAGTAAATAGTCGTGGGGTTTTTTAATGGTGAAAAGGTTCATGGAGATGCTTAGTCATCTCTCTGAGGTAAGCAGAAACTTTGCTATGCAAGACTACTGTTAATAAGCTTGACTTTTATTATTGCCAGCTGAACAAGCAGCTCAAAGCAGCTAACAGAATTTTATATTAGTCCTATACCAGCTGGAGTCAGCACAGATGGCAGTAATAGTTTCCATCACAGTGCAAAGATAAATGGCTGCTCTGTTGTGTGATGGAGGAGTGTTAGAGATCCCAAGCAATGCATTTACTAGTACTTATTAAGACATATTGAATATCTGTAAGACCAAGTCCTGAATGTTAAATTTCTCTGAACATTATTATGAACTGCTGTGATGTGAAGAAAAGCACCTTATAATAAATAATAAACTTACTTCAAGAAGGAACTGATGTATATGTAAAGAGACATGGTTTATGGATTCAGATAGTGAATATATGCAATATATGCATATATATGCATATATGTAACTGCATATATTATCACTGATGATAAATTAGATTCATCAGTGTCTTGGATTTGGAGGACAGAATTGCTGGGAAATGTTTTCTTTTTCCTCAACTTGTGGCAAAGGTGCAGACAGAGGCAAGGTTTCGCACAGGGGCTGCAGGAGGTTGTAAATAGAATGGTCAGTGTTTAGCATTGGAAGAAAAATCCTGTGTTACAAATTGAAGCTTAGATGAGGTGATTTAGTTGGAATTAGGTCAGAAGACACTGGTGCTGTTGGAAAGGGAAAATTGCTGTAAATCCCTTATCACAATTTTCTGAGATTATGGAAGTAACTTACAGTGATGAAGAATAGATGACTTTTAAAAGCTCTTCAGGAATTAGTTTGGAAAAAAAAAGTTCACAAAAGTAACTTGTCTGTTTTGACTTTCTGTGAATGCAAAAACATTTGAAACTGTTCTCCGAAGAAATACTTCTGCTTGTGTGTTGTTTGGGTTTTTTTTTTAAAGCTTTTTCCAGACTTGTTATGGCATGGAGGAGAACAAACCATTAAATAATTGCTTTGATTGTGGAGCTCTTTGTAGGATGTGGGTAAAGCAAACATCTGAGCAAACCTGGAGGACAGAGGACTTTTTCATTGTTCCCTGCCAGTGTCACCAAGCCTTGCCTTGGTGTAGGCAGCAGGCAGAATCTCTGGCATCTCAGAATCCTACAGGTAAAATGAAGTGATTGTGTATTGGGAACAGCTTTGGGTTACAGTTGTTCACATAAGTTGGTTGATATGCTTTGAAGAATATTTCTAAGGTTGAGGTATTTAAGAATTCTTAGCACTTCTTCCACTGTTAATCTAGTGTTGCTGTTGGCAATGAGAAAAGAGTGAAGGTAGGCTGGGTGTAGGTGTGTCTGCTGCTGTTGGGCACCAGAGACAGTCTAATGTTGCCATGCTGAGCCTCCCTTCTGGAGAAGAGTTACTGTCAAGGAATAACATTTTAGCTTTGGTTTTATGTTAGTGTGCCAGACTGTCAGGTTTTGATACCAAATTAAGATATGTAAGAACTTTAATCTTTCATTCAGGAAAATCTGGGGTGCATTTTACTGGGGTGAACAACTCAGGTCTGACCGTGAAAATACAATTGGCACTGAAGGATGGCTGAAGTATAGTCAGTGTATAGAGGATACTTTCTTCTTTTTTTTTTTATTTTTCCCTTTTTCTTTATGTGTGAGGTGTGTTTTTGGAAGAGAGTTGCTATTAGTGATGAGTTTTTCTTCAGAAAAACTTTTTTGAGACAATTCTTAAGATCAGCCAAGATAAGCTTAATGAGATTTTAGCTTTGCAAAATCTACTTTTAAGCTGCTGAGTTTGTTGGAAACAACCACTTCACCCAGATTTTCCTGTATTATTTTCCCTGCTATTGCCTCCCCCCAAAAAAACATACATTTCCAAAATCTCTCTTGGAGTTCTTTGCTTATGTGTCCCTCTGAAAGCTTAACTAAGAGATAGCTACTCATAATGCAGTAACAATAGGTTTACTTTAGGTGTATTAAACTACTCTCTAGGATTAGCATTGCTTGGATTTTATTCCTTTGGAAAACCACTAGCCAAGATACCAAGTTTACCAGGGGTGCTGTCCATTGTTGTTGTTTGTCCCAAAGCATGAATTAGATAAAATGCAACTTTAATTTGAAGTTCTTGCTTTGAGATCTGATGCAGACACATTTGTGGTCCTGTGATTTTATAAGTAGGTGTCTGTCTATGTTTGAAGTACTCTTAGAAGCAGAAATGCTGTGTGCCAGCACTCATTGTACTATTCAGAACTTAGACCTGTTCCTGAAGTTCTCTGTTTGTTTCTCTACCTTTAAAATAGAGAAATTAACAATCTCTGGGGTTGTTTTTTTTTCCAGGCCTCTGATTAGCATAGCAAATATTCTTGAATTATATCACTTTTTTTTAAAAACAGGTTTGCTGCATTTCCAAAGAGCTTCCCTTTTACTGTAATTTAGTGTTATGTTTGACTTGAAGTGTGAAACTCACGGGTACAAAAGGTCTGGAAAGATTCAAGGTTCTGGGCTGTTCAAGGACTGGGCTGTTATTGAGGCAAGACTCCTGGTTAATTTTCATGCCAATAGTTAAAAAATACCAATAAGGAAACAATTACTTTTGTTGGTAATTTTCCCTTCAAATGCTCCTTTGAGGCTGTTTCTTCATGAGGAAGGCACACACTTTGATGGAGAATATTGCAACATATTTTTACCACTGTTTTTTGAGGAGGATCTTTTGGAAAAAATATTAATTATCTGCAAAGTATTAATACAGTGTAAGAAAGAAGAGCTCATCTCCTGTGCCTCACATATTCAAATTATGCTGAGTGTGCAGTTTTGGTGTTGTTTGTGCTGCGGGTTGAGCATTAATATGCAGTATATACATGTCATATGTCCCGGGACACAGACACATGAGTCAGTTAATCCATGGCATTTCAAGCAATCTGTTTTGAAAGATTGCAGACACCTCATGAAACCCCTAAAGGTGATTTGTGTACAGAAATATGACTACGTGTATCTCTGAATGAATTCAGGCCGCATTTCTCATGCTGAAGTTCCTACTTTGCAAGGCACAGTCCTCTGTTTCTCATATTTCTGACAGTGTCTGGTTGGCATATGCACCTGATTTGATCTAAAGTTACTACTTACACCTTACCCTTTCTGCTCTGGATTCATAAAGCATTAATTCTTTAAGTTCTTGGGAAGTCTTGTAGTCAAGTACTGTAGGGTGATGTGTCTAGCCAGCCTTTGGATTATCATTCACATTATTGCAACTCTAAGTTCTGTGTTACAGCAGCTTTTTTCTGCTTGGTTTTTATATATATATTGTATTTTCCCTGTGGCACAGACCAGCTGATTTACACATTCTTTTCAGTTATTTTGGAAAAACACCCATTCTCTCACCTTGTATTTCTTTAACGTTGATTCTGTTATATGAAGCTGTTCTTGTAGAATATGAATTTCAGAATGAATTTTGCAGAGTGCTGGTTTTCCCACCAAGATCATCAGTGAGTTACAGAGCTCTCCCCACACACCCTTATCTTCTGTTCATCTCATCTAACTGGACTGTTGCTTTGGAAACTGTTGTAATGTCGCAAGTGACTTCATTATGATTAAATGAGGGGAAAAAAATAGAACAAAAGAGCACATTCCTGTTTCAACATGCAAGTTGGAAACTAAAACTGTCTCACATACATTCTCTGTATTTCAGAGCACTTTCTGGTAACGGCACAGATTTGTCCTGCTAGTCAGGAATAAAAGCTATACTTTGAAATTCCCATGATTTATTTCCTTTAAATAGAATCAGTAATCAACTGATGTAGTTACAAGGATAACGGGCTTATACTCTATTAAAAGCTGTGCGTGGTTCTGGCAAAAAAAATAACCATTTATTGTTTACACTTTTTTGTCCATCACAGAGACTTAATTAGTTGTCGTTAATACTGAGAGTGCTATAGTTTCCTGTTCTATCTGGAAGTATTTTCTATTTATTTCCAGTATCTGTATAAATATTTGGGTTTCTGAAGCAGATCTGTAACTGCAGCTAAACAAGATTATAAAAATGTGCCAGGATGCTGCAAAAAATTTTGGCACTGTCTCAGCATTGTTACTGATCTAAAGAGATTTCCGTGTATTTTGTGGTTATGTTGAAGTTTTTTTTCTCAGTTTACACTTAATAGCTTGTCTAGTAAATTTAAGTCTTCAATGCTATATGGTAAATGAATGAAACTTACTAATGACTGAAGAAGGAAAAACCAGTTATCGTTTCCTAGACCTGCCCCCTTAATGCTCTAGAAGCTGTTTGCTGAAGGTTGTTTAGTTGTCTAGTTTTCTAAGCAGTGAACTCTTCTATCTGTGCAGCTGCCATTCAAAACCATAGAATGGTCAGGAGCTGGATCAGTGATTGTTGCTTGGAGGCGAGAGGGATGGGAACAGGAGGAGGCTCTGCAGGAGATCCCACCGTCCTTGGCACTATGGTGTACGTGCAGTGCTGGCTGGATGTCCTTCTGGTTAACTCTGGCCCTCAGCTCTGGGTCTGGGTCACTCCCTGCAGTCTGGAGTAGCTCAGTATGCTGCTGCTCAGGTGCCAGTGCTTTGCGGGGAATCTCTCCAGAAAAGGTTACTGAGCCACCAGCTAAGCCTTGCTCTGAGCCTTACAGGGAAGGGGACTGGCAGTCAGGGCACTCCTTGCTGTGCCTGCTCCTGTGCCAAGCTGAAGTCACTAACAGGTCTGCAGAAGTTTAAAGTGCTTGGCATGGACAGCTTGATTAATGCCACAAGTGAAGATAGTTTGGGATGTGTTTAAATCCAATTCTTTTTTTTTTGTTCTTCTTCATTCAACTTTATTGTCACTGGTTTGTTACAGTGAATGAAGTGGTTGATGTGTGAGATAGTGTTACAGAAGCTAGTGAAGTGTAGAAAATAAGCGGGGTGTGAGACTTGCTGCAGAGACACCAGACTAGTATTTTTTTCTCTGGCTATATCCATATGAACTGCTAAAATTGACATTTAAAGCCCCTGATAAACTTTTAAGTCATTAATATTTCCAAGTAAATTGTTATTTTCTTCCCTAAGTGTCCAACACCTTCCTTTTTAGGCAAAGCAAAATGAATAAGCCTATCCTGAGTAATACATGAATTATCTTTTCCATTATCTGTCAGGAAGTTCTGATTGTTTCTGAAATGCTGTGTACTACTGATCTGCTACCTGAGGAATGTGTCCACTCCCTTTATTGTATAAGTACGTGGTGTAACCATTAATATGAATCTGTTGTTTTCTTGTTCTTTCTGGAAAAATAATTAACAGTATTGAAATAGTATGGTTTTTTGTACCAAAAAAAAATTTTTTTCTGAATGTGTATATTTACCATTTCTCTAGGTAGCTGCGGATGAGCATCTTACCCCTAAGAATCTCTGCATAATATCATGTCTTTTTGCTTTTGTGGCTAGAATCCTAAATTAATTACTGAATCATAAATTCTAATCTTGATGTTGATCAAGACAGCCTCTTAGTCATGGTATTTCTGTACTATCAATGAAAGTAGTGATTTATCCAGAAATATATGTGTATTCCTGGATAAATCAAATACTGATAACACTCACATAAAAAGTATACACTTGTTCAGTCAAAAGTCCATCAGAGAAGTCCATTGTGAATTATTGGCAGCTAAATAAAAGAGATAGGATGTGTAAATAGGTATTTAGTTCACAAAATTCAGACCGACTTACTTTACTGAACATATTTGGTATTTTTAGCAGATACACAGTGAACTGAGGCACTGTACTTGTGAGAGGCCAGTTCTTTCTGAATTCTATTTATAGGCTGGCCTGGAACGCTCACATGCTGATACTGTTTGTAATCTTGGGTGTTTTTATTGCCAGTGATGCTACGGCAAAGAGCTTCTCAGTATTTCCATGATACAGTTGTATTTCTAAGCTGTATACCTAGTGCCTAACATAAAGCTTGGCTTGGAGATTGAGGATGCGACTCCTCTGCAACTGGAATAAATCCTATCTTTGTGTTTTTGGAAGAGTTATGTGATTGCAGTGACTTGTATACATTTCATTATCATGTTGCTACAACAAATATTAAAGCACATGGTAGTTAAAGCAAGATCTGAAAAGTATCCAAGGAAAATGGTCAAAGAATAGAGAGAAAACTGGAAGTGCAATGTTGTAGTTTGTGAGTTTGCTCTGGTACAGTGGAGTTTAATCCAAAATGTTCAAGCTATAAATGATTTTGAGCTCAGTTAGTGAGACTCTTAAGAATACTGGCCAAAATTAACATTGGCAATATTTCCGATTTTTTGTTTCAGTGTTCTTTGGTTTTATTAGGTTCACTCCAGTTCATTAGCACAGTGTTTAAAAAAAACCTACAAAATAAAAACAATGAAACAATTTCATTTGAGGGGAGTAGAAAAGGAAAAGCAGAAAACAATCAAATTGGCAGGAAAAGAATACCACTTATGTGTAGTTGTAATAAAATATGTCAAGGCAAAAATGAAAAGAATCAGGTTTTTTGTTTAAATTTTGTTTTGGTCAGCTGCCTAAAGGAATATTTCTGTCTTCCCCCTGATGACCACTGATGGTAATTTTCTTCTATAAGGAAAAAAGAATCTTTCTCTTCCATTTGCTGCTATCACTCCGTCTTTGCTTCCCTGCTGGGTAGAATGTGTCTATTGCCTATTCTTGACAAGCTAGGGTTGCATATGATTTAGTGTATACAATGTTATTTTCCCGAGGATTTTTTGGTGGGTTTTTTGAGCGAGACAGGATTTAGAAAACACTTGATACTTTTTGCGGCACTGTACAGAAATTGTATCTATTTGTAACTGCCCACGAGTCAAGCGGTATGGTTCTCAGGGTAACTAAAGGAATTACCCTAAGTACCTTTGGTGGATTAGTCTAAAAGAGTGTCATTTGGAAAAGCTAGGTTTCTATTGAAAGGTTACCACTTTTATATATCATTATGTTGTGCAGTTAACTTATTTTTTCTGAGCTTGACAGTAATTTTTATGCAACTGATGCATTACTAAAGGAAATGTTGTATTGAGCTTTTAAGGTTTGGTTCTATTTGTTATGGTTAGGTTCCATTGCCTACAAAGAGGTTGTTTAGATTAGGAAAGACACACTAAATATGAAATAATTGCATTTCTGCTTTTCTGTTGACTAGTTACCTACAGGTGTTGCACAGAGGAGAAGGTACATGTGTGTTCAGTAGGGCAAGCAAAGAACATCCATTTTTGTCAGAGGTAGCACAATGTACCTTAAATAAAACCAAAATTGCAATCCCAGAATGTAGTCACTCAGTTTATACTATAATAATAGCTATGGAAAGCTGTATTTGAAGAAAGCTTTTGTTTGTTTCACTTATCTTGATCCTCAGTATTTGGAAAGTGAGGGTAGAAAAGATAAGATGTTTGTATACTTTTTCATTGCAACCTGTTGAGAGTAAAACTGCAAATAAGGCATATAGTTTTAGTCTCTTAGATATGCTGTCTCTAGCCTTGCTTTTTTTCTTCTGGAGTACAATTTCTTGGATGCAGCTTTTGAATTGGATGGTGCCACATAATTTCTTTGCAACGTATTTAAAGAAAAGAAAAGAATACTGAGTATTGCTTCACGTCCCAAGCTTTTAGATTTGATTGTACATATGGGTCCAAAGGTAGAAGGATATTTTGCTTTTGAAGGATATGTCAAAACTCAGTACTGTCATTTTGATTTTGGACTTCTGTATTACTTTATTTTCTAATTTCTGTATGTTTTTAATCTGCATCTTTTTCTTCTGAAACAGTATATGGTGTTCTGGTAATGGCATCATCATTTCAGATAATTGTGAGAGGCTGACCAAGAGGCTCTGTAGTTAACTTATCAACACTTAATTTAGTTTAAAAACCTAGTGTCTAGCAAAAATACTGATAGCATTTTTAAGATTCAAACTTATTTTCTACATTGCTTTTCAGCAATTCCTATATGAATGGTATTGGATGTATAGTTTAGCCAAGGTTTTGCACATGATTTTGTTCCCTTTGGAAGGCATGTGCAAGTTTCCTTAGCCTGTTTTTATAAAGACTTCTGGAAGATTCAATACTCAAAAGAATTTTACAGTTTCAGTGAGTTATTTTAAGCTATAGAGGCACTGATATTACTGCTTCAAGTGTTTTGGAGGAAAAGAAGCCAGCCACAACCCACGGACTTTTAGCTTCTTCCACTTAATGATAGTAACAGACTCAGTAGGCATGAGCTATGTGTCCAACCAAAATCCCTTCTCTCACCCCTGAACATCTTGTGCCGAGTCCTGAAGAGTCTCTGCTTGGTCTGGTATTTCTTCTTTTATAAATGAATGGCAGAAGGCATGGTGGATATGGGTGTGATGGAATATATTGGCAAGACGGTGTTGCCGTGGTTGCTGTTGGAGTGTGGCAGCCACAGAAAGCTGTGGGATGACCTTCAGGTGGGTTGTGGCTGCATGATAAAGGGTTGCCTGAAACTCACTGTGAAACACAAAGCTCTCCTGACCTTACATACCTAGCCATGGTTTCTGGGCTTCCTGTTCCCAGGCGAATCACTTTGGAATTCTGCTCATTTAAGGGGAGCCTCAGCTTAGTGCTCAGCAAGTGGGTGAAAAATGGCAAGAGACTGACATGACCTACTGGGAAAACATGTTGGGAAAGAGCAGGGAATGAGCAAGGGAGTTTCATGTCTCTGTACAGCTGCAAAGTGCTCTTCACTGTTGTGTTTTATTCTGGCCCTCCTGTCTCAAAAAGGTCTGCTGGAACTGGGAAGAGAGAGAGAATGGCAGTAAGGGTGGTGAGCTTACAGACCACTTCTACATGAAGAGCCAATAATAAAGCAAGAAGTCTTTAGTTTAGAAGAAGACAGCTTGGGGAGGGAAAAGGGATGTGGTTAGAGATCTGTACATCCATGAACAGTGGGAGGAAAGATTTACTGCCCGTTGCCTTACAAGAGCTGTGGGACTTTAATTATCAGAGTTGGATTCAGAGCAAATACAGAGATATGTCTATAATTAAACTGTGTGATTTTCCAGAGGATGTCAGCTTTCAGAAGTCTGAATAAAGAGTGGTTAGGTAAATTAATATATACAAACCCAGTCACTGAAGGGCATTAATGTTAAACATACCAGTCGATTCCATCTGTAGTTTCTCACTGTCCACGGCTGGTGAGAGCACCTGAGTTTTGCAGCTGCACTAGGCTGCTGCTGAGTTTTCTGCTGTGTTGGTCCAGTGGCTTGATTAAAGGACCTAATGGCTGTCAGAGGCAGGATCTGCTCCTTCTGTGATATGGCAGTGGTCTAGCAGTCAGTACAGCTTCACCCCTTCTCCCTGGGTTCCGGAACTCACATTGATGCTTGCTGTGTACATTCCCTGCATTGGTACAGCTGGTTTCTGTAAAACTAAGATAATTTTTCAAATAAAGAATGTCAGAGCAAAATAAAGTTCCCCCCAATCCTCCCATTGCCTTGCATTTTTCTGGCAGAAGCATAGCAGAATGTGAGAGGCTGGAGCTAGGAACAAGAAGTTGGGGAGGAGCAGAAACTTCTTAAAGTGGCTTTGCCTCTTGGGTAATTACAGTGAGGTATTACTTAGAGCAACTGTTGCCAGTATCTTAGTCTGAAGCTTACTCATTCTGCCTCAGACCTGAAACAATGTACACACATGAAACCTTACCTGTTTTTCCTCCTCCCCCATCTCCTGCAGAGATAAAACTATTTCACCTGCAGCCTAATGAAAGATACAATCTCTGCTTTCAAAGTTTTTCTTTCTCTGAGATATTCTCAGAAAGAATTTGCTAGCTAAAGTTTCTAAAGTTTTTTTGCTAGCTTCAGGTTTCTAAAATAAAGCAATTGCTATGGTTCTCACCTCCTTTCGGGTCTCTAATGCAAACCAAAATGTGTCATGATTCTTCCCTTTGCAATTTACAGAAGAGTTAGGCAACAGTTCTTCAAGAGTACTGAAGGAATATAGCAAAGTCTGGAAAGAGTTACGCTTTCTGTGCAGGAAGTTTTTTTCTTTCTATATTTTCCAAGTTTTTAAAATGTAAATGTTCCTTCATGAACAGCTCAGTATGAATGCAACACAGGAACAATGCCATTCTAAGAGACTCTTGGTAGTGTTGGACTTGGTAATATCTTGGACTTTTGTTGTATTCTCTGCATTTCAGGTTAAATATGCTTAGGAAGTATAAATTCAAACTGATTTGAAGAGGAGGAGGACTGCAGAACCTCTCTATGTAGAAGTATGTTTAGAGCTGCGAGGGAAGTGCAACATATGAGAGCACATGTAGAAAGCCAAGTTTGATTGAAGGGTTTAATTACAGGACAGTGTGGTACAAGAACAAAATAAATGGATTCGATTTCTTCACTATCAAAATTTGAAAAAGCTTTCTGGACAGCAGGAGAATGCATCAAAATAATTCAAAGTCAATGCTGCTCTGCCTCCTGGAAGGCTACTCAATTTCAAAAGACTTTATGCCATTGTTGCCTGTGACAGTTATAGACTATATGACATGGAGATTCTTGCTCTCTGTTTTATTGCTTTATTCAGCCAGCTAATCTGTATTGGCAGGTGTAAACTCACTCTTTAGCTGTGAGAATAGACACAAATAATTTTTGTTTGTCTTTTCAGGAAATACTGAAAATCCATTTTGGTTCTTAAGTGTCTGATCACATGAATGGCTTGTGTGCCATTATATTGTGACCTCTTTCTAGACTTTCTGAAAGCCATCAGTGTCTGTGAGGTCTGAGATGACTTCTACTATCTTGTAAACTGCATTCTTGCTGTGCTTGTATTCCTGTGAGTTCACATTTACTCTTTGAAATCACCATTTCTTATATTGAAAACAGCTTGTAATACTTAATCAAGAATTTTACTCTTGACCTACACTGTAGTATTGCTGTTGGTTTTCAAATGAATTTAAATTTTTATGGGACAGAGGCCAACTCTTTTGGGTATTGTAAAAATGAAGTCTATTCTAACAAAACAAATAAATTATGCTGCTCTTCTGTTTTTGGGTTAAGCACTACACATGCTGGCATTTAGCTGTGGACTCAGTCTCCACTGAGGCCCTTCAAAGGCCCTTCAAAGTTACAGTTACTACTGTAACTGTCCTCCCTCTGTAGGAGAGTCTCTGTGTAAAGTCAGCAGTAAATCAGCTTTGTCTGTTTTACATTGCTGACTTGCACATGCAAATCTTTTAAGATTTATTCTAATTTGTACCTTATCCCTTCTCAGTCCTACTGAGTATTTTTTCAGAGTTTGTCTTGAGGCATTTCATTTCCACTGCAGCTGTACTGTCACATAATAATGTGATGACTGTAGTAATGACTGTGACCATCTGCTTAGAGCTAGAGAATTTGCTACTGTGATGTTAAAAGTAGTACTGTCAAAGCTTGTTCACTGAAAATCGATAGGTGAAACCTGGATGCCCAGTCTTGCCTAGTAACTTCACTTGATGACCACAGTGAATAATATCCTTCACAGAAGACTGCCTGTATTTTTTTTTGGAGATGTGGAAAAAAAATTATTCGTAAAAGCCAGGTAGGAAACCCCACTAAAGGTTGCTGAGCTGCCACAAATTTTATTTTACATTGAATTTTTTTTCTGTGAAACTACTATATATGGGTTGGTGTGGAATCTAAGGATTTTTAGAGGTGTTTTTTAATTGATTTCTTTAAAATGGACACAAGTCTGGGATTATGGTAATGGTTAAAAGTTCCTGAGTCTCAAGCCTTGCAGATTATATTTTATACATTATATAGTCATATTTTATATATTTATATATGTAATGCCCATGCTACTGTTGTGTGCCACATCTTTAAAAAGTGATTTTAGCTTTTTTTACAAGAGTGTTGAGGTTGGAGGCCATCTGGTTCAACCCCCCTGCTCAAGCAGGGCCACCTAAAGCAACTTGAGCAGGATTGTGTCCAGACAGCTTTTGAGTGTTTCGGAGGAGGGGAGTCTACAACTTCTGTTGGCAGCCTGTGCTTGTGCTCACACACTCAGAGTGAAAAAATGGAACCTCCTTTGTTTCAATGTGTAGCCATTGTCTCTAGTCCTGTTACTGGGCGCCACTGAAAAGAGCCTGGCTCCCTCCTCTTTGCACCCTCCCTCAGATATTTATATACCTTAATGAGATTCCCCTCGAGCCTTCTCTTCTCCAGGCTTAATAATGCCAGCTTCCTTGGCCTCTCCTCAAGGGAAAAATGCTCCAGTTCCTAATACTTAAATGTTTTTTCTTGTGATTTTACTATTCTCCATCATATCAAGCCAGGCTTCCTTAAGAACATGAATTCAACAATTTAGAATTCAATTTGATCTAATAAAAGAATTTGCTTAATATTGGATTGGAATATCATTTGGGTCTTCTAATTTGTTATCTGTAAAGTTAATATATTTCAGTCATAAGATGATCCTTGCAACCATGTTAGACTTGTAGTGCTGCTACAAGTCTAAATATTTCCTATTTTGTTGTACAAAAGCAGTGTATACTTCATTTTTCAGTCCAGGAAGACTTAGGGATGGTTGGTTTTTTTTTTTCCACAGTGCTTGTTGTAGTGGTTAGAAGGGGGCAGTGTGTTTGTCACTCTTGTAATTTGTGATTTATCAAAAGGCATCTGGCAAGGATGTGGTTGTCATTTCCACCGAGTACGCATTACATACATCCCATAATGCCTGCTAGAGAGACCTGGCCTGCAAGCTTTGCTGTAAAAAAATGAAATGCTTGTGACTCAAAGTAACCTTATATTTATACAAATTGTCACAAATTCACAGCTCACTGGAGAAGGGGAGCCTGTTAAATACTTTTTTTTTCTCACATCTCTTGTCGTGTAGGATGTTCTCTTTTACCTTTATGGTGTCTACTAGAAAGGTACCTAACCTCTGTCAGAGGTCCTCAGATGAAAAAAAAAAACTGAGTGCCATAGCACTCTGCTGGGAATAGTCTATTCTCAGATTGTAGAAATGCTCTCAGGTTGTACCTTTTCATGATAGATTCAGTAACTTAGTGCTTGATGTCATCTCTCTGTAAAGGAGCTTACCTGCCTGATTTGTTAACTGGTAAACTTGGAGCTCACACCATGAAGAATTTTTCTAGCCTGTGGATTAATTGTGTGGTTCATTTCATGGCACACACTGGGTTGCTTCTTAAGCTTTGCAGAACTCTGTGGAAAGATTTCTAGAGGTGTTGCTTGCATGAGTGCTGTATAAAAATAAAGTCTCCTCAGTACTTTTAGGTGTTTGTCCTGAAACAGTTCAGGAGATCTTACTCACTATTTATGTAGAATAGATTCGAGTTGACATTCTTGATATATTGTTCCCCATAATAAACCTTATTTATCCCATGAATCACCATCATCATCTTTTTCTGTATTATGTCCACTTTCTGGTAAATGGTAGCAGTTGTTAATGCTGTCTGCTAAAGCAAATAATGTAATCTCAAAGTTACCAAAACAGCTGGTGTTGCAGCCAGCTGAGTTAAACTTTTTTTTTGCAAAATACTTTTGGTGAATTTGCTGTGCTAAAGTGTATTGTCATCAAATCTTTTAATTTTAATTACAAATTAACGAACGGTATTTTCCTTCTGATAATTTCATTTAATGTTCATGTCAATAAAAACACATGCTAGGATGAAACAAAAACAGTAATTTGTGAGTTTTGCTGAATCTCAGATAACTTTTTCATACTGCTTTTTGCATACTGTTTGAAGAGTGCTAACACAGGGTTGCAGAGCTGTGTGAAAGGATGAAGTGTCAAACCCAATTAGCATCTCTCTTGAAATCTCATTAGTAAAATAAAGTAGATGACAATTAAATGGTAGTTTTCCCTGTTATGACAGAGGAATGTGACAGTGAAACCTGGGGGTTCTTGTCTGTTGTCCAATCAGAATACATGGTCAGGACTGGTGCACATGCAGTAACTTCTCAGCAATATCCTTGTCCTGATTGAGTATGAAAAATGTGCTTCTTGCATTAGAAAGAGTGTGGTTTTTTTCTTTTTTTTTCCATTTGTTGAGGAAAGGAAGATGTTACAACCAAAGTTCAGATCCAGTTACTTGATTTACACCTATGCTTTAGTTCTTTCTGGTATACAGTCTTTCCACTGACAAGAGGTCTTCTGTCTTCTGCCTTGTCAGTGAAACTGTTAATTGCTCTGTTCATGTCTTTTCAGCAAATTGTAATGCCTGAGTTTTGAACCAGCAAACTAACAAAGTTAAATTTAATTTATGAAATGCTGTGTTTCTTATAAATTTTTTTCACGTACCCTTGGAAGTCATCTGTCTTAGTTTAAGTACTGTATATAGCGATAAAATAGCAGTATCTTTTTCAAAATCTCTGAGCACTACTTCCACAATGGGTAAATATTCACTGGTGTTTTGATGGTTCTTACAAGCAGCATTTCTGAAGGAATGCTAAAGGAATAGTAGTGTTGAAAGGGAACATTTTCCATTAACATGGGAAAATTAGGATGTAGTTAATAGCTGTCAGTAACCAACTCCAGTGGTGGGTTTGGTATGAGAGTCTCCAGAATTTGTGCACAGAGTTGAAATGCCAGTTAATGCTTAGGGTGTTTTCTCCTCAAGAGCACTGGTAATAAATGCAACAGGATAAGAATAATGGTGCCTAATAAATGCCACTGCAATTTTATTAACACTCCTAGAATATGTTTCCACATACTTTGCAGATCTGTGGCATGTTTACTCTGACTGTAGTTTCATTGCATTCAGGCTACGAATCATTAATTGGAGACTACCCTTAAGGGCTAATAGATATTGGGTTCTGAGATGAGATTCTTTTCCCCCTCCCTCATTTGCTTGTCCTGATTGGTTAAACCTAATTAGGTGGTAAAAATCTACTTGTTTAGATTCTTGCACTTTCAGTTTTATTGATAAGGAGGGGAAAGGAATTGATTTTAAAATTGACAGGACTAATTGGTAATGTACCTGGAAACATTAGGTAGACTTTCATTTCTTTGCCTCTTTATCATGAGGCTACAGCTAGATGTTAGTGAGAACATTCTTGTGGTTATACTATACTTGTAATTGCTGTAGTGGGTTTTCATTACAATAACTAGAATCTTGGATAAGTTTTGAATTAGTATGATTAAAGACTTGGTGAAAATAAATCATTTAACTTGCTGGGTTCTAGATGGGGTCTCAGCAGGATTGCATTAAAGCTCTTGAATCTCAGAGCAGAGTGACAATTTTAGTTAGTTTTTGCCTTTTGAGTGAAACGAAACAAATTAATTAAAACGGGTTGTTAAAACCCCAACTTATTTTGCGTGGGAGAGTATTCAGATTTTAGTTTTTTAGCGAGTTTTCTAGCAGAGTAATAAATCACTCTTCTGATTCACCAGCTGGTGATTGCTCTCTTAAGGCAGTTGCTGTTTGCAAAGTGGTGTGCAGTTGCATGCAGGACAGGTATCAGTCCTTTCTCAGGCTGTCAATAGAACTCGTTTTTACATGACATCAAGGCTTCTGTGTAAAGGTTAGAAACACTTGAACTTCACATCAACAAATTGTTGGTATTGGAATAATAATGCCTTGGGTAGTAAAAATACTCAGAATTTGGAAGTGAAGGTAAGTTAGCAACTAATGATGTTCCTGGACAGCTGTCGCTTTGTCTTCCATCTTGTAAATGTCAGAATATTACACCTTTCTCTTACTTTAATGTGCTTGGGTTGGCTTCATAACCTGGTTCATTTCCTTACTGTAGTGACTGAACTTCAGTGGAACCCTGTTATGGTGAAATATCCAAGTGTCTTTGTTTCCTTTGTGTCATGGAAGTCACTCTGCTACTGTAATGTCTGTTTTGTTTAACTTCCACTGCAGTATTTGTTGTTCTGATTTCAGTGTCTGACTTTTGTCTCTTTGCATGTGGTAGGTTTCTGTAAAGCGTGTGAGAACAACTTTTTATTAGAGTATGCGTCTGTTTCTCATGGTGTTTCTGATTATGATCAGCTACCATCTTATTATGCAGGCATTTGCTCAAATTGCTTTACTTGTTAAAATGTTTGAGGCTTTTTTGCTGTTCTTCTAAGGATTGTTTTGTCTATAGAGCAGGCTTTGGCTGGGTAGGAAGATTAAACAGGGCTTCTGCTGCTCACCTTATGCAAGAATATAAAATAACTATTTATATTTGTGTATGTATGTGTGCTCACACAGTTATGTAAAGTAACTCTTCCAAGAATCACACTAAAGAATCGTGATGCCAGCTTCATTAGTCAACTGTACAGGAGGTACTCCCAGACAAGCACAAAGGTGGGATGCTGTTCCCTTTAAGGGTGCTGCCCCTGCCATTTACTTTACTCTGCTTTTAGAAAATTCCTGTGAGAAATGGGCAACTGTCCTTTTTCTGTATTCTTTGTAGAGAAAGTGGTGTATTATCAGTAGTATAATCACCTGAAACTGCTGTTGTGGCAGACTGTGATCTTTATCTAGGTAGTTTAGTACAGCGTTCATCAACAATATAAAGCCAGGCTTTTTAAGGTGCTTGATATCAAGCCTGCAGGTAACAGCCTGCAGTGATAAACCAGGAGACAAAGAAGGGTCCTTAGAGCTGTTCGACCTTACTGTGAAAGATAGGAGAAACACTATCTCTCTGCTTCTACGTAATTTACACTGTTTGCAGTTAGGAGTGCTGAGTGCTTGCTGTCGCTGCTGCTGCCACTCTGGAAGCTGCACACAGATGGATAAACCAGAAATGTAGTTACTTCTGTCCTGGGTAGCAAGGTACACTCCTTACTATGATCCTTCCACAGGTTTGCTCCCTTGCACTCTGCCATTGAGTGAGGCAAACACACACTGCTGGTGACAGACTCAGCCTGAGCTGTAAGGCAGCCTGATTTTTAAAAACTAAACCAAATTAAAAATTCAAAAATACTGTGATACTTGTTTTGAACAGCTGGTCTTTAGACTCCAAAGATGCTGGAGCAGTGAAATGTAAGAAATAATATTTTTATCTGGACGATCTTTGCAGTTTGATCATCTTTATGCTTACAGACTGTTTTATATGACAAGTTGAAAAAAGACCTGAAGACTTTTCTCCATTTTCTTGTATGTTGATAATTTCTTGTAATAATTCTTTTGACCAGTGACCCTGAAGAGTATGTCAATGACTATGTAACCACTAAATGTAAACAAGTATATATTTGGGAAATCGGTCACTACCATGAGTTTGCTGTGGTTGCTCATGTGATGAGAGCAAAAAGTTTTTTCAAATGCATTGTCTTAGATGTTGACTTTTGGTGCAGTCAGCTTACAAGAGCTGCAAACTCATGTGGTTCATTCATTCATAGATACTGTGTGTGGTTTTTTAAAATAGCTGGTTATGGTTGCTTCATCTTGGTTAATTAATGTGAGAAAGTATAGGGGGAAAAAAAAACCCCAAGTACTTTCCAGAATGTGAAATAATTATAGCACAATTGTGACCTACTTGGCTGCTTAGAACAGTTGAATTGGAGATGAATTGGGCTGTGTGCGTGTTCCAAAGAATCTAAGACCTGTTTTTCAGAGACTCCTTGTTCCTCTGTGTCCTTTAATGTGGAGTACCTGGTTTTACGCCTACGTTCTCATAATGTATGTTGTCCCTATTGAAGGTGACTTTCTTGAATGAGGATTGGGGGTGGGTGGGGTGATGAAACTTCATTACATGAAATGTAGAGAAAAAATAGTTCTTTCAAGGTTTTTTTTGATATTCAAAATGTCTTTCCTTCTGGTGGAAGCAACATTTAGTTGTGAATACTGTCTACAATAACTATGGGACAAAAAACGTCTTGTTTTGCAAGTTACTAAGTCTTTAAGATGACAGCACTGCATACTTCTGGATGCTCATAGTGCAGAAGTGTCTTCTGTTGCTTCCTATTGCATGGGACTAGTTTTCTAGTCAGAATATGCAATATCATCTTGTATCAACTTTTTTACAAAAAAAAAAGACTCCTATGAGAGAGATTGTAGATAGTTTAAAAAACGAAGAAAGAACCTTTGTTGCTGTTAAACTACTAGCAAAATGCACTCCTCTCATGGTGTGCTGTCACAGGCAATGGGCTGAGGTGCTAGAGAGAAAATGTGAGTGCAGTCAGGAAGTCTTCTCATTCATGTGCTGATGTAGAACATGAGAACTGAAATTTTGTGAGTCAATTCTCTTAGCAAATGTGGGAAGTACTCAGTTCAGTTTTAGCTAGAGATAACAGAAAAAAAAAGTTGACATTAGCACCCTTTCTGTACCCTTTCTGTACCCTTTCTGTACCCTTTCTGTACCCTTTCTGTACCCTTTCTGTACCCTTTCTGTAACCTTTCATTGTCTAGCTTAAAGTTTGAGGTAGCTAAGCGCTCTGAGATCTTGATGTGTGTTAGCCAAGCAGGGCAGGAGAGGCTTAGTACTGTTGTGAAACAGAAAGCCTGAGTAGATACCCACAGAAGACACACTGCTCAGTAAAGTTAGAAAATCATTCTAGTGATATTTTGCTAAAGTCTTGAAGACTTAAGGACAAAGGCAGGAGGAAATCCAGAAGTTCAGTGGGCTTTGTGGTCATGAAATTCATACTTTTCCTTTGACCTGTGGGAATATTTTTCAGACTCTTGGTTGTATTTGCTTGGGTTTTGAATTCCAGGCATGTTAAAAAAGGCAGTCTTCTGTCTGAGTGTACAGATTGAAGATGCCCATCAGGTTAAACCAAAATCTGCTGTTGTGCAGATGCATTACAAGGTTAGGTAACCTTGATAATTTCCTGAAGTATATACTAGCTGTCTGATTTAGAGGATATTTTGTTGTCACTCAAAAGGCATACCTGTATCTTGTCATTTACACCATGGATGACTAGACATGGAATTAAAAGTTCCTGGAAATAAACATTTTAGTTGTTGTGTCTCTGATTTGATGTCCGTATGTGTGCTGTGTGTGTCTCTGCCTCTCCAGCCCAAGTTGGGATACTGAATGACCACATTTATACTGTCACTGTTTGGTAAAAATTGAGAAAATTTCCAATATCAGTGGAGCAGAAAAATGCTGGAAATGGAAGGAAGTAAGGAAGCACATATTTTTAAAAGAAAGACAGCAAAGCAAACAAAAAAATGTATGTCAAAAAGTGGTTAGGCTAATGCAGGGATCTTACAGCACATCTTTAAGCTGCCACAGATGTGATTTCTGGTAAACTGGAAACAGCTCTTTAGTTATTAGTTTGAGTCCTTTGATTGAAGTATTTTGGAGTGTTTCCATCTGAATCTCTGCCAGAATGATGGTTACACTGAGTTGATTAGCTGATACATCCAAATAGCTTAAAAATCTATCCTGTGAGTTAATATAGCTGACTTATTTCAGAGGCCTTTGATCGTATTGCTGTGGGTGATGCGGGGAGTTGCTGAAGTTGGTATTAAGAGTTTGGAGCACTCGGATGTGACATATGGTAGGAAGCTGCAGCTCTTTGTGCTTTGAAATCCCAGAGATCAGTGATACTACTGGGAAGCTCTGCCACCCACCAGGGATTTAAAAAGTGACTATTAAGCTTTTCTTGAAATAGACATCAAAATAAAGCTAGAGGAGACTTCCAAAAAGGTAGTGGCTTACACTGCATAAGTAAATATCTTAAGAATCATGTGTCAAACCATTTGTTTACTTCAGTGATGTTCTGTACCTTTTCTAGTTAGGGCTTATAAGAATGATCCCAGGAAGAAAAAGCACTTGATAAACTTTCTGTTGGATTTTACATTCAAATAAACTATTTAGGACTTCTGCCGAATCTGTACAGCAGTCTATCAGGAATTCTCTACTAAAGCTGATATAATCCTGGATTATTTTTCAAGGTACGAGTGTTTTTAAAAGCTTTCCAAAAAACTTTGGATGACTTCTTTCAATAGGAACTTCTCTTGGAAGTTTAGAGGTGTTGCTGGGACTCTGTCTAGACAAGCTGATAACATTGTAATTGCATCACATCTGAAAATTGATTAAAACAGTAATAGACAGGGTAGAGCTAAATGTATTTTTCAGATAGATAAGAGTGCATTCTGTGCAAGTTCTGAGCCACCTGAACTAGCCATGGACTGAGCTGTGTAGCCACCACTAATGAAAGGGTAAAGCTGTAGCGAGTGGTTTGGCTGGAGGCAAGTGATGTTTGCATTACACCAGTCTCGTGTCCCAGCTCTGTAACTTCTGTTTCAGGCAGATGTGTCATCTGAGGTACAAGCTGAGAGTAGGCAGAAAAGATTGTGTAAGATTTGTTTGTGGATTTGCATCCCTTCAGTTTTTTGCTGAGCCCTTGTATTGTGGGTTGCTAAGAAAACTGCTCAAAGTGCTTTGTGTCTTCCCTGCCCTCCTCCTAACTTGGTGGGATTGGTATATACAGATTGGTGGATGAAGGCATGGCTTGATGCCAGGTATTTCTGCGCTGAGAGTTCAGAAATATTTATTTTTATCTATTTGAATTTTGTGTAGTGTGCCTGTTGCTATACCTTTCATCTGTGTCCTTATCTTATAAACCTTACTGCATTCTCTGCTTGTGTTGTTTGTCTATACTCCTTACTCATTGTGTTTTTTCCTCTTCATCCACATTTTCTTTCTTTCTCTCCTTCATCCATGCTTTTTTTTCCTTTGAGCTGAAGAGCGAGTGGAAATTTCTTATTTCCGTATACAATTTGAACATATGCCTAAGGTTGTAGTTTTAATGAATGGCCTAAGTCAGTCTAGCTCTGCACTAGGTTCACCTCCTCTCTTGCATTGGCATTAGGGAGCACAGGGCTGTACAGTGAGACAGGGCAGCGATCTCACTTGAAACCAATCCCACCAGAAAAACCCAAGATGATTTAATTTATAATGTAGCCATACACCTGCCAGCAAATGCATAAAAGCATTTAAGGACGATTTGAAGTACTCTGAGCTGTTGTCTTTAGACCAGGGGTTTGTCATCGCTGTGTTATTTCTGATGGCACTCGTTAGAGTTGTGTGTGAATGGCGATGGTGTTTTTGTGTTGGTTTCTTTTGCACTGTGTGGGCTTTCTGTGACTGGGGAGAACATAGCCTACACAGGTTTCTTTTTCTTCACTTTACTTCTGTAATCTCTGCAGGAAACATTTGCTTGATTCTTACCTTGGACATGCTTGTGTAGCACTGCTGAACTCAGTGGGGCTTCACCCTGGCACCTTGGTCTGCCAGTTTGCAGGCTCAGTTTATTTGCCAGCAGAGATGGGCTGTGTTTTGTATTTTATGACAAAACAGATACTTGTCTTTCTTCTGGAACACAGCTCTGCTAGATTTTTATAAGGAACCCGGCGCTTGCTTTTTAATGTGGGACAGTATTAGTAATTACTGGTTAAAAATATATGGTATCTCATTTAAATGTCTTCTGATCTTGATTACTCTTAAATACATTGTGGATTAAAAAAAAGTTCAAATTATAGTAATGACATACACTGACTCTGTTTCTTTTTTTTTTATTTGTTCCCTTCTCTTTATGTGAATGGTGTATTCATGCTTCTCATCACTATTGCTGGGTTTATTGCCAATCATCTAGAAAACCACCAAAGGTAAGTATTTTGTCTCTTTTACATTTGTATCTGCTTGAAAATATTGAACACTGCAGAAGTATTGGTCATATTGCTGTAGTATATGACCAGCACAGCTTCAAAATAGGAAAACAAAAAATCTGTTCTTCAAACTTCCAAGTTAAAAGCTTCATGATTTCAGAAGAATATATTTTAATCCAACTGACATGCAGGCAAGGCACATGGCTTGTTAAAGCTGTGACCAGGACAAGCCAAAATTTTAACGCAGTCGTAAAAACATTTGAAAGACTGAATAAGTAGTGCATGTAAAACATTTCATTACAAACAGTTCTGGTTGAAAGTTCAAATACTGTTTTTAAAGGCAACAAAAACCATCTAGTAATAAATAATCCATTTTTATTGCACTTGACAATAGTCAGGAATGAGTAATTAGTGTAAAAGTTGCCAAAGTGCACCAGAATTCATGTAGAAAAGATTGTGTTGTTTGTAGTGCAGGGGAAGGGCAGGAGAGCAAGTGATATGTACCTATTGGGACATTTAATAACATTCTTCTGTCAGTTGATATGCTTAATAAAAGAGAGTTTGATCATTGTTAAACATTTTTTTAAAAGGAAGAAAACTCTCCTTCTTTCTGTTGTTGTAATTCCACCAAAAACCATTGTTTTTAAAAGAGCCTTCATTTTCTGCAGTGCATCATTTGTGTTCCATTGGAGGCAGATAAAGTTATTCTGGACATTATGTAAAAGCTTACATATGGCCTTGTGTTTCCTTGACAAAACCAGAACAGCTGTGCTTGTGCATAAATGTCACATTATTGTTAGGTATAGTTGGATGATCATTAATATCCTTAAGCTGTAGTGCTGAAACTTATGATGTTATGTGAAATATTTACCAGATTGAGACAGAAGAAGACTAGTACCATCTGTGGAAAATTTGCATTGCTGAGTTTGTAAAGATATGGTATGAGACTTCTTGATTTGTACAGTTTTTAGGGTACTGCACATAGTTGATTTTAAAATTAAATTTTTTAAAATAAAATTTTGTAAATATTTGAAGTCTCTTTACCTTTAATGGGCTACTTTATCATCAGCCATGGATAAATTGTTTTCCCAAGTCAACTTGGTAGCTCAGAAGCTGTGATAGAAAAATTTACATAAGGATATTGGGATACTATTTTGCTTTATATTTTGCTATTTCTGCAAACATTCAATTTAAGTGTAATTTTGTGATAAAGGTAAAACAGTTGTTCTGAGCTGATATCTGTGACCTGTGTTCAGGGTCTCTTCAGATTTTCTCTCCACACTTCTTCAGCCCTGTCACAGGTCTTGTGTTTGTCATAGTGACCAACTTTTTTTTTTCAGTTCTTTAATTGCTTCCATGGACATTAAGATGACTGGTGTAGACTCTGTCTGCCATTTCCTTGTGTATCTCCTGTATTACTTATCTTGTCAGCAGTTGTAAGAGGTATGTAGGAACAGCTGCCTGGTGACTGAAGACTTCCTCAGTTCTCCCTTCCTTTCATTATTAGGAACCAGATAGCCCCATAAGTCACCAACCTGTCAGACTGACTGCTTCTCAATGAAAGCAAAATGTGATTAATTTTCCATCTCTTGGTCCGATAGAAATGGCTATTAAACATTGGCCATACATTTGGAACATTTTATAGCTGCACAGACAATGTGTTCGGGATTATGTTCAATCTGGGTAACGCATTGGTAAATGCTGGAAGCCCCAGACTCTGCCTGGCCTATACTGAGGATTAGACTTCATAAGAATAATCAATGTGAAATTAAACTCCTTTTGAAACTAATTATGTAATTTGGCTTAAACTGGCAGGAAGTTAATGTTGGGTATGGTGCTCATTACCTGTAAGTAGTTTCCATAAGTATACTAACATGCATAAAACCTTAAAATTATTATTTCTGCAAGCCATTGATTAGGAACCTTAATGAAAGCATGTGCAGAATATTGTTTTGGCTTTTTAAAATGTGAGCACCTGTTTGGCTGTCTTTTCAGATTCTGTGATACATTATTGCAGCAGCAGGCACAATGGCTGCTCTAGTTTAAAATCTAATTAAAATCTGCAATTTCATTTTAAAGCCACAGGTACAGATGAATTTGAGACAAAACTCCAGAGTTTTTACTGACACATGATGGATGCATGAATCTGCATCCTTGTTGAAGAAGCCATAACTTCTAGTTGTCTCCTTAACAAAATAACCATCAGCTCTCCTAAACTGCTGCAAGTGTTTGCTAAAGCAATCAAAGCCCCATATTTTTTGTTTTTCTTAAATGTTGTGGTTACCAGACAAATATTTTGTACCATTTCGAAGAGTTGCTAGCGCTCCAAGTATAGTACTCTATAACCTAGAAATGGCCTACATAACTTACTTTATTTAGGCTAATGTGCACACTTACAATGACTCTGGATATAGTAGTAGGAGGATCCAGCATCTCCCAGCTAGCTCTTTCTCATAAATTTCCATTTTTATATGATCTGAATGTATCCAGTTCATGCCTTCAGCCAAAATCTTTGGTATGTAACCTACTACCCTAGTGGGGCAGAAATCTGGCAGTTTTCCTTTTATCTAGCTTTCTCTTTTAGATGCTAGGATGAAGTATAAGATGTTGAATCTTGTAGAAAATAAGGAAATTTTACAGGCTTGTTTGTTAATTCCCTCTGTTGTTTAAAAGCCCAGAACACTATTAATGAAAATAAGGAATGCTATTAAACAACTTCCAAAATGTAGCTAAAAACTAATTCATAGAGGGTGCTTGAAGTATAAAAAGTTCTGTTTGTGTCACAGACATTGTTATACATTTCAATAGTTTTGATATAGTTGGTATATACACTTTTGGTACAAGTTGGTAAAGATTTTTACTAAAAAGGCTTTGTCAGTGCCTGATGATGCCCAGTTTGAATATTGGCTATTGAGTCTGAGACTTGAACAGAACTTCTCATGGCTTTGATGGTTGTATTTACAGGCAGGTTAATACCCTTTTCAGGAAAATGGATTCTGGGGAGAAAAAAATAATAAGAGAAAAATAATTATTCTGCACACTTCTATCAAAAAAAAGAGTAATACCCACCACTTCCATTTTAAGGAAGAATAATCAGTGAACAGAGGTGAAAGAAGGGAGCACATTAGATAATATTTAGAATACTTAGTTGTTTCTTCATGGCATATGTTCTGTGTCTTGACCCCAAGTATGCTTCCATACTCAACTTGGGATTACTTGTCCTGCCGTTCCTGCATTGGGTATCAGAAATATATAAAATAATTATCTTTTTTATTATCTTTTCTGTACAAGAAATTCTACTACATTCTACTCTTTTGGTAGAATGCTGTCCTACAGATATTTCCCATAAAATGTCTTCCTCATGTACATGTTGAAGAGCCTTGCTGATTGGGACCATGTGTCTTGCTCCTGTGCACCTTAGTTTTACTCTGTTAATTCCTGTGTTTGCAATCTGTTTTCCCAAAGGTCTCAGTTGTCCATAAAATTGTTTTGGTTGGGTGAATACTTTAGGTAGGGTTGCTGGCAATGTTCAAGGTTGCTGTTTTGTCATCACTAATCAAAGTAATGTTTAAGTGTTCGCCTGCCTGTTTTAATGGAGAGGGGAGTTTTGCTGCAGCTGCTCTGCATGTTTTGCAGATAGTCATGCTCCAGCAGTTCAGCAGTTTCTCCCTTGTTGCCTGACACTTTTTTTTGAAAGTAATCTTGTTACTTCTGTTAGAAGGATTTGGCAGTTTTCCAGAACAGAATTTATGAATAGACCAAATACATGCCCTGGCTTTTTTATGTTTATTATGGAAACAAACTAAAATGCTATATTTACATTTGTTTTATCTGAAGGCAGAATTTTTCTCTTCCTATTACATAATAATTTCTGACCTTTTGAAAACCAGTCTGACCAATTTTTACCATTTTAAAAACATCCAAATAAAATCTGCTTCTCTAGAAGAAACACTTGACTGCAAGCCCATATTTTAGTTTTAAGAGTCTCTTTGCAAGATCAGTGTTTAAATTAGAAGTCATTTAATGTCATCATTTTCCATATTAACCAAGGGGAAAATGTGTAGGACAATAGATTGAATTGGCCTATAGTAGTGCTGTATTGACATTTAAGTCATTACACATGAGCATGTAGAGCCAAGTAACCTTTTTAACTAGTCTGTGTGATCGTCTGCAGATAACACTTAGTTTTAAGAGGAGAAGAATGGTCAGTTTTGGATCCCTACAGTATGGTCTTGGAATTATTTTGTAATTTAATTGCTTACCATTTGATCATCGGCAAGACTAAGTATTGTTAGCAAGTCCTGTGATGAAAATTTCCATAGAATTTGAATATGAGAAGAGAAACAGTAGTTCTTGGACTGTAGAAGTTAGGAAAACAGTTAGTGTTTTTACTGATGACATGTTTTTTAAGCCTAGATTTGATGATCAAATACACAAAAGATAATTTAAAATGCCCCCTATTTATGTGAATGTCTGAAGACAAGGTGGAGTAACTGCTGAATTTTACTTGCAGTTCAGTGGCAAAACGACATCTTTGACTCAGTAACATCAGTCATCATCCTGGTTCATGATGATGTCTGATTCTATTTGTGCTATAGTGACTCAGGCCTCCCTGTTAGATTATTATTATGGGTTTGTTTGTTTTTTCTTCAGAAGGGAATTCCAGAGCTCTTCACTCTTACAGACTAAGTGTTGTCTCAATATTAAGTCTCTCTCAGGCCATTTGATGTGTTTTGCATTAAGCTAGTGGAAAGGGAAGGAGGTGAGGTTGTTGTGCTAACCTGGTGTTACCTTCTGTAATATTTGCAGCATTAGATGTTTTGGGAAGGGTTAGATTGCAGCATATCTGTAGATTATGTAGTGTAGTAACTCCGAATAGCTGGGACTTCAAGATGTTCTTCATCCCCAAAAGCCAAACAAAAATGATCCATCTTTGTCCTCATCTCAGAATTTGTCTCTAGGGAATTCACATGTTTCGGCTGACAGAGCCTGTGGCTCTTGCTCAACGCTGACATGCATGGTTTATTCCACAAGGGAGATCACCTGTTAGATGACCAGGCTAAGAAAATCTTGACCCAGGCAAAGTTTTATTAAAAAAGTGGTTTAAGATTTTTCCCACCTCTTGTGCTTCCCCCCTGTCGGGGGTTGGATCTGTTTCT
>WBNO01011763.1:0-13639 GCA_013400575.1 Peucedramus taeniatus
ATAATATAATATTATATTATATTATTATAATATATTATATATGTATTGTTATATAATATATATTATATATAACAATGAAATAAACATATAGATTATATATTATATCTGTTTATATTTATTTAAATATATATATAGGTTTGCAGATGAATATATACATCTATACCCCCTGTTGTATACATGCAGGGGTTTCTTGTAATCTCCCATTCAGGAAGGCAGTGATTTCTGTCCCAGGGTGAGTTCCATCAACCTTCTTGGCTCTCAGCAGGCTGGAGCTGAGCCAAGAGGATTTTTTCCAAGTGACTGACAGCCTGCCCAGGCTGCAGAGACACCCTGGCTCCTCCTCTGTGTCAGGCCATGAGGAGAAATTTGGGAACAGCCACTGGAATTTGGAGGTGAACTGGAGACTCAACAGAGGCCAAAATGCATCCCAAAACAGCTTAAAAATACACAAGAGTTCAAGAAAACACAGACAAAAATTTGTAACAAAATTCTCTTTGGAAAATGCAGCAAAGGCTATGGCTGGTGTTTATTTTATATATTGTTAAAGCCTTTATAGAGAGAAAGTTAAAAAAATCATAATGCTGGCAAGGTTATTGGGGGTAATGCAGACAGTGCAAACTTTAGGTGAGATGGAGCTGAACTTTTTCTACTTCTTCACAGTGAAGTCAGTACTTTTCAGCTTGTGTTTTTACAATTCAAACAAGCCCTGGGTTTATTGCTCCTATAACTAAATTCTCAGTACTTCTTACTGTTTGTAAGAAGTACTGTTGGATCTGTTTCTTTTGTGTTTGTGGAATTTTTTCCTGGTGGTTTTGCTAGGTAACTAATTGCTGGGTACTTATGGGTACTTACTGAAACAAAAGGGGGCAGCAGGTTTTTCCTGGGGACAGCAGTGAACAGGACAGTTCATCCGAGGACACCACTCCAACAGGACGTGGGAGCACCAGAAGCCCTCCTGGTTTTTCTTTCCAAAGGATTTTTTTCTCCAGAGGAAGACTGGACTCATCTCATTACCACTGGACTTTCCTACGGGACCATCTCCACTTCACAGAACTGCATCTACTACTCCAGGAGGATTTCATCTGGACTGCTTTAACACCCTGACACCCAGGGTGTCAGGTCACATCCTTCACTCTGTCAGAGCATTTTCTGAGTTGGTTTTTTTTTTGTTGTTGTTTGTTTGGGTTTTTTTTGTTTTTTTTCTTGGTGTTTTTTGCTTTGCTTGTCTCTTAGTGCTATTACATTTGTATTTGTCTTTGCTTTGTCTAATAATCCTAGTAAAGAACTGTTATTCCCACTCCCAAATCTTTGCCTGAGAGCCTCCAATTGCAAAATTATAATAATCTGAGGGAGGGGGTTTACATTCTCTATTCAAAGGGAGATTCCAGCTTTTTGCTGGCAGGTACCTGTCTTTCAAACCAAGACATTTACACAAGGACAGAGGTTACTATATTTTCCATTGGGGGAGTCCTTCACTTGAAAAAAAATATTAATTTTTAATTGCCATTTTTAAGGATGAAGTAAGTGGAACAAGCATTTAATTTCTAGAGAGAAGCATCTAAAAGTCATTATCACTCCCAGTTCCCTTTAGACAGGTCACTTCCCTGAAAAACAACACAACCCCTCAAGGCACAGCTGCTCTTGCTCTACAGCAAAACCAACCCAATGAAGAAGCCATTTACAACAAAAAATATCCATGAGGTTACTGAATTTACCAATTCTTATGCTGCAGTTTAGCACTGATGTCTCTGATCTCATCACACCTCCAGCAGGCACAAAATGACATTTTCTCTTCAAATGTGTCCAGAGCTCCATGAAGAAAGGGTATCAGGTTTTCATCTGGGGAGATGGAACCCATGTTCAGGCAGAAAAGCAATATAAAAATCAATCAGGCTCCAGACAATACTGAAGTTGAAGAATAAACTGGTTTCACTGTACACCAGTGATCAGAAGCTGACACTTTATTTATGGAAGCCTCAGAAATTTCCTCTTTAACAACAACAAAAACAAATTGGACTTATTAAGTTCAAATAGCCAGAAAAGTCTCAGTGACAAATTAAGCCTTGCTAATTATTTTACCCACTTCTCCTCAGTGCTGTGATAGTCTGTCAGAGACCATGGGCTAAGGGTAAATTCTTCATACAACAGAAATTCCAACACAGATGTCACGTCTCAGATTTCACTCAGCACTACAGTAAACTTCAGTACTTGCATTTAAAAGGAGAAAAAAAGAAAAAAATAAACCCCAAATGCTGCTGGCTTCAAACAAAGCTTGTCACTGTCTGTAGAGATGCTCTGTTTGTCAGCACTTCTCATTTTTGATGCCACTACTGAGCCTGCAGGAAACAAATTTCTCTGGTTGAAACACTGAATGGTGGGGAAGCTTCAGGAGAGGAACAAAACCCTTATATCACATCCATTTTTCTTGCATTTTAAAGCAAACTTGCCAAGGCAAATTATTTTCAAGGTGAGGGCCTAAGTTAACAAATAAATATATGTTATTTTCATTAATGCTCCAGTAAAAAAAGAAAAATTAAATTAAAAAGAAAATCTACATTTTATCTGAAATACTGGCTGCCTTCTGCTAAGGTGAAACCTGGCTTTCCTCAGATCCATGCTTTATGATGCCATTAGGATTTTTTTCTGCAATATGCACTAAAGAAAAAAATAAATGAGAAATACTTTGTGAAAAATTCTGCCTTTACATTTCTTGTCTCTGCTATTATGAAAAAGTTATCTCTTCTCCAAAGGAGAGACTTACACTTATGACTCAACTTCCAAGCATTCTCATTTTGTCAAAAATAATCCTCTATAATTTTACAGCAGCTACCAGAACTACCTTTGCAGAGCAGCTGGATGCCTGTAGGCTTACAGAATTCCTGGGATCTTCCCAAAAAAAAATTCCCCAGGCAAACTTCTACTCCCTGCACGAGGACCTCCCTCAGGTCATCAAACTTGAAAATGTCAATTATTGCACTTGTTACAGTGAAAGATAAACTACTTTAAGAGAATTAGAACTCCAGTTCTTTTTATAATTTAAATTAGGATAAGGCAACTGATGATATTCTTAAGATTTTAACAAAGTTGAAAGAAATAAAAAGCTGTTTAGGTAGTGATGATCAAAATGACTGTAAATGGTACCACTACTCCAAATGAAAAATTTAGTATTTTGAAGATAACTTCAATACTTGAAAATATTTAAAAACTATGTGAGAAGCAAATGAAATGTCTGTCCATGAACCAATATAAGTGTCCTGTGAACAAATGTCCATTTAGTCAGGTGGATGCCTGGATTTAACTGAGAGGTGGATGAAATCACTAGACCCAGTTAAATGTAAATGTATCTTTACTAACTTTGTTCTCAACTTCAATTTCCACTTAAAAAAACCCAGAATTATTTCAGTAAAATGCAAAAAATGTAGGAGGGCATGTGAGAAGATCAGACAAACTGCCTCCTGAACTTCAATTATTCTACTTCATGATATCTAATTTTTTGTGTTTCCCGAAAATCTGGATTTTACTGTCTCTGCAAGACTTCCTTAATCCTCCCACTGACTCTATTTCTGCCTTCTGAGAGAAATATTCTTCCTTACACTGAGCTCCTCTCTCATCCCAGGAAGTGACAGAGCCACATCTCACCCAGCTCCAGGTCCTTCATGAATATTAAAACAAAAGAGATCGTGGGAAGGAAAGCAAAATATTGGAAAGGACATTTGAGGAAATCCTCTTAAGAATTACTGAAAATACCTCGTAAGAAGAAAAAGGAAACTAGGTCATATCTTCCCCATTTCTTATTCCTTATATTTCAGGTAAAAAACTTATTTTAAATAGTTTAATAAAGAAAACAGAGAGAAGAACCAAGGAAAACCTGTAATTTCAGAGGAAATATAGCTTCCTAAGCACTTGAGAGGAATTTTTTCTTAAGGCAATGGAAGTAGTTAGGATGAAGGAGAGAAAGGAGAACTGAGGAAGAGAAAAAGAATTATGAAGACAGATGACTTAAGTTGCATTCTGACACGAGGGATTTTTTTTTAACTTCACAGAGTGCAGGTAGAGACACTGAGGCATGCTTTTAATGAAGGAAAAAACCAAAATCAAACCAAACAACAACAAGAACAACAAAAAAAAACAACAAACCAAAGCAAAAAACCAGAAACCCACAAAACCTCCAAACAACATTAATAGGGACGTGCTGTCCTGTCCCTATTACAGTAGTTTTGGCAGTAATATGCTCAGAGAGGCTCATTTGCTGAAATATTTTGCATTCTAAATACTTCTAGGGATATGAAGCTGTTTAGCCTCACTTTCCATGTGTCCTTTTCCCCCTGTTCTCCCCACAGAATATTTGCTTGGTGTCAGTTTTACCACAACCTGGAGGAAGATTGGGCTCCAGAGAGTCACTGTGAGCCAGAGGACAGATGATTGTGTTTTTCTTATTGATTATATTATATTTGTTTTCCTTTTTGATTACATTAATATTTTCCTTATTGATTATATTATAGTTATATTGTTTCTATTTATATTGTTTATATTAGATCATTAGCTGGAATCAGAATCTCTCTGTAAAATGATAGGAGATGGGATTTTCATTGATATTAATGAGATTAGATTAGATTAGATTCCACTGAAATGCATAATAAATCTTTTTTTCCCCTAATATTTCAGGTGTTGAAAATTACTGTATCTTCTGTAAAGGAAAAAAGTATTTCACTCATTTCCCTCAGAATTCCTCCTGTCCCTTCCTACTCTGTTTTTCTGGTTATCTGCAGTTCTTGCAAGAAGCAGAACCTGTAAATCTGGATTTGGCTGGAGAATGCAACCATGGTATTGCTGTAACCACAGGTGCTCACAGACAGAGGTAAAATCATCTTCAGGTCCAACATTTTTATCATTTCTGGGGAAATATATACTCCACATTCATCTGGCAACAGCTCCATCCTCCATGGCTTCCACCAGGCAGGTCATAAAACTTTTGTTATTAAAAAATCTGAATAAATCTTAAATAATATATAAACTTTCTGGGAACACATGAATGTTGTGCATCACGTGGGTGACACTTAATGTTGTCTTTTTGGTGGTATGAAACAGAAACCACTCATATTTTAAGCACAGAGTGATTTTCCCTTCCTTACTGCAATCAGAATTCATTTTATCTATTTTACTCCAATTATCAGGAGTAAAGCAGTCCTGTAAATAATCAGATAAATTTGCCTTTTTATTAATTTTTTTATATTAAGAATCTATTTACCCTTCACTTAGTGTCTTGGTCTTTCCTAGAAAAGGGAAAACAATACAAAAGCAATCCAGCCAAACAAATCCTAGACAACTTTATATTTACACCAAAATAATTGCTACAAATTTTTGAATAAAGAAAAATTTATACATAAATTAAAATGCCAGACTAGCTTGTTTTACTTTTTTGGCAACTGACAGTTTGGATACAATAAATGGATGATTAGGAAAGATGTATAAGCTGACAAATTTACATGGACTTAACATAAGGTATTAAAAAAAAATCCTATCATTTTATCAGCACCAAAAACCATTTCAGACCCACTTTGTGACATTCTGTGAAGATAGTTGCAGGAAAAACATATTCAAAAATCACAGGAATACAATCAGCACACACCACAGAGCAATTTTCTTAAAGACTTGGTTCTTTCTATTTTCTTTACAATACTCTGTGTATTTTAACTGTTTAAACCACACTACACTCTTACTGTAAATTTATGTGTACAAACATGAAAGCTGGGACTTTTTTATCTCCTCTCTCAGAAAATGTCATTTCCTTTTATTTGAGAGAATGCTCAAGATTCACAACTTGAGCACAAGGGTAACTTCCCTGCAGCAGCCATGGAATCAACCCCAGAAATTCCTCCCATTTGAAACCCCTGCCATACCAAAAAAAAAAAAAAAAAANGCAAAGACAACGACCAGCCTCTTAAACTGCACCACAGGGTCAGAGATGAGCATCACTGAGCAGAGCAAGAATGAGAGCAGGATGTCTTCTCCTCCTGGTGACTTGTGTGGGGCTGCAGTTTGGATTTGGGGTGTTTTAGTCATTGCTCAAACAATGAGGCTTTTTCTGTTTCTCACATCCTCCTGCCAGCACAGCTGACCCCAAACGACCACAGGGATATCCCAGACCTTCTGGGGTCCTGCTGAGCAACAAAACCTGGAGGAAGAAGGAAGAGATGATGTTCAGAGCTTGGCAATTTTGATCCCAAGGCACCATTCCATGTGAGGGAGCTCTGCTCTCCTGGGGATGGCTGAACCTGCCTGCCCATGGGAAGAGGAAGGAATTCCCTGCTTTGCTTTGCTTTGCTTGTGTGTGCAGCTTTTGCTTTACCTATTAGGCTGTCCTGATCCAAACTCATTAATTTTCTCCTTTTTACCCTTGGAGTTCTCTACCCCATCCCAGTGGGGAGGAACAAGTGGCTGAGTGGAGCTGAGCTAAGCTCCAGGGATAAATCACAGCATGTGCTGCAGCTGGGAGTGGATCCAGAGAGAGCCACAGTTTCCCAACCCAAGGGATTCAGCAGGCAAGCTGCCAGACCATATTAACACCTCCTAACAGCTCAGTTCAGATGAGTTTACACACACTCTGGAAGACAGAGCCAAAAAAAAGCTTGGCTGACCTCAAAAGGAGGTGCTCAGGCCACAGTGAATAATATTCATGAGGCTTGGTTGGCCCAGAACAAAACAGCAGCAGTGAACCACAGCTGTGTATGAATGACAAATCAATTTGTTGGGAGCTACTCTGAAATAAGATATTTCCCTCCAGAGAAGGGTCACACCTTCAGAAACCTCTCCTCTTCTTCAGCAGTTAGCAGGCAAGCAATGAGGAGAAACATCTCCCATCACTTCTGAGGGAAAACAGAAGACTCAGGATAAAAAATTCATAAAAAAAATTGTAACCCCGAAATTGAGAGCCCTTGGAAAGCAGCAGGCTGCCCTACCCAATGAGCATAAAAACAAGTAGTGCTCTTCCAGGAAATGGAGAGCATAAATTTATGACAAATATTGTTTGGGCTGAATAATTCACCCAGCTCTAAATATAAGTACGGGGCTCTGGAACATTATTGATGAAGAGCATCCCATAAGCCTCTAATAACAGCTGAAAAAGAAGATAATATCAGGCATATTTAGTGCTAAATTACACATTAATAAAAAAATTATTGTATAGGTACTTTCCCATCTATTTGTTTAGGAGTTCTACAGTGTATTTCATACACATGGAACTGGGAGGCTGCCTAGTTATAAAATGTACTGGAAATGGGAAATTCGGGCACTTTCTGGGAAGGTCACCTGTTTTCCCTGAGGCCTGGGACCCTTCTGTGGTAGAATTGCCTGTCTTCCTGATTTAGAAAATAATTTTTTTCATAAATAAAAGAGAAGATTCAGAAAGAGGGACTCCTACAAGCAAAAATAGCATCAAGAATTGTTGTCAAACCCACAGTAAATATAGAGCAACTAGAGGGCTAAAATGAAAAAAAAATTCAGCTTTACTGTCATTTCATATTTCAAAGCTATGAACAGCCATTAAGAAAATGCTGTACCAAAGTGGATTTTCTCCTCATTTCTACTCCTGTGGCTTCTGTGGGTAGATCAGTGGAGAGTGCTGATTTTGGATGCCACAGAAAATCATTGTACCACCATAAGTTCAAGGTTAAGATGTAAAATTGGTCACAAGTCACAAAACCAACACAGAAAAATCTCCTTTATTTCATACTACTTTTTTGTAATATTAATAGTGGTTTTCCACTAATAATATTCTTTTTTAAATAACTTCTTATAATAAATTTTAGTAACACTGGAACACAAAGAACCCCTACATTCTGCTTATGGGCTAGTATTTTACTTTTTCCACCACCGAATTACAGGTGCACTGTGCCTGCTTTTTTGTGGGGGAGGGATTTGCAGTTTTGGAAGTGCAGAGCTCAGATAGCTTATTTTCTGATTTAACTGTGACTAACTGCAATGCAGAACAGATGCACCAATACAGCTCTGGATAGCAGCTTCACAAATACCACATATGGGTTTTTTTATACTTTTAATTAGCACTTCCTTCCAGAATATATGTGATGAGATTATTTGAAATTGTGGAAGTCCCACAAGACCCTGCACTATCATTCCATGCAAATCCCTTCTAACACGTGTTCTCCATCTCCAAGAGGCAGAAAATATCTCAGAACCATCCATTAGTGTGCAAAATGCCATTAAAAATACTCTCCACCAAAGTGCATTGCCATTTGCCTGAGGATAAGACAGGCAGAGCAGCTCATTGGGCAGTTTTTCTGCCCTTTCTCCAATTCATTTCAAGTCTTCTGCAACTTTCCAGCTCTTTCATTGCTGGGGGAGGAGCACTGAACAGATCACAACACATGCTGAGCTCCCAGGGGCTGGGTTTGGTAGGTGTGTGCCAGCCTGCATCCAAATTTGTTTAGGTAAATCTAAATCTCAATTCTCCACTATGCCAAGGTACTCCATCAATTTGTAATAAGCCTTTGTGGTTACACTTCTGCCTTCAGATTGATACTTGGAACTGTGGCCTCCCACTCAGTTTGGGAATTAAAACTCAATATGTGAGTAATTCCATAACAATTTATCTAATTATTTTCCCCTGAATATCTTGGACATTGTCACTTATCTTGCTCCCAGCTCAGTGGAAGCATTGACACACTTTTCTCTGAGAGTGGATTCACATATGTTCTTTCCTGAACTGTTTCTGAACTTGACAAAGTCTGATAAGCAACCAAATGTCATTTGGGATGGGGGACAGTGAGCCAAAATACAATTCTGTTGGATATATGAAGACTTTTTTTATTTTTCAGACTGAAAGGAGCTGTTTCTTTTCTGCAGTATCCCAGGAAAAGAGGATGATAATCTTGATATCTAGAAGAATTATTTAACCAAATCCTCTTCACACACCAGCTATGTAGCAGTCAATCCATAGTCAGAGTCATCCAAAACTCCTCTTCTTGCTGAACACAGCCCTTAAACCCAACTGTTGATTTCACTTATATTCGTGTTATTATACAAAACTACCACTCACAGATGCTAGCAGATAAAACTGCAGACAAACAGAAACAGATGAACGTGTAGATAAATGCATAACACACATTTAGATACGGGGAAGAGGAAGCAAAAATAAAACACAACACAAGCTGTGATCATCACCATGGAACTTACCTGAAAAATGGTGATATCAAGAAAATTCTCCTGGGGAATATCTTGTCTGAGATCTGCTATGGAAACTGCAGTGTGGCTGTGCCATCAGGGTTCTGATCTTTTCCTAAAGCAAAGATGTGACAGGCACTGCCACCCCTGCCACCCATTGACAGGTTTGGGATGTATGCTGATGGGGAAAATGCAAATATTGAGAAGTTTCATCATTTGTTTTCCTTGAGAAAAGAAAGTTATGTAAAATAACTGCTTGCTGCTTGGTTTTTTTCTGTCACTTCTCTTCAGCAGCTACAAATAACCTAAATTTTACAGCTTTGTTATGGGGGCCTGTTTTCTGTCTGACAAACACTGCAGATGCAATTTTGAGGTGGTAATGTGACCTTTTGAACAGCAATTATATGACAAAGGCAACTTGTTAAACCAGCTTAATAAGGGAAATACAAGCAAGGTTAGTTCAGTTTAATATCATATTTTACATCTTGCCCAAAGAAGTCATAGAAGCCCCATTTAAGGCAATATATTGGCATCAAAGGCTTCATTTCTGAACCAAGAGCTCTCAACTTTTCCCCTTTCAGCTAAATCCTACTCATCATGTCCACAAGTGTAGAAAGCAGGATGGATGAATTTACTTCAGAGCTGGGTACCTGGTACCAGAATTTGGCTGTGCATATTGCTGAATGGGATCTAAAGGATAATTGCCACATGTGCTAATTGCCTTCATCAAAGTTGCATGAAGCAGTTTTTTCAACCACAGACAGTAGAGCCATTTAAATATTTCTTTTAAGGAGTGGTTTGCTTTGCAGACATGCTGGCATGAAGTGTATGTGAGCTAAGAGACAGCATTTTTTGATTGAAATGCTTTTCTCAAAATAGGCAATGAATATAAGGTGCAAGAAAGTCAGAACTATCCTACTTTCACACAGGGGCAGCTGAGCCATTGGCTTCCTGTGTTTCTGGCAATTTTGTTCCCCCCCAGCTTTTAGAAAATTTCTCTGAATGCTGATCAAAAAGCTTATTAGCTTCTGTTTTTGTTTACAAAAGAAAATTAAACCAGGATAGCCCAAAGTGAAGTCACTCTACAAACCCAGGAGCACCTGAACTATAGCACCACATGTGGAGCAGCAGGAAGAGAGCCCCTGATTTGTAGCAGCTCATAATGAATGTTCATTCATTCAAATGCTGTATGACCTCTGAATGGTCTGTAAATGCCCAAATTAGAAATTGCCATAAATCAATCAGCTGTGTTTGAAATGGTATTGCTGTTCCTGCTTATGCCCATGTCAGAGGAGAGATGGGGCTGTCACCAAGTCACTGGTAAAGCCATCAGTGCTGCAAGGATTTGGTGTCACATTGCACCAGATGACTGTGGTGATAAACAAAACAGCTTCAGAATAATTCAGCAGGATAAAATTCAAATAAATCAAATTTCCCAGCCCTACAGCATTTTTGGGGCAGCATTCAAAACACTCCCTTTCCACTCCCAGCATTTTCCCTTTACAACCTGTTGAACTAACAATGTCTACAATTACAAGGTCATTTGTTATGCATGATATAATAGACTGCAAATATAAAAAGGCATTATCATTACTTTTGTCCTTTGTTCTTCCAGGCCAGAATATTGCATAGTTCTTTACTTTGACATTTATTGCTTTTAGATTGGTAATAGAATGGTTTGTGTTGCTCATTATCTTGAATGATGATAATATTAGAGTTTGGGGAGCCTGCATTCCCTGTTAAGTAAAGTAAAGGCTTCATATAATTTACCAAAGGTTATTACTGGACAATTACCCACAATACAGCTCAAGTCTAATAAACGTTAGCCACATTCACTCTTAAACACCACATCTGGAGTGTGGCTCCTAGGAAGCTGCAGAGAATGATTTAAGGCATTTATGTGCCTGGAAGGAGGAGGGGAGTTTATCTGTGCATATGCATCTACAGGGCTTTATATGGGTTTTTGGTGTTCACTAATTGATATGTGGGTTTGGTGTTTGTTAATGGGTGTCCTTAGGGAAAGGGATTAATTGAAAATATACCTAGCTGGGACTCTGAGACAAGAATGGAAGGGGAGGAGGGATAAAGTATAACCTCAGTTTTCACCCTTACTACTGGGAATAATGGAGTAATTTCATATTGAAATTCCTAAAAATTACATGAGGTTTTGGCCTGAGATTTTACGTAAGCTCTTGCACAACAGCCTAAAGTATTACATTGATCAGTCAGCAAGGCATGAAATTCAGAGCTGATTTTATCCTTCCATCCCTTTTACCTGACCATGGTCAGCATCTCCTGACCAGCAGCAGGGCCCTGTTCTGGACTCACCTCCTCACCTGCAGCCAGGGACTGGCTCCATTCCTGGGGAGAGTGACTGAGGGTTTTCCACTGGGAAACTTCCAGGGATGGAGATCCTTGAAAATCCCCTCCATGTCTGAGACTCTCAGATGTCACATGAGTATAACACTCTGTACACAGGCACACACATGTATGCAAACAACATTTTTTTCCCTGTCCCTTTTCTGTTTGCTACTCCAGTTTGCCTGCAGCCATTTATGTTCAATTTATGTTTATCAGTTCATTTCTCTAGCAGCTGCACTTTCAATGAAATGTTTTTATTTGGTGCCAAGTAATAGTAGCTGGAGTTATTTGCCCTATGAATCTTGGTAGATTAGTTTTTGTAATTTACATACATATCCAATTGCTACCAATTTTCACTGACAGTTTTCTCTTTGGACTTTGTTTCATTTCTATTTTTGAACTGTAACAGTTTCAGACGTACAGCTCTCTGCAAACTTTATGATATGCCCTGCATTATTATAGTTATCTAGTAATGCAAAAGTGAGAGAAAAGCTTTAACTCAAAATGTTAAAACAGTCTGCAGAAAATGAAGTTAATGTTTCATGAAATAAATGTCATAATACAAAAAGACTTCTTTTAATGGAAATTTGCTCAAAGCTTGGGATGTTTCTTTTCTGGCTGACACCAGTTACTATTCTTCACATGAATCACAAAGCCCAGAGTGATTAGGTCAGCTGATTCCTCCACAGGGCAATAAATAACTGCAGAACTCCCCAGATGTGCAGTTCTGCTGATGTGAGATGAGCCCGTGGGTGTGAGTGACACACCTGCAGTGGGTTTGCTCTGAGAGGGAGCACATTGATGCCTGGGATTCCTGATGCTGCAAGAGCCAGAAAAGCCCTAAAACCAGGATAATGCTCTTCCATGCTGTGCTGGAAAGGCTGGAGCAGATGTTGAGGGGGAGCAAAGAGAAGCACACAAATGCTGTTATTGCATCACTTGATATTCTAATGGGTGCACAGGAGGGCTCACCTGCAGCTTTGCTCAGCATGGGCCCAACACAGGCATCTCTCAGGGTAAGGGGAGGCTTTCCAGGGGCTGCTGTGGGAATTCAGGGAGCACAGAAGCTGCACAGACCCTTTGAGAAGCAGTTCACCCTCTAGACACAGCAAGCCTGGTCCCCACTTCCTATCTTGTGCACAACAATTGGATGTGATGCTTAAATATTTCAGCTTTTACACGTTTTTCATAGCACTGTAGACTATTCATAAGTGGTTATACAGCTCCTGGTATTTTCCCTACCTTTTCTCTTAGATTTTAGAGTAATAAGCTAATCTTCCAACACATCCCTGAAATACCATTTAGTCTTACTTTCAAAAGAGGACCTACAAGAATGTTTTGTTTGCCAATCTGAGGAGAAACAACAAGATGTGGGGCAAAGAAGCCCTGGACCAGCTCCAGTGGGGCAGTATCTGGGGGAAAAATACCTAACCAGCTGCTCTTCTAATTGGACAATGTTTTTTAGATATGATAATTTGTTAAACTTGCAAAAATTTTAGAAATCTGATACTGAGTGTGCCCATAGCCCATAATTGTGGATGCACCTGGGAACTCCCAACAAAGAGCTGCTTTTTTATCTTACCCTTTTTGCACTGTGGCAAGGGGTTTTATCTTTTGATATCAGACAGCAGATGCATAACAAAATCTCAATGTGTTTGGGGTAGGGCTCACCTTGGTGAGTGCAGCTCATGATGCCTGAGAGGAGGGGACCTGCAAACAGAAGTTTTTGCTAAAATCTAGAAAGCAGCAGGTGCTGGGGACCTGGAGAAGGTATTGAAAATTGCCCTCAGTGTCCCCCCAGACCTGCAATGACACAGAGGGAGTTCATGAGGATTTTCAACATAGTCTGAGCAACTTAGAGATCCAAATTAAATCAATGTGCTTGTAACTTCCACCTGCTTTCAGGACTTCAACTTAATTTTAAAAAGCACAATGGCAGCATGCATAATGAACAGGTCCAGACTTTCAACTTTGCTTGTCCTCTGGGCTAAAAACTGGGAGTGAATTCCACTGCACAGCAAAGATACGAGGTAGCAGACAGCTTTTCTATATGAGAAAAGAAATTAATTCCTCCAGGTCTTTGTATCTTGACAAAAAA
>WBNO01011763.1:13652-29262 GCA_013400575.1 Peucedramus taeniatus
AAAAAAAAAAAAAAAAAAAAGTATGAAACTTTTCCTGTACTGTCATCTTTCAATAAATGCAAATAAAAAATTCAGAACAACTTGTGATCAAATCTAAGCAATAAAAATAAAATAAAGCAGCTATATTTTGATGATCAGTGTCACATTCAAAGAAAAAAAACCAACAGGGTCATTCAACTGTGGAGTTTTACAATTTAACATGTTCCAAAGAGACTTTTTTTTCTTTCAATATTGAGGCAGGATCCTCCTAAAGCTGGGGAGACTGCTCAGAATCTTATAACTGAGCTGCACATAGGCTAGAATTCAGCCAGAAGAGAGAGCAGTAACCCAGCAGCCAAGCTGCAGTCACTGGAGAAGACTCTAAATCAAGCAAGGGCAAGTCCTATTGATGCTGCCTTCCCCCAGCTGGACACTGGTGATGAATGCATTCCAAATGCCAATAATCTCAACCTTTGTTCAGTGTGGTACCAGCTTTGCATTGCATTATTGGCAAACACCTTGCTGCTCTTTGCCACCTCTCTGCCATTGGGTGCCTGCCCATCTGGGCTTGTGAGCATTTCTTTGTTTTCCCTTTCCACTGGCTCTTCTTATTTCCCCAGTGTCCAGGCAAATGTGGCAAACTTCTCAAATGAAAGTGATTTTGATGCCTAAATGCATTTTCTTGGTCTTGTTCAGCCCTTTTTAAATTAAACTTCTACTGGTAGGTATGTTCATATTAGTTTTTATCAGTTCATTTTCACAGGGTAGATCCCAAAACATAGGGAGATTCTCTTTGATCTGTTTATGCCATTTACACTTCCACATCCCCTGATCAAATCTTTTAAAGGTTTCACCAGCACTGTGAACCTCAGCTGCAAGAGTTTCTTGCTTTGGGTACCAAAGTAGAGTTTTGAATTTATCCTTCTATCCCTGCAAACACAATTTCTAGTGCCATTCTTGTCCTTAGATCATTGATTCCATGATTTAGAGCAGCAGAGAAATCAGTTCAGTTCCTCTCTTTTCCTGGGAGAAGTTGAACCTACACTTCTGCCAGGACACAGAATGGAACTAAGCTGCTACAATTGTCCTGATTTTTAGTGCTGTCCTTTCCAGCTGAAAACAACAGAAAATGCCAATTTTCTCTGGTTGGATTAATTATGTTCCTTTTTTGAAAAGTGGCATAGCAAATTCAATCATTCAGGCTTTTCTGATACACAGCATCGGCCACGATACTTGAAACAACATTGAGCACCATAATAAATCACACACCTTTGCCACTACAAACAGATTCAATTTGCCATGGAATAAATATATTTCTGTTTAATACACATCCCTCTCCTGCCCACAAACCCTGCAGGATCACAGCTGCAAAGGAGCACCTGCTCTGCTGACTACAGGAGCTCAGTTTTCTTGTGGGAAGGAGCTTGACAGATATGCTTGGAATTTAGGCAGTGCATTTTTGCCTCTCGTGGTTGGTTTAAAATTACATTAGAATTACATTAAAGCAACGAAGGGTTATTGATCACTATCAAAATAAAATATCTTGCTACTCACATATAAGGAATTGAGTAAGCAGGGGTGTGAGCAGAAAATTATAGTGTTCACATATGGGGAAGTGATATTCTAATGAATCTTGGCATAACAGGGTTTGAACAGGAATCTTACAATTGGAAAGAAGTTTGACTTCCCAAGGGAAATGGTTCGAAGTCTGGCTTAAAAGAAGAATATTTTCATTTCCTGAGGAAAAATGTCTTATCTGGAAGATTTTGTGAACCCTAAGGGAACAAAAAACACATTTACCACCCAGGGAATTTTATTATAATATGTCTGTTTTACTGTCACATGTAGTATGTTTTCTGATCTTATTCTTGTTACAAAAGCAATAACATGTAAAGCAAGTTGGGGTCTTTTTGGTTTGGTTTGGTTTTTTTGTGTGGCTTTTTTAGTGTCATCTTTACCTGCTCAGGAGGCTAAACCATTGTTTTCAGTCAAGTAAATGATCCAGGCAGACACGCTCAGGTCCCTCTCCTGAGCAGCCAGAGCCTCTCAGGGCTGCTGTTGTTGGATTGCATGAAATAGAGCCAGAGTCTCTCAGAGAGAGAAAGGAATGCAGAGATTGAATTAGAACTTTCAGAGAAACTAAAAGATATTAAGCCACACAGACATGAAGTTTTAGTTTTAATAAGTAGAAATATATTTTAAGTGCCTTGAGAGACTTTGTTAGCTAATAAAAGCCCTAAAGACTAGTTTAAAGCTCAGTAGTGTTACCTTTTACAAAATTAACTTAGCTCCAGACATAAATGAAAACATAATAGAACATTTCTTGCATTTCTAGATAGAACAGGTAGAACCATTTTTGTGAATAGATAGAACTATTTGTCGATTTTGGATAAAAACTGACACTACTTTCACACATTAGAATCAACCTCAAATAGGTTTAGAAAAAATGTTTTAGAATTGTGTTTTTAGATAATGAGATGATTTATGAATAAAATCCCCCTGTATTGGGGTGCAAGAAGAAGATGATGAAAAGGAAGAAGACAGGAAGAGAAGGAGAAGGAGGAGAAGAAGGAAGGATAAGGAGAAGAAGAAGGAAAATAAGAAGATGATGATGAAGAAGAAGATGATGATGAAGAAGAAAAAGATGATGATGATGAAGATGATGATGAAAAAGAAGATGAAGATGATGAAGATGATGATGGAAAAGATGATGAAAAAGATGATGAAGAAGAAGATGAAGAAGGTGGGGGAGCTGCTGCCTCTGCTCGGAACATTGGGACTCTATGCCAGCAAGCTTTTAGCATAGACTTTCTTTAATACTCTCAACTCTTCACCTTCAAGGCTGATGTATTCATGCAATGAACAACTTTACAGCAACCAACAACTACTCTTGGCCCTTTGAAGACCCAAGACCCATGCAAAACTCGACAGCTGTGATGCCAGCAGGGCTGTGCAAACCAGGAGCACAGGAGCTGTCTGGAAGGGCCTCCTGAATGACTGCCCCTGCCTGAGGGTTTCAGCCTGGGCTGCCACGATTGCCACCAGGAAGAAATTGGCTTTTCTGTGCCTATTGTGTCACCCTAAATTACAGCCTACTTGCTCTGCCCAAAGAAGTTCAGATGAGTCATTCCCTACTGCTCATTTCCTGTCACTACCAACGTGGGAAGAGGTGAGGAAACCAAGGGTAGAGCTGCACCTACTGGAGATGCCTGAAGTCATGAGAAATTTATTCTGCCAGATAGTTATTGACTCAAAAGATCAATGACACTAAGACAAAAAGCTGTTATTTTTATTTGCTGGATTAGGTTTTGATTCTAAATCTGTTCCTGTTAATATTCAAGGAAGTATAATCTGTGTGAAAATTAATGGGAAATGAATCACTGCATTATAACAAGAGAAGTGGGATCACAAACTCGGTTGTCGAGAAATTTGATTTGTGCTGTATACTGAATGCAGTCCAGGGGGCTGCAGTACCTCATGTGAAGGATAAAAGTGAATGTTTTATAGACCTTTTTATGGTTAAAATAGGCAGTATCATTACAAATGCAGCTCTTGCAAATTTCTTTTTCAATCTAGTGTAAACTAGAAACTTGTAAACTAGAAACATTCTGAAACCTGGTTTTTAATTCAATATAAAACAAAGAAAAAAATACTGAAGTGTGAATCATGTTTCTCCAGAACATTCCCTTCAGTTTTATTCAAAATTCCATTCAAAATCCTATTCTTTTACAACCCTGACTGGTTATTTTGGGCAGGTAAGTCCAGAAATGTTGACACTGCTTCAGGAAGACATAACTATGTGAGTCCTCCTTTTCTGAGTTGTTAGAAAAGGGAAATGCACCTGTAAGGATCTATATATTTAATAAACAAATTAGAAAGTGGGACAAGAAGATAAATTATTCTTTCTCTTTGTGTTTTAATTGTTCTTACTTCATCTCTCAGCATTAAGTCAGCTTCTCCCTCAGCCATCTCTGTAAGACACAGAGAAGCTCCCCACATTCCTTCCGTGGTTTTGAGACAAGAGGAAAAGCATGGCAGTGGCCCATAAACTCCTGTAAATCTTTTAGTTTCCACAACTGAAACATAAAGGGGCACACCTCAGTGAAAGTACTCCTGTAGGGTAAATATAACTGAGCTATAGCCCAAAAATAAATCCCAAAGCAACACTACTTGTAATGAACATGATGGAGCTGATGAGTTTCTGAATTCAGACAGGAGTGTTCTGCCCTGAACTGGAGGATTTTGTTGTTAGAAAAAAGGAAAACTGCTACCACTAAAATAAAAAAAATAAGAATAAAAAAAAATCCACCAACAAACCAACCTCCTCTTAAGCCATTTTCCAGTAAAAGTAGCTTTTATACCTAAATATCATTACACAAGTAAATTCTCACTTTTTCTCTTCACACACCCTCTCCCTCATGCATGTTTCTGTGTATTACAGATATGAATTTCACACAATTGGAAGAAAAAACATTGCCAGAGATAATGCATGCAACTATGTGGAAAAGCCAACAGCAGTAGCAGAAAACAGTAAAGCTCTATTTACTCATGTCTGGCATACAGATATTGTAGCAACTTCCTGGATAGTTTCCTTTCCAAAAAATACTGTATGCAGGACTAGAGCTCCTGAAAGCAAATCTGTTGCTCATGTGCAATGGAAATTTCAGAAAAAATTTTTTTTTTACCATGTCACTGTCTCTCTCTTCCACTTTTCCTTCAGTTGATGACTTGCAAACATAAATCTTTTACAGGAATTCCATCTGTTTCTGACTTTTTAATGCAAAACCCAGGTACTGTTGTGCTTGAGGTGTAGAAACAAATCAAGATCTTTCGCTTCATTTGGGCAAGAATAATTTCATTTGTTGAGTTACTACACCCAAATTTAGCATCCTATTCTTTTAGGTGATCCATCAACCCAGAAATGGCAATCCTGCATCCAGGATCTCTTTGCATATCTTTTCCTGAGTCATCCCTTTAATCCCTCACTGAATATGTTATTTGTCATTCTTTGTACTAAATAATGAGTAGCTTAAAAAATACATCTGCTGCAAAATAGACAAAAAATTCACTGCAACCAAAGGTGTGGCTAAACCCTCTCCATGAGAAGCACCTGGCCAATTTTATACTCTTCACTTCCTCTCTTCAAGAACAAATTCACTTCTCCTATTTACCAGCAAGGGACTGTGACTGGTGGCACAAAACATGCAGGACATGAATTAAACATCCCAATTTGCAATGACCTTTACATCAAGAGAAAGGCAGAGTGGTTTTCCCAGGAGCTGGAGTGTACTTGCAGCTCCCATTTCAAAGTCACTTCGTCATCTTTGAAGAGAAAGTCCTTTAAGTCCAGGAGTAATGCAGATTTTCATATTGCTTTGGGATTTGCTGTGCAAATCCCACACAGTGCAGTGCTCATGGTTCACATCAGGACTCACTTGAACAATGCAAATCTAATATACCATCCCAAATTGTTCTGTGTTCACATTTTCTTCTGTGCATACCTGAAATTTAAATTACCTATATAACTCTTTCCAGACAAGTTTTAATTATTCACTGGTTTAAATTATTCATATTTAGCAGAGTCCCTGCATAACACCCTCTGATTTTTTTAATAAAGTAATTTTACAAATACTACGGACCTGTAAAGTTAGAAAAGCCCTCCTGCATTCCCAAATCCAATATTCCACTGCTATTAGCAAACATTCATCTACATTGCAGTCCCCATTTTCACATACTTCCACTACAAAATTTTCTTTCAAGGATTAAAATTCTATTTTGTCTTGTAGGGCTGAAAGAGAGCCATGCCCATGAGCATCTCAGATGTGGTTAGCTAGCCAGAACCTCATTGACTCAATAATCTGGTGTTTTAGGAGACTTTGGGGTGTTGACAGAGCTGAGCCATCTGCTTCCTACCCACTGAGACTTCTCCAGGGGCAGCTGTAAGGGACTGTCCTCCAGGCACACCTCCTGGCTGACCTCTCTCAAGATGCTCCTTCATTGGTTTTAAACTGCCTGGTAGCTTCCACAGTTTTTCTTAGACTGTGTAAAATAAAGTTCAAAGCATTATCTAGGCAAAAAAAAAAAAAAAAACAAAACAAACACCCAAACCTCTTTTTCTATTCTATGCTGAAGCTCACATTACTGCAAGCCATATGGCTGCTCTTCTCCTGCTCCAGGGATCATTAAAACAGGGTGCCAGAAGAAGTGGATCAATGGGCATTGACTGTCTGGAAGGAAAACAGGAGGTGACATCCCTGGGAAGGTTTCACTCCAGCACTGCTTCCTACTGTGGCAAAATCCAATATTTTATCTGAGGACAGAGATGTATCCTCATAGTATTTCCACACAGGCCCTATCACCTTCATGCTCCATGCAGGAGGCTGAAGGACAGATTTTTATAAGGTATTTAGATGGTTCATTTTTTGTTGTTTGCTCTCAAACCCCTCCACGTCTCTGCTCCTCATCAGTGCAGCAGCCCAGTGCCTGGGTCACTCTCCTGAAATCAGAAATAGAGCTGTCCTCTCTCAAATTCCCTCTAACATCCCAGATGAGCTCAATAACCACTCCTACTTTTCCCACTTAACTCCAGTCAGTGCTTGAAACTTCAACCTGCACTCCCCTCCCTGTCGCCTCAGATCTAATTCTCCTGAGCAACAAAAAAGCCAACTGAAAGCTAAATAAACAAAGTAATTAAAGAAAGATAAATGAAACAGGAAGGTTTTAATGCCCTTTGTCCTGGACAGTCTGGAATGAGGTGTCTGACTTCTTCAGGGGAGTGACTGTTATTTAAAATCCAGGCAGGCTTTTTACCTTGGCTGAAGGGGAAATGAATCATTGTTGGTGTGTTAATGCAGTTAACACCAAGTAGCACCAAGGTCCAGGGGTGGAGTGTGTGAACATGTTTGTTTCCAGTAACAGCTTCACATTTGAATTTTTCTGGGGGGTAGATTTTCATTAAAGGGTGATGGATTGATTCCAGCTTTTCACAGCCACTGAGACAGGGAAAGCCAACAAGAGACTACTCACTGAAATTAAATTTTACAGTGATGTTTCAGCAATCTCTTGTTGTGCCAGGAAGAACAAAACCAATATGAAATAATTTTATATTAGGTGTCATATTAATATAATGTCAATACCCAAGCTCAGCTGTCTGGTCTCAGAATAATGGGGTCCTGCATTGGATCTATTTTACTGAAATCAAAACTGTCAGGACAGACAATCCCAAAGCAAATTCTGGGTAATTCTGTTAAAGCAAAGACTCCTCTGGCTGTGCTGTCTCATGACTCTGGGTCCTGTAATGCCACAAGATGGCACAACAGACTATAGTCAAATCACAAAAATCAACCACCAAAACCAGCACCCAGCTCCTAGAGCAGCTTATTACAGCAACATAGGCTTTAAAATTTCATCCACATCCAGATCACCTGCTCAAACAGAGGTGCAACTGTGTGAAATTACCTTATTTCTTTCCTTTGCTCATCCTCTAGTCCAAGCAAGCACTGACCTCCTAAATTTTTGCCTCAGGCAACTGCATCTCTTCAGGAAGTTTCCCAGGTTTTTTTGCTTGCTTGTTTGATCTGTTTTACTTTCTTGTTTGGTTTGTTTTGCCTTTTTTTTTTTTTGTGGTGGTGGTTTTTTGTGTGTGGTGTTGTGGTGTTTTTTTGGGTTTTTTTTGGTTTTTTTTTTTTGTTTTGTTTTGTTTTGTTTTGTTTGTTTGTTTGTTTTTTTGTTTAGGTTTGGTTTGGTTTGGTTTTTTTTTGGCTTGGGTTTTTTTTTTGCGGATGAGGTTTTTTGACGGAGAGAGAAGCAATTTTAAAAACCAAGCTATTTTTTTCACATTTATAGAAGTGGCTCTATTCCTTTCAACATTTCCCATATGATATTTGTCCTGTAACACCCAGCAGTAAAATGATGGATGTGTGAGAGGTTCTCTTGGCACAGCATTTGCCCCTGTGCAAACATCCCTTCACAGGACCCTTTGTTTTGCTGCCAGTGGCAGAGCCTGAAGTCAGAAATCTGGACTGAGCCAGGACTTGGCAGGCTCCAGGTGGAAACACAACCTGCCAAACCAGCACCCTGACAGATTATGCTGTTACCCTTTCTCTCTGCTGGTGTGCAGCAGCAGCCCAAATGAATGAACTGCCTTTGTTCCTCATCAGAGAAGGCAGCACAAGTGGCTCAAGCTGTGCTAATGATCTTCCCCTGCTCTGCAGCCCTGTAGGGGCTTGGTTTGTGCTCAGTGTTTGTGTTCCTATCATCCTCCTGGAACAGACTGTGGGTGTTTGTGCACATGTGCTCAACACTTTTTAAGAGAACAAAGACCTAGCACAGAAGCAATTATTCAAAGGCTTTCTACTGGTTTTTATGTCAGGCTTTTGTAGCAATTGTAAAGGGGTTTTTTGTCTTTACACACATATTTGAATCCAGAGAGATGTCATTGCAGGTTATTTGGTAAGTTCTTTGGCAAAGTCCTTGGGTGAAATCAGTTTATATTTGCTAAACAAGGTCAACAGTGCCTGTGACCAGGATTAGTTATGGGAGTTTCTTGACTTGCTGGGAGATGCCACAAAGAATAATCTATCCCTGAGCTGTTTGGGTTTGGTTTTTAATGTGACTGATGTGTTTATGAGTTTCTAATTCAGTACAAGCAGTACTGCTTTTAGGAAGATGAGATAGCTTGAGGAAGGCTGACTTTAAGCCATCAGAATTTAAAAAATGTTCTTGCTTCTCTCTTTTCCTGCCTGCTTCTCCTTTCCAGTGATACCCAATATGGAAGTATGACTATAACTATAAAACTCAGGACTAAAGGATAAATCAGGTTGAGAGGAACCTCAGATTGTCCTTGTGAACCTGAGCAACAGGGAATAAATACTCCATTACAGCCAGTAGGTCACCTGCTGCTTTGTATACATACTGCTAATCCACTGAAATTGGATTAAAATTTTTCCCAAGAAGTTCACTGTGAGGGACTTCATCAGTTACAGCTCCTGTAGCTGAACAGCAGCTTTTGTAAAACATAACCACAGGTACTCAAGTGCTCCAGTCTGATCCAGTAACAAACCTCAGGCAGGAAAGTGCATATATTTTATATATAGAAGAAGTTTATAAGAAAGACTTCAATAAACACAAGCGAAACAGACTCAAGGAACAGCAGCCAGCAGATGAATGCATGGTTTCAAATAATGTTCAATTTGTCCAAGGCCTGTGAAACCTTGATCAGTACCAGCCAAAGACAAAGTGCTTTCCCTCTTAAAGCCAAACTGGGCACTGGGCAGCCTTACCATGGCACTGGTCCCTCTGCAGCACAGCTGGGAGGTGTGGATAGCATTCAACCCTCCAAACCCCCAGCCAAAGGCATGGCAACGTCCTCACAGAAAGGACCTAGGTCCCACGCCAGTCAGGGGATGGTTCTCAGTGGCAATCAAAAGAAAATCTGTACCACAGCCAAATAGCTACCTTCTTTCATCCTGGCAGCTCTGCCTCTTATCTACAGGCCCGTGTCTTTGTCAGGTTCATTTTCTCTGTGTGTAGCAGAAATCTCATCTGTTGTACCCAGAGAGCTGCGAGTTCTGTTTTGCCCTTGGCAGCCAAGATACCAAACCTCCCCTGTGGCTCCTTTTTTCTTCTCCCATTCCCAGGCAGCTACAGCATTCTGGGATCCATCCAGGATGGATGAGTGACTCTCTTGGTTTAATTTTCACTTTTGTATTATTTTCTCTCCTTTGGGAGCACGAGCTGAAGAGCGTTTACCGAAGACAAAACTATTATCAAGTCCAAACTGGCTGCCTTTATTTCTGACCATTTATTCCTGGGCTATATTTTTAGCTCATTTTGTTCTCCTCGAGTCAAACAGTTGTTCTCATTTATAATTCTTGTAACCAGGCTCTCTTTTTTCCCAGCTGACTGCTCACACACATTGCCATCGCTCCAGACCTGTCACTCACTAAATTATTTTCCAGGACATCCAAAAGCATAAATGGCCACAGACTCCACTGCTGTGCATGACCCCCAAACTGCTGACTTTCAAACACCTAGATTGCAATCAGCAGAGAAATCCAACATCTTTAAGTAGCCACTAGTTCAGCAAGGACAACAGCAGTCAAGCATCTCACAAATAACTGGGGAATTGGAAGCTCTTGCATATAAGAGTGTAATTCATCTCCACTCACAAGTCAAGATTTTAGGCAGGGGGGCAAATCAGAATAATTTGAAATATTTAGTATTATAACACTGACACATGAACATTTTTGGTGTACCCCATCTTATTTTTAGCAGTGTTTCAGCAAGCAAATTTTGCATCATTTTCTGCTTCTCCTGGTGCTTTCTACCTTAAGTGGCATCACTGGTTTCAAGGGCACCCCTCACAGCTGGCAAACTACACATCTTACCCTTCAAACACAAGCAAAGGGACAGGATCCTTTTCCACAGCTCCCTCCTATGTCACCTGCTATGAACTTCACATTCTAATTGAAAATACCATTGTCTTAATTTTCTACTTGTCAGGCATGGCGATCTCACGACCTGATCTTGAGAGAAAAGAAATAGCTTTCAAGGCAAAAGAGAAATAGTTTGCTTCAGAAGTTACACTCAGAACTCCTGTCAACATATGTTTAACCCAAAGGTTTTAAGTGGCATAGAAGTGAAGGCATGGAACAAGCACCACACTTAGTGCTTTGATCTTAATTAATTTAGTTTTCGTGTATTCAATTAACCATAAGTGTTGATGAGAGCAAAATGATAATTCTGGAGCACAGTAAATAAAATGCAATTAAAAACACCAGTGTAGCAACACACCTGGGATTACATTTGTGCAAGAATGTGATTCAGTAACAGATTGAGGACACATGTCTCAGAAACATTAGTGAAATATCTGCAAAAATAGTGACAGATTTCTTTAATTATGGCATAAGCCTAATCAAGTTGCAAAAATGTCAGAAATGTCTGATTCAGCAGCTTCTTCTTAATGGCAATATAATATAACTGTGTCCAGCAAACAAAATAAATTTCCTCCTGGTAGATCTGCATGTGGAGGAAAAGCTTTTCATTATTCTTTATCAATACCTGATTTTAAGTCCAAACTTCCTCATGCACTGGTCACTGCAGACTATTTAGAGAATTCCTATAAAAATGAAGCTCTGTTGGCATAAAACACCATCTCACCTTTCCAGCAACTGCAGTTTTCACATATGTACCACACAGTGAAAAAATATTAAATAGACCTGTTGTGTCTGATAACAAATGAGGTCGTAAGCTGAACATATGGCCTGGAAGATTTAAAAATTTCTGTCTCTAAAAGTAGAATTAATTGGGCTTTTAGAGAGTCACTGAAAAAAAGATTCCTTATTGGCTCATTTAGTGTCAAGCTATCACCCAGTCCCAAATAAAAACCTTCACAAGGTCATGTTTCTCATGGATATGAATGAAATTAGCAGTATCACCTCTTAGACAGGTAGTCCTTTCCTTCCTGTATTTCTTTTGCCTTGCATTGGACCACAAAAATCAAGGTCTATCAATAATAAATTGTACAGATCCTGAAAAAGGTATTACTTGTAGAATTTATTGATATGCCTTATTAGAAGGTATATGTTAAACAAAAACAATAAAGCAAAACTACAGAGCACTAGTAAGGCTGATTTGCTAAAACAAATATGATCTAGGGCAGTAGCAGAGAAAAAATTTAATATGATTTTGGAATTAAGCAGCCATTAGTAAAAAGAAATAGGAGCTTCCTGCTCCACACAACTCAGATGCTCAGGGAGCACTCTGGGCAAGCCCTGAGCACCCCAGTGCTGCTGTTTGAGAGACTCTGGTGTAGCAGGTGTAAGACACTACCTTGAATCCTGTGTCCTTCTGGACAGGAGACCTGAAGTAGGGGAAAAAAAAAAGTCAAACATAAGGCCAGTGTACAATTAAAAAGGGCTTGAAAAGACAGTTTAGGAGAAAACTGCAAATAAAGGGAACTGATAACAATTTAGGTCATAAGACACTTGTTTACCAGTAAAGCACTGAAAAAGCAAAGGGTTGCAATGAATTAAGATCAATGATATAAAATAAAACCAAGGAAAAACCCCCCAAGATCAGCATTCAAGACACAGAAGTCTGTCAGTAGAAATGGTGAAGACCTCCTCAAGAAACTCTTTTTTAAAAAGAGCTCCTGTGAGCAAAGGGTAGATGGCAGAAAACACTCTGGTGCTGTGGGGGGCTGAGATGGATCACCTCTCATGTTTTGCTACGCTCCCAAACTGACAACCACAAGGATTGCAGCTGCAAGTCAAAAATGCAGCACCTTCAGGGATGGTTTGAAACATGAGATCACAAACAGAGGCACAACAAACACCTGGGCAAAGTTTCACCAGGGGTGGTTTAAAGAAAACAGGGGTGTAACAATAATTTCTGTTGACTGGGGGAAATAGAGTTTTCAGGGGAGAGAGATGATTCTTCTTTTTGCATCCTCTCCCCAGGCCATTGGTGGGTATGAGAAATTCCTTTAGACTGGTCTTTCACCCACTTTTGAAGATGTCATTGTCCCAAATGAGTAACCAAGCTGAGCAATTGAGTCACACCCAAGAGACTGAAGTGAAAAATTTTTGTGTGTCTGCTTCAAATAAAAATGCAAGTTAATGTTATCTGGTTTTTAACCTAGAGAGCAGAAGGAGTATTAAATATTATTTAATATAGTATTAAATAGTATTAAATAGTGAGGAGTATTACAAGATGTTTATTTCTTTGGGGGGTCTCCCATCTCCCCACATAAGGAGACACAGAAAAGGCTGTGGTCTTCCCAAATCTAGACAGAGAGGAGCCCAAGGGACAAATTAAATACCTGCCCTGTTTTCTCAAAGAAAAACACAATTTTCTATACATAAGTAGTATTTTAAATGCATCTATTTGTCATCTGGCACTGTGGAAACCCCAATGTCTCACATCCAGAGTTTACATTCAAAGATCTTCAGCATGAAACAAAATAGATGTCATTTTATGGCTAAACTGCAAAGAATATAAATAAAAAAATAAAATTTCTGACTGCAAAATATCTGATACAAAAGTATCAAAATTCATTTCTCCCCACGAATATTCATTCAATCACAGAAGCAGAGAAAACAGAGCCACAAGGGAAATCATCAGGTCAGTCAGTCCTTCTTCTTCAAGGTAAAAAACAACTATTCCAAAAAGCAGAACCTGTAAATTAGCCTTCAGTTTAATGTGCAGTTGCCTTTCACTATTTTTCATGCTGTGGTGACAAAAAATAAAGAGGACCAGAGCTGATGAAAGCCACATTTCAAACCAACAACAAACAAAATATTTTTCTCTTGAGACCAGTATGCAAAACCCTTCCAATTACTGTAATGAAATGTGAAGGGTGTACAAAAAATGAGGAACACCCATCTAATGAAAGAAATGAACATTGTGAAATGAGTGATTTGTTGGATGCTGTGAGCACGAGCAGCCATGAATCCTTTTCAGAAGCAGTCAGAAAAGCTTACAATGGCTCATAAATCTAAAACTGGGGGGTGGGGGGGGAAGAAACAGAGGCAGAAATAAAGTAAAGCAGCTGAAAGGAATGTGAACCTCAGTCATACACATTTTAGTTTAGCTGCTCTCAGTTTTCCTATATTTCTCTTTAGCCAGGTAAATTCCAGTACACAGGTGTGGTTTTGTACACATCTCACATCCTGACATTGGTCTATGGAAAATGCACACTCAGAAATAACTTCTCTCATTGATAACAGAGCTGCTTTTACAGTTCTATCTTCCTAGGCAGCAAAACTAGCAGATCATCCAGCATATATGAAGATAAAGATGTTATTTGAAAGTAATAATAGATGCAGACTCTTTTCCCAATTATATACATGAGGAAACAATTTAATCTGTTCTTCCAAACACGCTCTCATAAGAATAATGTCTTTTATAACTTTGGCATTTTGTTGCCAGTACCTCTGGGCATTTGTTATTTTTGGGACTAAAGGCAGTCAGAAGGCCTGCATATAAACATTTTAATTTATCTGGGTGATATTTACTGGGGAAGAACTATAGAAAATACATGGAACTTTTGTGGTTTTACCCTCTTATGAAATACATATGTACAGGAGTATATGAAATATGAAATACAAATGTACAGGAATGCAGTTAACTGCTGCTTACACATCCATATATTATATATATTATATATTATAATGGCTTACACATCCATATATTATAATATTATATATTATAATGGCAAAAGTGATAACTGAATTTTTAGCTGAAACAATAAATAATTATATTAAAATCTTATTAATCTTTACTTTTAACATTCAACAAATACAAAACTCAATAAAAGTTGGTTTCAGTGTAAGACTACCTTGATGTAAAAAAGAAAAGCCTCCAAGGATTAGTGTACCTGATTAAATAAAAGTTTGAATTGAATAAACCCAAAATGGAAAGAAGGAAAGGGATATGAATGCTCAAAGAGCACGCTGAATAAGAGTAAATTATGCAAACATGGAGAAAAAATACCACTCTGCTCACTTTCTTTGTCTCATTAGAGACCTGGGGAGAATTTTGAACATGCTAAGAGAAGGCTGCTGGTTTGAGGTCCAGTGAGCTGTAAAAAAAATCACAGTTGTTCACTGGCTGAGTTTAATGTTCATGGAGGATGCTGGACATGCAGCACTCCAGGGTGAAAAGGTCTTTAGTCAGTTCATGGCCAAAATTACAGAAACTGCCACGGGCCTATTAACCATGCACCAGGCCACTTCCATCACCTTGGTCTAGTGGATCCCATGCTGGAGTGGAAAAAGCTCTTTGATGGCAGTTGTCACTCAAGAATATCTGAATTACCTCTTCAAAAGACAATTTTTCATCTTTATGGAGCGATGTAATTGCCTTTACTAACCCTCATTGTTACACTAGAACAATTTCAGCTGTTCAGAAATGGGACCTTTGAGACATGTTTCGTGACATAGGAGCTATTGTAAAAAGACTACTTTTAAGCCCTAATTAGGTTTAATCAAGACTAATTTGTCCTGGCTACTCATTGCTGTCTCTGTTCAGCACTTTTTCACCCCCTGATTTTTTCTGTTATGACCTGTTTTAAATCAGGCTGACTTAAAAAAAAAAAAAAAACCCACAACCACAAACATTTTAGGCAGGATTTTTTTGTTCTGACCAAAGATATTTTTTTTTACATATTCATCAGGACAGCCCAGAAGAAGTTAACTCAGTTGACAGAGGGCACTCTACTTCCTAGAGACCAGAATATGCTGCCAGGGGAAGAAAAGAGCTTACACTAAAACCACAAGAAAAACATTTCTGTGACAACCTAAGATTCTCCCTCTCATTAAATTAGTGCCTTTCTAAGCTTACTGAAATAAATTTCCATGCTCTGGGAAACCATGGAAAGAGATTAGCTGATTTCAGGCATGAGCTGGAAGCTACAGAGTGTGTCTGCTGGTCCTTGGCTCCACAGCAGGTGATTTCAGATAGAAAAGGCCATCTGTGCAGTACAACTTCCCCAAAGCCTGCAGGTCACTGTCCAGCAGGAAACTCTGCCTCCAAACTTTCCCCTTTCCTTTCCTCAAGGCCTTTCCCAACACTCTAACCCAGCTCATGTTGAATCAGAACTGAAAAAAAAAAAACAAAAACAAAAACA
>WBNO01011763.1:37550-78526 GCA_013400575.1 Peucedramus taeniatus
ATTATAATAAATATATATAATTATATAATATAATATGCATAATTTGTGCACTATATGTAAACCAAATCTGGCCTCCAGTCATCTCTTCCTCTCCTTAACACCAGGTCACCCTTATTTGTGTGCCTGAGTATGGATTTGATAGCTAAATTTATGGATAAGTTTCAAAACTGTGGTGCAACTATAATGGAAAATTAAAGTGCTACCATTCAGCCCAATTTATTGGCTGTGGCAGTGCCAGATGTTCTGGGGAACAGCACAAAAAGTGTCCTTCAACTCTTAGGCTGATCCAAAGAGAAAATTCTTTTTAACCTTTGCTGTCAGCAAATCATTTAAGTGTTAACAAATATCATAATACAGCTGAGAAATCTGAAACTTTGAGCTTTGCAGCAGAAATGCTGTTTGTAGTTTTAGGCAGCATTGTGAAGCCTTAAATTTCAGGGTTTTTTAATGCTTTCAAAAGGCAGCTGCCTTCCCCTTCAGCAGTACCCTGAAGTGTATTAAAATACCACAGGAAGGGCATTAATAAAACAGAGGTGCATCAAATGAATAAAAATAAGAAAATGCTGAGGGGTCTGAAATTGTAGGAACTATAATCATGTTTACAAGCTTTTATTTAGTTTTGTTTAATACACCACTAATGGATGTTAAAGATAGTGGTCCACATCCTCAGCTTGGGAAAAAAAATCAATAAAGTTTAAATAGAACTGGATCAGTTGTGGTTCTGCCCTTCTATCCTGGTATTTACATTTCTGGTTGTTTATTTGTCTTCAGTCTGCTTCTTGAAGACTAAGTTTTGCAAACTGTGAGAAAACCATGATCTTTTGGAGACTATTTCTGGTGCAAGTCTCACTGCTGAAAACATCATCACCCTTTCATGGAATCTCATTTTGACTGGGCCTGCTCACACCTTCTTATTGCTCAAAAGGAAAATTAAAGTTCACACATTCCATGGTAGGCTGTGGGCAACTTGAGTATAAACCATAGTAGAGGACCTTACCTCAGGGTATTTATTTCTCTGAAAAAGTGTCTCCTCAATCCCAAATTTTTGTAAAGATAAATTGGTTTTTGTGAAACAGATTTTTTTTTTTAATTTTGACAGTCTTGGTATAAATGTTTTGTAAAGAAGAGGATGCTTTCAATGATTTGCCTTAAATATGTAAGATTTCAAGAAGGAAAAAAGCATTTCTGTATTGTTAGAATAAATGTTTCAATTTATTCATTCCTACTCTACTGCCCTATCCAAAAGTGCATTAGGAAGCATCAATGTGATTAAATCCAATTACAACATATTTACAATAGCAATTCATCCTGTAAGTGGGTAAAATTTGTGCATGACCATAGGAAAAAATCTTCCAGCTATGGAAAATAATCAATTTTTATAACCCAAGTTAACTCTGCAGTTGGAAACACACCATATCCTCTCTGTTGTAGCATTGCCAGAACCAAAGCTGGTGCTGCATGCCCTGAACAAATTGGCCAACAACTAAATTTCTTTCAGAACATAGAAGGGAGAATAAAGAAGGCCCCATAGAGTAAAGCATTATTTGCTGAGCTGGTGCACCAGAACCTTGAAAATCACTTCTAATTACAGCAGCAGCAAAGCTCCAGACAACTTTCAGATCAAATTTTCAAGGGAAAATTGTGTGAAGGGACACAAGGAGAGGTTCCTTGTTCAAGGTGACAGCAGCACCACTGGGAACAGAGCCCTGGCTTCCCTCACACCATTCCATGCACCACACAATTAGAATGCTGTGCACAGTTTCACTGCACACAATTAAAAAGATTTAAAAAGAGACATCTGAAATAGCTCAAGAATGCACAAGTCATGAATCAGAACAACTTTCAAATGTGTGGCTATGCTTGTTTGCCTGGAATCATCCCAGCCACAGATGGAATAATTTCACACAGACTATTTTGACTGTGAACACTTTATGAATTTGGGGGTCATAGGAGCATTTAAATGTTGAGAATTCTACAGATCCAGCTGCAAACCAGGATCTGAGGAGTGAGTCTTCATTCTAGATGCCATCAATGCAAGTCTGTTAATCCTGACATTCAGATCCCCTGGATCATTTTCAGACTCCACTGCATCTAAAACCACCTGATTTCTCTTTCCTGATGTGAAAGATGTATAAATAACTCCTCCACAAAACATCTCACAAGACTGAGCGGGCCCACCAACAAGAGCACCTCCAGTGATACTTTGAAATTACTGCAAAGGGTTAAAGAGAGAAATGTTATGATTTATGCTCCATCTCCCCCCTTGAACAGAGAGAGGGAAACATGAGGTGGGTGATGTCTCAGTGTTTGGTTCCAAGTCCAGGATGGCTTGGGTTGATGATCTCTGATGATCCCCTCAAGGAGGGAAGCAATGTCCTGAGGAATGGGGCAGGCCTGGCTCTGTGTGCTTGGATCTACAGGCAGCTGCACAATGGGAGAGGAAATAATGGAGAGGAATTTAAGAAGCAATCAGCCAGAAAATCCTTACCTTTTTTGCCATCTGTCTGAGCTGAGAGGCCTTAGGGGATGAGCCTGTGGAGAACACAATGCTGGGAGGAATTAATGGTGGAATTCTGCAACAAACAGAGGGACTCAGTCTGTCCCCAGACTGTGGCCAAGTTTCTTCTCCCTAAAAACTTTGGGATGTGTTTTGGGTCTGAGTGCTGCCCAAGGCCAGCCAGCCCCTTGATTCCTTTCTACAGAGGTCCCAGTGGCAGGGCAGAACATGAGGCTGATGGAGGACTCCAAAACAAAGCCCAAATTTCTGTTCCTCTCCTCACAACAGTGAGACAGATGCTCTCCAAGGTCCCAGGGCTGGGGATGCTCTGTGGACACTGATTCACAAACTGCAGAAAGGGACTGGGGAGGGGTTTTTAGTCAGGCCATGAGGCACAAAGGCAACCTATTATTAGTAAATATTTAGAATAGAGACTCGGCAAGGTAAAGATCTTGTCAAGCCTCTAAAGGGGGGAAATGAAGCCTCAGGTTTGAGCTTTCCTATTTTTCACATTCTGTGCTGCTCTAGTGTGTAGTTCTGAATTTCATATCAGGGGATGCTGAGCTCTCTTCATAGAGCAGGGAGACAAAACAATTCCTGCTCTAGCTGGGGACCAAGGACAAATGATCCAAATCTCAGCCCAAGAGCACAAACAACGTGGGCTGAAGGGAGAAAAACAAGTAGGATGGGACTGCATGGGCTGCAGCTGGAATTGGACAATGAACTCCAATCTGCAAATGGAGCAGAACTGATCCAAGGGAGAGTTCTCATGACCTGTTGTCCATTTTGGGACCGTTTTGATTCATCTTGGGAGCAGCCCTGGCTGGGCTCTTGTGCTGCCCAAGGTGGATCCATTGAGGCCTTCTAATAAATTCTACTTTATTTAACTCTGTCCAGCCTCTGCTCTAGGCCAGCCTTCACAAGGCATCACTGCACTTGGGGCCAGCTGTGTGGCATGAGCAGATGTTGAGCTGAGCAGGTCCCAAATTCTCCCTTAGACAGAGATGGGTTACATCTTGGCAGAGTTCCATTTCTACCATGAATTTGGGGTTCTCCACTGTGGGCAAGCACACTCAAAGGTCTCCCAAAACAGCCTGCCTCCCCACTTTCTATCAAGAAATCAGGACCCTGGAGAACCCACTTCTCCAAAAATATTTATTTGACAGCATGGAACGCAACCACACATTTTCCCAGTCCAGGCAGTGATATTCCTAAGCTTTCCTTTACTGCTCACTAAAAGTATTCTTTAAAAATACCTAGGTTTTTTGTTTTCTTTACATAATTGTCTCTAGTGCTGAAACCTGAGAATATTTCATTTTGAAAGTGACACTTCCCCCCAAAAGATTAAAACAGCCTAGGCTCTGCTTCCATCCTTTCCATTCAACTTTGATTTCCTTTTTACTGCTCAATACAAGAATATTTTAAATATTTATGTAACATTTTGTTCTTGAGATTGGGGTGGGGTTTTTACTGGCTATTCACTGAAATAACAGGTAGAAAGATTCAAAAAGTGGAAGAATAGTAAGAAACACAAAGAAAAGAATACATGAACACACGCCAGGCACCTCCTCCAGATACCATTTCTGCAGCATTATAGGAAAATAAAAATAGAAATGAACACATGAAAGAAACTGTGAAGAGGTTTTGTCAAAAATCTGCTATACATGAATTGAAAAAGCTTGCAATCAATACAGAGTGAGGAAAAAAAATGTAACCAGGTATAGGAACATTGATGTGCCTGGCAACTTGTTTTGGAAAGCACAACTTAGTGATCCAGCAATACATCAACTTCACCCCAAATAACAAGCAAGAGAGCACTCAGAGGATGAGCCTGTGAGGAATTTCAATATGACAGTAATAATTTTATTAATATGATGTGCCCCATTGGTGTGATATTTATGTCTTTGCTTTATGATTCCAAGATGTTAATTCAGGCAGGAAAACTGGCAATGGCTTCCTACAGCAGCATTTACCAAACTTAAAAGGACAACACAGGTGGGCTTTTTGCAAGGAAATTACACCTCAGGCTATTCTGAACTGCAGCATCTGCTTGTAAACACAGATAATGGAGTGCAAGAGAGAAAATGTGTAACATTTGGTGGATAAAAGCACAATTTCTAAGAAATTAGAGGAAAAAGTAGTAAGGAGTTCCATGAAGTCACTGAATTTCCCACAGCTATCAGGAACTTGGAACTCCAGGAAGAAAAAAATCTAATAAGCAAGTGATTACTCTAAAATGTGCAAATGTGCCTTTTCTAATGTTCAGAATATTTAATTTTAACACCTCCTCTTTGTTTACTTTGTTGAATCTTAATTACATTGTGTTCCTAATCAATGGCTGCAGTTGCCAAATGAAAGAAAAATGGTTATAAACAACAATTAAAGCCTTTTACTTCTGGTTTCCAGATCATGAGCACCAGAGGGACCTATGCTAAGGCCACAATGACCACAGGATTATGTCCTGTAGAAAATGGTCAGGTCCCCATCTCTACCTACTTGTGACTTCTGGACATCTTTGACTGACTTTGTATTTGGAATGCTAGAGTTGAAACATTTTAGCAAAAGATCTTTTCCAAGCTTCTTATAACACTAAAATTTATGTCAAGCAAGCTATGAGATGCAAAAAAAAAAAAAAAATATTTACATGCATGTGTGTGTCTGCACAAAAGAAGGAAAAAATTTAAAAAGGCAATGAAAACATAAATAGAATCAGGACAGACTCATATATAGGATTAGAAACCTAAATCCCACTCATGCTCCCAAAAATATGCCCTGCTTAAATATAAGGCTGGTAGACAAAAGAATTAAAAAATAAGAAAACAAGGCCTGTATAAAATATCTGCCCCTGTATTCAGTCATACTTTTTATTCTGCGCTGCTGCAGCTTCTGTTATCACATCACAAAACCTGCACAAATCCACAAGACACTGCCTGGAGAAAGAAAGGCTTTCTGAACAAACAGACAAATATATTTCTGTGGTTCCTGACACAAAGGAGTTTATAAAAGGTGTGAAAACTTGAATATTTTGTGTTTCCCTGAAGGTGAGAAATCTTTTACTTTGCATTTCCAAGAGGACTTCTCAGAATCTGACATTAATTTTCTGTGATTATGAGCCCTGGCTGGGGAGGGAGAAACTCTCCACAGAAAAGGTCTTTGATCCAAGTTAGTCACCATGGAGCACATAAATGTGAATTTTTTCTAAAGTGGGATACCCCTTTTGTTTATAAACAAATCATCCTGTGAGATTATACCTGTATGTATTACCATATCTTAAATTACCCTCTTCTAAACTTACAAAAATACCATAAAATTAAGGGCTGCATGTAATTCATACAGAATTTGAAAAGAAGTTAAAATCCATGATCCAATTGTCATGATCCAAGACCCGTTTTAAATAATAGTGTTAAATCTTTGGTAGGGTTGGAATTTTCACATGTTCTTGCACGATGGGATAGAGATTTTATAAGATTGTTTCTCCATATATCTAATATATGTGTGAATGTGACACCAAAATAAGTTTCTGTGTGCTTTGCTCTTGATTTAGAGCACTTTGCCTGATGAACTGCATCAATTCACACTGGTGTCAGTAGAAAATAATCTTTACTAACTTTAGTGTTGGAGGTGCAACCTGAAGTGCTACAATTGTAGTCAAAATGTAACTGCAAACATCACACTCAGGAACAGCTCAGTTTTCTTCTCACAACTAACAGAAGGTTTCATCTCTGAAATCCTTCATTCATTCCTCATTATCCTGCACTATGAAATCATTCCCTCCTGTTGCATCAGAAGAATGACTGGCTGAAAATTCCTCTGCTTGTCAGAGGAAAAGAGCTTTAAAACTTCAGAACAACTTGGAATCATTTTCACCATCAACCCTTTTGGAAGAATTTTTAAAATAATCAAAACCTCTAAGTTTTTTCCATTTCATTTAACAAGGAAAAGGTAGAGTCAACATTTGCTGGGTCAGATTTTCTATTCACATGGCAAAAACTGCAAATGACACATTATCTACTTTCTCATCTTATTTGTAAAGTGGGGGGAAAAAAAAATCTATTTTATTGAGCTGGATGCTCAGTGCTCTCTCACTAACACAGCATTAAGCACCCTTTTCTGCTGCTGGAGCAGAGCTTTGAATTAAACACCAAATCCCTTTTGTCAGGTGAGGCATGGCCAGTGCAGGCACCCCTCAAGCAGGGGTGACAATTTGGCACTCTGGGTCTATCACCAGGCATTACTGGCTAATGCATCACTGCTGGTAGGGCACAGCTCTTGTGCACCAACCAATTTAAGCTTTCTCCTTCCCTCTTCCCATCAAGGCTTTCATTGATATTGGTTCCTCTAATAAAAATTCCATTCTAAATCCAATCAACAGCTGTTTTAGTAGGCCAGAATCAGAAAATCAAAGATTTGAAAGCTTGTTTTTGAGTTTAAAAAAATCCTCCACAGAATCTGGGGAAGATATTCTCTCTGACCTGTGAGGAAACAGAAAGCAGCTCTGGAAATTTGATTTATACAAGTGCAAGGAAATTCAAAGTATGGAAATCATTTGCAATCTATCCCCTTCTAATGCAGGAAATTGAAGGGCATCAGGGACAGCTGTGGGGTTAAGGGACTATTCTGTGATTTGAATCCATCAGTATCCTCACTCTTACAAAATTCAGCAAGTGGATATACATCATTTCAACTTGAATTGTTCATGAGCATTCACCACCTCTCCTAATGTGCTCCTAAATATTTTCCTACAGGCTAAGAGTGCATACATTGAAAACTGCCCCAGCTCAGTTTGTGATCAAGTTTGTGTAAATCTTAAGCCTTTACCAAGTTACATTCACTGCAGGAAAGCAAAAATGTCTTATCCTCGGGTTTCACTGGATTTCCTGGGTTAGCCCTGAACTGGGATGCCCCAAAGGGTTCAGGGCCAGATTGGGCTCCAAACCTTACCCAGCTCTGCTGGCAGAAAAGAATCCTCACAGGTCTCTCAGCAATAGCAACAGCAATTTCAAAGGCACACAGGAGAAATAATTCATCCCTTCCAGCTTGGAAATGAAAGGTGTGTTTTAAAAGACATGAAAACTTTACAAGATCACTCGTGGCAAGCGATATTAACAAGAAAAAATGTGGCTGAAACAAGACAGGAGCTTTAATGAAGTGCTAGACATAGAATGAGGGACAGAGTGAACCACAGACTGAGCTCCAAAATACAAGAGTTTTACATCAAAGAGGTGGAAGAGGAAGGAGAAACTTTCCAAAATGTGGATTTCTTATGTGATTACATTATCAAAACCTGTTCAACCTTTTAGAAACTTTGAATTTTGGGCTGAAAAAATTATTAAACCAAAGTATTTCTAAAACAAGTGAATAGAAACAAATTTTTTTTGGTTGTTTTTTTTTTTCTTTCTTTTTTTTGTTTGTTTGTTTTTTTTGTTTTGTTTTGTTTTGGTTTTGTTTTTGTTTTTTTGCAATCGTGACACAAGAGTTCTGGTTAATGTTAGAAAAGAGAGTGATGCTACTGTTTCAGGATTTCCCAAATGGTTCATTCTTCCATGGACTAGGCAGTAGTAAAGACAAAAGTCCATATTCAAATATTAGAAGCTTTCAAACTACTGGGTATTTGAGTTAACTATTCAATAAATAGATTGATCAGTCTATGGCAAAACTTTTTTTTAAAGGAAGTATGCTATGAAAAATTAGATGAAAATATCAGAAAATTTATTAAAACATCCAGAATAAAACATGGTTGTTCTTCAGACAGCCACTTACAATCACATTTACTGTCTGGGCTAATGAAAATTGTTAATTATATTTTTGAAAAAAGTAATGTTCCATTTTTGTTGGAAGAAATAAATTGCGTAATTTGAGTAATCCATTTGTTGCCTTTCTTTTTTCCCCTTTATCTTTAAGGGAAAAAAAAGAGGGAAAACAAAAGAAAACTTTCCAGTTTTTTTTGTAAAAAAGGGTTAACTAAGAAGAGAACAACTTTATAGCATTTTGGGTTTCTCAGAAGCGTGTTGTGCCAGTGCTCTGCACACACAATTCAGCCATACACACAGAATTTTGTAACTACAAACACTGAAAGAACTTCCCTTGATGACTTATCCAGCAAACCACAGCAAATGGTTCCATTATTAGCTGGTTTTAACATAGAAAATGGTCACCTTAATGCATCACCAGGATCCTTTATAGAAAATTGGGTTATTCTGGTTTTGAGCTATGCAAGAACCAGGCCTTCTTGTTTGAAAGCAACTAAATCAAGCAAGAAGTAATTACAGGGTGTGTGGGATAGACAACATTACAGTAGAGTAAACATACAATAGGCTAATTTGAACTATAATTTGTTATTTTTCAGTAGTATACCATTGCTAATGGAAAAGGAGAAATATTGGAGAAAAATGCTCCTGTCTTAGAAACACAAAAATAAAGGTGAAGACAGAAAAACCACATTAATTACGTTTTGATTTACAATCTAACTAGAAACATTTTGTATTAATGGTTCAAGATACTAGAGGAAAATCTGGGGTTGTAGGTTATAGAAACTCATAGTTCCCTAAATTACATGCATAATTTGTGTGCATGCAAATACACCCAGCTAGAGATGGATGTTTCTAAAATTAGTAAAATATTTATACCACACAACTAACTGGAGTTACCCCACCTTAGACAAGCAGGGCAACTTCTAAGAACAGCATTACTTGAAAGATAAAGAAGCTATAATAGTGCCTACACTGTCATTGTCTAGATAACTACTGAATAATTGCTCCAAACCAAGGCAATTAGCATTTCTTTTATCTCGTATGTATGATAATAAGAGTCATTCTACTTGTAATAAGGCATTTGATTAATATGGGTGGCTGGTAATTTCAGATTATTAATTCCCTTAACCATAAAGAGACACCCATGCACTTGCAAATTTGATGTAAATTGAAGCTGATATAAATTATCTAACACAAATTGAAATTTACAAAAACCATTAAGGGCCACAAATATGAAAATAAATCATACTTGGCAAACCTATGGACTTATTTGCTTCTTCTGTAATTCAGATTACTCCATGAAAATTATTCAAACTTTTGGCCTTAAACCAATTAATTAAAGGAAATTGAGACAGTTCTAGTTGGGCTTGGCTGATCAGTGCTCAAGAGTGACCTCCCTGATGCAGCACATGCTACACCCAATATTCAACAGGTTTTACTGAGAAATAGATAAGCCTCTGCAGGGATGAAGGAAGGATGTTGAGAGAAGTTGAGGAAAAAACATCTTGAAAGGCTGTAGATGTGCACAAATGATTAAATGCTATCATTGAGCTAGACAAAATTCAGACATAGAAGATTTTCAATAATACAAAAAAAAATGCAGTCGCACGTGTATGAATCAGGTAATTTCTCTCCACAAATATCAAAATTGCAATTGCTTAGAAAGACTGTGATAATTTGATAAGAATACATAGCAAACTATGTTTTATTTATTTAACTCTCACATTAATTTTCATCCTACCAGAGTGATGTCTTTAACTTAAAACCTGAAAAGAAACCCCCTCCTACAACTAGTTCTGGATTTCAGTTTTCCTCTTACAGGCAGCAGACACTAAACCAGGATCTAAAGTACAACTTTGGACATGATTAACCATAAATTTTCATTCATTAAAGGAGGTCTGAGTAGAATTAGTGTGGCAGAAGTGATGATTAACAATGCACAACTCTAATAAATGCCATGGTTTGAAGTGACCTGGTTAAATTTTAAGAGCATCTGACAAGAGCAACAGAAAAATAAATATGAAAATATGGGAGGAACCTTAATGTGATAGTGGAAGAGGCATTTAATCCTAAATAACTAAGACACCTGCTGCTGTCCACTTTTTGAAGTATTTCTAGTTTCATTGCTGAAGAACAGCCATCAGGTGTAACAGACTAGAAAATACATTTATGTTTATGAAACTAATTTATATTTTCAGAAGCTTTTGTGAGATGAAAAGATCCCTTTAGTCTTTCTGTTTGGAATTCTGCTTTCAGCAACACTTCAAACCAAGGTGTCCTGGTGCAAGAAAAATAAAGTGAAATAGTTTGCAAATTGTCCTCACTTGCTGTCAGAAGCAAGTTAAAAATCATGTTTTTAAGTACTTGAATAGAAGGTACAGGGAGAAAATATAGGAATGTATAGTTTAAAAATGGTATATTTATGTACAAAATAGAGCTGTTAACTGCAGGGACTGTGCTCAGAGATGCATCTGAGCCTTCACCAAGGTTGGATAGATTCATGTGGGAAACACAGGTGTTATTCAGGCTAACTGAATTTTAGCAATTGCTGGAGAAAAAAAAAAAGAAAGAAAATTATCTTGGTCACTGAGTGCAGCTGGGGATGATGCAGCAGCCTCTGTGGTTTCCTTTCTGTTCACACACCTACAATGCCTTTCCATTTAGTACCTTTAGAGAGGGTACTGAGATGAATAATTTCACTGAGATGAATAATTTTAAAAATATTGCAGAAGAATGAAAAGTAAAAACACTTCTGCCAAACAATTCAAGTCTTGTTGATCAGAGAGCAACTGTCCTTTTCCACACAAAATCCCTGCTTAAAGATACCAACTTGTTGAGCTGCTTGTTTGAGGCATGTGATGCTTTTCTGGCAAGGCAGCCTTTATTGATGACTATTGCCAAGGGAGATCTATCAAACATAATCAAATGGAGATCTCAGGCTGTAGCTAGTTTTTTTTTTGTTGTTGTTGTTTTTTTTTTTTTGNTTTTTTTTTTGTGAAAATCTTTCCATACATGACAGAAAAGAGAGGCTTGTCAGAAAGGTTTAGTTCCAGTGCCCAGGCTCCCTGTGCCTGTCCCTCAGAATTCAAAGAACTGAAATCTCCTCTTTTCAACTTGCAGGGAAAACTAAAACAACTTTTACAGAAACCCCTGAAAGATTCACACCTCCAGCCCTCTCCTGTGCCACATCTCCACCCAGTTACCAGAACTGAGAATCCTACTTGACAAAATGAGCACACCCTGGCACAACTCAGTGAAAGGAGAAATAACTCGTGAAAAATTGAAAAAGTTTAACAATAAACAACACAAATATTAAAAATATTGATAGAATGCACATGTTTATGACAGGGGCAAATACCTTATATAAATTCAGGTTTAAGGTATTTTTACCTAATGACATAACAGCTCACAACCACTAAGAGAATTTAATAAGAATTAGCAATCTTATATTGAATTTTACCATTCTTAAACTGCTAAAAGACAGAAGTGCATTCATGAGAGACTGTTCAGTCGCTGAGCAGAATTAGTTCCTAAATGTATTCTATTAAAAAAAACTTTAAAAAGAGTTCACATCAGTTTATAATTTCTTCTACTTGCAGAAGAAAACCCAATTTTTTTCCTCAGTTCTGGCATTCTGAAAATAATCCCACAGAATGAATGAGCCCAGTAACTGGTGTGTGAGCAATCTCAGCAGAAACAGGCTGTGCAGGTACATTTATTTCCAACTTATGACTTGCTCCATTCCACAGGCTGAAGAACTGAGGCATGGTTATTTCACCAGCTGCCATCCTGATCTTGTGCTTATTTAGAGAGAGGCTGAAGTTTGAGGATATATTATTATTATTATTAGTAGTAGTAGTAGTAGTATTATGCTTGAGTTTGAAAAGCTTAACAGTGGAGTCAGAATTCTGAAGATACAAATAAATCTGTAATGCCCAGAGCCCCTGTGTCCTGCTCTCCAAAGGTGTTTCTCTGCCTTGCAGGGTGATCCCAGCCTGGGGACTGGACCTGGCACTTCCCTGTGCTGAAGTCCTGCATGCCTTTTCTCCTCTGAATAGCAGCCTGCCCTCTCCAGCCCTCCAAATTTATCCCCCACCATGAATCCATACAGGGAATTTTCTGTGAGTGTGCCTCTAGCCCATCATTCAGGCTGATGATGGAGATTTCACATGGAATTGGCATCATTATCCACCTGTGGGAGCTGACACCAGGGATCAGCCACCACTTTGTGCCACTGATCACAACCTCTGAAGTGTCCAGACAGTTTCCATCCACTTTCTCATCTTCTTGTGAAGCCTACATCTCACCAAATTTGAGAAAACCTGCCAAAGACCCTGCCAAAGGCAAGAGAAACAGCACACATTGTTCTCCCCTTGTCAGCACAACATTCTCCTCATTAGAGAGGAAATGAGGCTGGTCAGGCAAGACATGTCCTTGGTAAATCTAGGCTGGCTTGTCCCAAATGCCTTTTCCTTTGTGTTTCTGGAAAAGGTTATTCCACTACTTACTGGCTATAAGGACTAACTCACCCTCAACTCTTCCCTGACAGAGGGTTATGAGGTTTTCCTCTATGGAAAAGTACAATACTGATGGGGCCATAAATCGTTATGGGTATCAGAATAAATTACTGTTTTTAGCAAAGTTGTTTCAGCCATATAAGAGCATGAGATTCCTTCCACTTTTAAATTGTACCAGGTAAGCAGTACTGCAAAGAAACACCCTCTGATCAGCTTCAGAAAAATCTCTGTACAGATTTATATTAAGCTCAAAATTCAGCACAAGCCTGTTCAACATGGTTGAGAGAAGAATTGAGTTATGGAGCTTAAGGCTTGAGGCTATCAACTGAAACTGAGCTTTAATTAAAATGGATTTGATAATGCACAGTAGAGTTTGGGATGGCTTCAAAAACCATTTCAGAAAGCTGATGTGATTTGCCAGCTTTAAAGGGAAGGGTTTTATATGGATGCCAGAGTTTGTAAATGATGCTGAAAATTGTAGAGATGAATTCTGGGTTAACCAGAGGAGAGAATATCTTCTAAACAAGAGTCTGCTAGCAGCACACCTTTGGTATATAAAAAATTGCTTGTACCAGATTTTTGGGGGCTGTTGGCCAACACCACTGAGCTGTCAGAGACTGGAGGGTGATTTCCTTCCCTGCAGGAGCAGCTGGCATTGCCATCCTCCCACTGGGGCTCCAGGCACAGCCTGCAGGTGTTGCAGGGGCTTGCAGTGCTCCAGGTAAGGTGTTGAGAGCAGTAGCCAGTGTTAGAATTCTACTTGAAGAAGAAAACCTTAATTCTGGGGCTTAGGGATTGTTTATTTTTGCTATTTGGAGTCTTTTGATAATCTGGTTTTCTTACACCTAAGGATCACACAATCACAGAGAGCCTTTTTGTTTAGACAGAGGCAGGAAATGAATAAATAGGAAGGGTTGTAGAAAGAAACAGACAAATTATCCTGCTCACTTCAAAGCTGAGAAAGTATCTTTCTCAATTTCTCAACACAAACAAGGATATATTGGCTGTGGAAAGTTGATTTTTTTTTCTTTACATTCCCCCTTAAGACAGGAGGAAGTCTAGAGATTGTACACATACAAGGATTTCCTTACTATAACCTTTTCTTAAGCTTTCAAGCCAGTATCAATTTTCTAGATTTAATCTAAATTATTTTGGGATGATCATCTCTATTAAAAGAAACTGTTGGATTTCCAAGCTGCCTCTCATATATATCTATATACATAAAAGAAAATTATAACACCAACATGTGATCTGATGCAAGAGTCTGGCTCACTTATTCAGCCTGATGACAGACTCAGCTAAAAGTTCCAGGAAAGCAAACAGGAAGAAATAAAAAATTCAGAAGTTAACTGACCTTCCCTGTGCAGGTCAGGAGTTGTGGTACTATTACAAGGTACCCAATACTAAATTTCAAAGGCACACAAACCACAGTCTCACACAAATCTTAATCCATAACTGCTGCCTCAGCCAGGTTTTTCAGTCATTCTAGAAGCACAACTGTGCCTCTCACTCACTCATCCAGTTACTCACAGGTTATACACACACACAAAACCAAGGATATATAATCACTGTCAGAGACAATGGCTATAAAAAAGTTCTGTGTAGTTTTTCCTCAACCAAAATAATGGCACAAGGCTTTGAGGCACTGTAAGTTTGTTGCTGTGGAAGGCACAGCCTTTCCCACACCCATTTTGTCAGCATCCCTAATTCCCAGTAAGAAGAGCTTTTTAAATGCAAACACCTGATAATTACCACCCAACAGAACGCTGCAGGAAAATGTCTTCTCAGGGTACTCACAAAACTTTTGGTCACACTCCAGTCTCCATCACCTGATAGTTTGGTCATCTCAAACAACACCATTTACAAAATTAACCCTTGGACCCAGCTAATCTCTCATCCATGCAATGCAAGTGTGTCTCACACAATCAATTTAATCAAAAACTCTATTCAGCTGGAGACTAAGGCTGAAGTCTTGTCAGGTCACTGAATTTCCTCAAGCTGAAGTTCTGGAAGGACTGGAAGAAGGAAGTTGCTGCCTTCATTCTGTGTTAATGAAGATTTTTGTCATTGAAGAGAGATCTCTTTGCATTAGGACAAAGTTTGAGTGTTTTGGAACTTTTGTTAAAGTTTGTGTGTGAAATCCTGGTCCTTCACAGCCCATGGAAAACTTCCAATAATGCTTAATCAATGCTGGGTTGTGCAGTCTTCTCTTGAAGTTACTGAAGAGTTTAACAAAAGTTATGGATGTACATGAGCACATCATCAAAGCAATTTTCAAAAAAAAAAAAAAAACTCAAACAAACAAACGCCACAAAAAAACACACCCCCAAAAAAAAAAAAAAAAATACACCACAGAAAGGAATTCAGAGGCTATTTTTTTATATTCTTGTCAAATTCATCAAGCCACTTCACCATCAATAATTGCCCCTTGTTACTCACAGATATTCCTGTCACCAATCTCTCAATCCTCTGGGTTTTAAACACATCTGCTTTTTATGGGCCCAATTACAAAAGTAGTGGTTCCCTTCTATTTAAACAAAAAAAGCTGCAGCAATTTTGTGACCTTTTTGTTTTAGCAGAAGCAAATGCATTCACAGGGACTAAGCAGACAGCATTTTGTGTGCTATCCTTACTGTTGGGTCCCAATGCCAGCCAAACATTTATCTAGACAATGAAATCAGCAGTTCAGTCCAATCTGATAGCATCATTCACATTCTAGCTGAAGGCTACAGTGCTCATAACTCAATTTATTGTTCATAGAAGTTAAAGAAATTGTTGAGTAGAATAAAATTGAAAAAAAAAAGAACAAAAAAACATTTAAAAACCCCAACTAAAACCTCACCCCCCTCACAAGGAATATGATTAAATTAGGAAGGTATTTAGATGATAATTGTTTGGCTCATTCTGAAGATCAGACAGACACTTTCTAATGACAGAAAAAAAACCCACCCTGTCTGCAGGATTAGGTAGAATATTTAGAAGAAATTAATATCTCCTTGCTTTTATTTTCAAAGACATTGCTGTTATCAATTTACAAGCTGATATGTAAAGAACAGATTTGTTATAAAAATTAACAGGAAAAATATATATGCTAGAGAGAGGAGAGATTACACAGCTCTTTTCTGCTGTTAAGTAAAAGCCTTTATGGAATGAAACAATACAAGTGAGAATTCATACAGGGAGGGGAAAATTGTTTTAAGACCTGCACAGGGCCAGAGTAATACATCTGCTATTCCCTGGCAGCACTGGCATGGGGAAAGAAAATTGAGGATTGTGTGGAACTCCCAATACAGGGCATGCAGAGGGCTGGAAAGATCAAGATAAAATTCCATACAGGCAGCCATAAAAATTGACCCTGTTTATCTCTGAAGTGTTTTTCCACAGTAAATGTGAGCAGATAAGTTTTGACTCCCACAGCTTCCTCCCTCATGAGGAGCTACTGTGTTTTTCTCCACCTTTGGCTTCCAAATTCAAATGATCAAATGTTATCCTAAATCAGACTCTTCCCAGGCTCTGTGCCTACAGAATTCACTACTGGATCACTTTTCCCCTGGATTTATAGGTGAAATATCTGTGCACAAGTCAGAATCAGGACATGGCCTCTTTAAAACAGGAACCTCTAAAAAGTGGCTTTCCTGCCAGGGTATCTGGGACTAATATTTGATATAATCAGAAGGTAATTCTGGCATATATTTAACTCTCAGAGTTATGAAGAAAATCTGAGCAAGTACATGAATTTAGTCAGTAAAATTTGTTTCAGAGAGAGCTGCTGTGGGAATCTTTGCCCTAAATGTTCTACAAGGCATAAGCAAGAAAGGACAAACCCTGACCTGCAGGATTTGTGTCATAATCACCTCCAATAAAGTAGATTTACCTGTGAAGAATGAATTAAACCTAAAGAGGATTAAGGAATATAGAAGTGTTAATTTCCTGTTTTTATTAAAAAACAGATACAACAAAAAAAAGGCACAAAAAAAGAGTTACCAAAATGCTATCATCATCCTCTAAACTGAAATGTCTGATCTGATTCTGAGCTCAAAAAAAAAATATATATATATATATATAAAATCAATGTAAGGAAGGTCAGTTTGAGACCCTCCTCATTTGCTGTGGAAGGTGTTACTTGGTCCAAGCACTTGTGGCATTGAGGATTGATCATCACTGAGCTGTGACATTCTGTGCCTCACTGAAAACCTGTGCTGAATGAACCCTGGGAGCTTGACAGCTTAATATCTAGCAGCAGCTGGAGAAAAGTCAGGCCATATTTTTCATTTCCAAAAGCAATAATCAAAGGACCATCCACACTGTCATGAATCACTGCATTCATTTTCCTTCACCTGAGAACCTGGCAGAGCTGCAGCACCAAAATCTTTGCCACTTTGGGAGGGAAGGGTGATTTTTGGTTTGTTTTGAGAGGGTTTGGAGTTGGTTCAAGTCTTGATGGAGTTTTTTTTTCTTGCTGTTGTTGTTTTTGTATTTACAATGATACCTACTTAACAAAGTACAGAGAGAGAAGAAGCCAGCAATAAAAGTGGGTGACAGGGTTTCTGGTTTTCTCCTTCCTTCCCTCTCCTTCAGCCTCATTTGTCTTGTGCATTTAATTCCACAGCACATTTCCCTGCATTGTATTGACTCCTCAAGCTTGGCTTTCAGTCATCAACCTTGCCAAGGGTAAGAGGGAAACAAAATTATTTTTGTGCAGGGACTCAGGTCATCTCTCCCATTGCAGTAATGGGAAATGACAGCTCAATTTCTACATCCTGCTTTGTCTTCTTGCACTAAAGAGCTCAGTCCTCAAAATCTGCCACCACTGAAGCTGGAGAAAGACAATTTTCTTTTCCAGATCATCCTTCCTGACAGCACTGCTTTTAAGACCTAAAAAATATCTTCTAGTGAATCTTCACTTCGGAATTAATTTGTTTATTGTCAATAACGTGGCTGCAAGTCAACAACATTAAACAGGCAACAGAGCCCTGAAGAAACAGCAGAGCTCTACCAAAGAGAATTCCTGTTACAGACAAGAAATGGGAAGTATTTCTTACCTTTTGTCAATCCCAACCTGGCTATTCTTCTTTACCCAAAGCACGAAGTTGTATGAATATGGGGAAAAAAAATCCACTGCAACCCCATCAATGTGCAAACCCAGGGCTCCCTCAGCAGGTGAATACACCTGGAATAGTTTGAAACTCCCCTATCAGGCTTCACACCTCCCATTTTTGTAGGATTTTTTTGGGGCAAGCAAGAATGAAGTCATGGATCAGTACAGCACCCTTGTACTCCAACTGAAAGATTTTCTTTTCAGCACATTTCTGTATAATAATAATCAAAATTTTAAAAAATCTGTCTATAGCTTGCTTATCAGACTGAGGGTTAACCAGATATCTAATAATGGAATCAGATATCTAATAATGGAATAAGAAAGGTCAATTACCTTTCCTGAGATCATTCTTCATGGGGACAAAACAAGAATCCTTTAACCCACCCTCAGCAGAAAGTAGAGAGTTTTATTTATTCTTTTTGTTTTGTACTTCAGAGCTGGCTGCTGTGGGTCACTTGTGGGTAAATTATTATAAATCCCACTTGTTTTGCCTTGCCAGGGAACACAATAAATGCTGGGGTAGCTGGGAGATGAACAGGTTTAAAATCTTATCAGCAGATCTAGAGTTTGAATGAGACCCAAGAAAGGCACAATCCAAGGTTTCTGCCTAAAAATCCACCAGATTATTGACTGATCTGGGCTTCACTCATTCCAGAAGTGGAATTTCCCTTTCCTGGTCTTCCCTCTAAGGAGAGGTGCATAAATAAAGATCAGACATCAAAAGGAGTCAGATACAGATTAGCAAATAAACATTTGCATGTTTATACAAAATAGCAGAGCCTTGAAGCAGCAGTGTTGCTGGTTTTATCTCCATGAGCACTGTTTAAAATTCTGAGATGTATAGAGCAGTTTAAAGAAAAAACACTGTTTTTTTTAAACTCATCCATAATCACAGTAGGTTTTTTTAAATTACTCAACAGATGAAATCAGAAGGGCTACCTGATCACAATGGGTTTTTTTCCTACATTTTTTCCATGAAAAAAAATCAATTTTTTCTCCTAGCAGAAAATGTTTAAAAGTTTAAAAAAGTTACAGATATTCATTAAAAAAGAAAAAACAAAGAAACAAAAAAACAAGCAACCAAAAAAAAAACCTCCAAAAAACAAAACAAAGCAAAAAAACCCCGCCCAAAACCAAACAAAAAACCCCACACAAAAAAAACCCAAAAAACAAAACCCATACCTATGAAAGGACAACAGTAGCTACATCTTGTGTACTTGAAAATATAAAGAATCATGATGACAAACCAAAAAAACAAATCCTGGATTCCTTATCTTTTACTGTAGTTATTCAGCTGCTCTGTTTTCAAGATATTCATTCCTACCAATTCATTCATAATATTCCACTCTTTCTTGCTTAAATAAAAAATCTCAAATATTCCCTTTTGTGTTTAATTCTCATAAAAGATCCAGCAACCATAATTTTACCTGGAATATCTTTGGCCAGATTATTCAGCACCTGAAAATTCACTGTAGTCTTTAAATATTTGGCCAGTGTGGGAAAAGAGTGGGGAGATCAAATGCTTGGTGCTTTTTTTTTAAAAAAAAATATTTTTAAATTTAATTTCTCACAGAAACTCCTAGGATTGATTGGAGATTAATAATTGTGACATCAAGTTGACTGTAATACACTCCTTTTCTAGAGATGTCATCTTTATTGCCTCAAGTGAGCTGCACCAAATTGAAAGTCCAAAAAAAATGATGTGCCAAGCATTCCTGTGGGTGCAATTCCTCACCCACCCTTTTCCAAGGCACTGACATGCAATTAAAACAGCATTGTACAAATAGATGGGGAAAGTTGGAGAATATTTTAATTCCTCACAGAAGGGCAACTTGGACAATTCAGTAAATTACTTTTTATTACCTTTCTGTTTTGTCTTTGTGTAGGGGACTCTACTGAAGAAAAACACAAATTTGTGAAGTTTGGTGACACTCTTTCATTTTGCTTTTTGACATCTGAAGAAAATTAAGTAGGTTTTTCAGAAACTCTAATTTATGTTGTCCTATTGAATGCAATAAATAAAATTATTTCTTTTGATGCCAAAATTTAGATTCAGAATGTCAGGCTTGATTTTTAATTCACCTTTACTTTGCTTGAGTAACTTTAGGAAAGTCTAAACTAAGTTCCATGCAAAGTTCCAGACTTTCTAAAGAAGGTCAAACATTTTTCAAAACTTATAATAGTTTGCAATTATAATAATATAGTAATTATAATATGAAGATATAATAATATAGTAATATTACTATTACATATGTAATATTACATATAGTAATATGAAGATAAAGGCTTCCTTGTCTTCAAATTTAAAATGGTCTAAATTTACTCTGGGTCTTGCAGTTGCCTCTTATTCAAGGCTGGGTTTTGCAAGATCAAATAGGGGAAAAAAAGAAAATTATTCCATACACAGTGTGCAGTGCAATACTTTCCCTTCTAATGGTGGTTGCTTTGCTGGCAACTAAGGCAGAAAATTTTTAATATCATTTTTGGATCAAATTTGCAGCAGAATTTTAAGTTAAAACAGGTTTTGCCATTCTCTGCATTGAAGTTATAGTGTGCACTTCCCAGGAAAGAGAAAGATCATTTAAGGTTATTAAATCAGAGTTTATAAGACATAAATTGTAGCTTCTGATATAAATTGTAGCTTCTGACATAAACCCACCCCACTGCTCATGCTAAAGCTTAATGGCTGTTTTCAAAGACTTTATTTAAAATATATATAGAAATTATAACTCCTTAAGCACACAGGCAGTGATACAGCAAATAATTGAGCTAAATAGATGCATTATTTATGTGATAAAACTTTCCATCACTGCAGCAAACTCAAGGAAAATTCAGCATTTTAGCACAAGAGAGCCAAACCACAGCGCATTTTCTCGCCCGTCAATCTGGCTGGAAACTTTCAGAGATTCCTTAACTTAGCAAAACTTCCAAAATCTTCAGCCAAGAGGCCTATTTTGAATTTTATCAGAGCTAAATGCAGACACCTCACCCACAGGAGATTGATGCTTGGGGCCAGGCTTGGGGGAGAGAGGGAGCAAAGCTCCCTGCAGCACCTTCCAGTCACAAAGATAGAGAGAGGGCAGGGGAAGGGCATCACTAAAAAGGACTAAATGCAATAAAACTGAGTGGAAATGCTGTGGTTTAGCTGAAAATCCCCTGCTTGATGATAAAAGTCCATTTTTATCATCATTAAGCTGCCACTTAAATGTTATGTGCTGGCTTCCTTGATAGCAGGAACACTTCTGTTCAGCAAACTGGGTTTCTAGGGGAAGTGGACAACCTTTTAAATTTGCTTTTCTGTTTAGATTGCTGGATAATGCCCACCAGAAAGCCTTAAAAAAAGCAAAGGGGCCTGGCTAAATATATGCATAGGTCATGACAACCTCACAGGCATTTTTAACATCTATGCATAATTCATTCTGATTTTCCTGCACGGGCCAACATTGAATGCACATCAAGAGATGTGGAATTGAGTGGAAGTTCATATACTTATTTTTTCAGTTTTTGTGGACAAACTCCCACAAAGCAGCTCACCCCATTAAAAAGAAGAAATCCCAAATCTGTTTTAGACTGTTTGTGTTTTACCACTGAAAGAAAACATGATTACAAAGACTATCTTGCATTTATTAGGCTGGGGGAAACTTAAGGAGAGTACCAAAATATGTGTTTGATCTATAGGTATTTGAAGACAACAGAAAATGGTCATTTTGGGAAATGACCAACATGCCAGCTACAAGAAATAAATTAAAATGTGGTTATTAGGGAATGAGCTGAAACAAAAAGAGTACACAAAAAAAAAAAAAAAATCAATATAGACATGATTAGAGAGGAGGGTTATTTTTTTCCCCAATGTAAAATTTCTGGTTGCAAGATCACACTATTTTTAATAAAACCTACAAAACAAGCAGGCTGAAGTCTTGATGGATTACAGGGCAGCACCAGTGTGTCAAACAAAGATCACTTATTCCCAACAGCTTGCTTTGACAGCAACAAAAAATGCTAAAAAGCTTAAGAAAAAGGAAAGGTATGTATTGGTATTTCATTTAATTATTGACCAATTTGTGGTCAGGCACTTTTCACTGATATTGAAGGATTTCTCTGTTATGAATTTGCTCAGCCTCTCCTTAAATTCACGTGAAATCTTAGCACCAAAACCACTTTGATGCAAAGCATTCCATAGATCAAATTAACACCTTTAGTGATTTTTTTCCATTCTGCCCTGATGTTTTTCAGTTTCTTCAGGTGAATCAGTTTCTCAGCATAAGAAAAGGACCAGGAAGACACAGTAGTTAACTGCTTGAATTAATAGAGACCAGATCTTATATTAAAAATATATATAAGAAATATATCCTGATCCTCTATATTAAGCCTTATTTTGCCCGTGCTTTCAAAGAATATAGACACCTTCTCAAAAATATTTTAGGACAATAAGAGACAAGAAAAAGTTGGAAAACTTGGCAGCTCTGGCTGTCCTGTCTGCTGTTCTGGTTTCAGGATTCCTAGGACACTGCCCACATCTGTACAGACAGGGCATTAAAGGACCAGCCTGTAGCAGGCAGCAAGAAATTACAGTCTGTGATGCATTACCTGTCAAAGTCAACCTGTTTAATCACACCTGAAAATTCAGTGGAAGGCCACATGCAACCACCAGAAATGTGCCTCACATTCATACTTATCACTCACTGCTGTTAATTACAATTTCACTGTTTTCACTATGCCATCATATCCCAGCACCAGTTTCTGTTTCCCTCATGACAGCATTTGAGCAACGCTGCTTTTCTGACCAAAAGCGGAAGAATCACCAAACCAAGAGAATTCCTGCCTCCCCTGAAGCAATAGTGTAAGAAATCAGCTCCTTTGGCCCCTGTCATAAATCTGTGTCTGCTGTGCAAATCTGTGGAGGCTAATTTCAAAGTCAGGTTTCATGCCAGAAGTACTCAAGCAGCCATCTGATGGAGGAACAAACAAAACTGCTCAAATCACCTTTCAACCCATCACAGCTAATCAACAAACACCAAAGCAGAAACTATCAATCATAAAACACTGTCAATAATCACTCTGAGAGGCCCAAATGCATCATTAAACTACACACCTGAAATAATTTTGTCTATATCTGTATTCAAATATAGACTTGTCATGATTTCATGCAATTTGTTGATGTAGTTCTGTCACCCCATAAGTGGGTGGTGGAGAGACAGAGTGTGAATGTTTTACTGAGCCTGAGAGGAATGCAATTTTGACTTTTGTTGGCAAAATTCATCAAGGAAAAAAGTTCAGAATCCTGGATCTTTGAAATGAGAACTTTTAAAATAAGGAGACTGCATTTTGGGAAGTTTCTGGATGGGTTTAATGTAGAATTCTTAATCAGAAATAGCCACAAACTGTGTGGAAACCAAATAATGAAAAATAGTTCAGGGTAGATTTCTGAGTTAGTCCAAACCTCTCCTTCTCTTCCCCCTCAAATTCCCACAGGTACTTTGAAGTGTCATTTTCATCCTAAATGACTAAAATGCAAACATCCTTACAGTAAAAAAACCTCTTTTTTTTCTGTTTAACTAATTAAAATCAATTACCATTTAGTTTACAAAATCAGGGTCCCTGTCTAGCTCTGTGATGCACATCACCTGCTTTCAACACCTCATTTTCTCAAAAAACTTGGATTTTTGTTGGCAGTGAAGAATATTTGGAGACATGGTTGTTGGTATCCACAGAAATCTAAGGTAATTAGAGAAAAAACAAACAAAAACACTAAATAGGGGGAAACCTGTACTGGAACAATCCACCTGAAATTTTTAACTGATATATCCACAATAGTGAATGCTAGAGTAAAATATTTAGGTCAGTAATGATTAATTCATATCACAGATTGAAGTCAAAGACAAGTGGTATTATAAATAGTATCAAATACAAGCAACAACATCAGGGAAAAATATTGCACCTCTGAGCATCCCATAGTTAGTCCCACACTGCCTCACAGGAAAGCTCTCTGCTTATCAGGATTGCATTTCAAACTCACTTTATCCCAGGGCCAAAGACCTGATTTTATCTCAGCTAACAAGAAACATTATCAGTGATCATAATATTATCAGCCCTCTGAAAAATGAGGCACTTGTCTCTGGGTGACCTCCTGCAGGAGTGAGTGCTGCAGGCAGAAGCTTTCCAGAGATGATGACTTCCCTGTTTGGAACCTAATTTGAGCCAATGTCAATGTCTGTGTTGATCTTAGCAACCACCTCACCTTAAATATAAAATATTTCTTGCTAGCTCACTTCATCAGCTGAGGAACAGCACACTCTAATGAAATAAATAGGGCTCAGTAAACTGCTTTTGTCCTACAGTCAAGCTGTCTGAAGGAGATAGTTATGTTTTAAATCATAATCTTAAATGTATCTGTGATAATGTCACAGAAGGCAGCAGGGGGGAGGCAACCAATTTTACACTATGGTAGAAAAAAAAAGTAAAATACAAATTTGAAGTATTTAGGCTCATGGAATACAACCTGAAATTAATATGGAAAGGGATACCAAAATAAATCTTCAGGTTAAAGCAGGTTTCTGAATGCTTCAGTACCAGTTGGACCAGTGAAGCAGACTATTGGAACACCCCAGGATGGAACAGGAAATGAAATTGCAGGTAAAACTAAGCTGCCAAAACCATCAAATAAGTATTTCTTAACTACTGACAGACCTGGCTCATCCAAATCAATTTGCAAAGTGCTTGCTTTTTCAGATTTAAGAACCCTTCAAATTGAAAGCTGATAGCAAATGCATCCTTGAAGACCAACTCCCATTAAACATGCTGCAGCTATTCAGACAGAGTGAAATTATTAAATTTACCTGGAGGTGGGTGCACTGAAAGATGAGCTTTACAATTGTGGAGCAGTATTTGTCCAATTATTTGTTATGTCCTCAAAAGCAACATGGTAAAGAAATATATTTCATGTATGGAGTGTATTACTAATATATTTTTTTAAATTTATTTGAATTTATTTTAGAAAAAATTAAAATTAGGGGAAAAAATTACCATTTTCTATCTCCAACAAAATATCTACAGGGAATTTTTTCCATGCTTGTTTCCCTTTGTTTTCTCTAAACAAGGAAATTTAGAAGTTGCAATAGTGAATATTATTTTATTGCTGATTAAAGTCTAGAGGTTCCTTACTAAGCTGACAGTGGCCTTGGGAATGGTCTGGACTTTTCTTGAGCTGGGACATCTTTTGCTTGATTAGATACAATAATTACTCAGCAATCAGGAAACTTGCACTCTAGCTCTATTTTGATTTGGTTTTCAATAATAACAGGCAAAATTATTCTGTGTGGACTCCAGAAGAAAATGAAATGTGGGAAAAAATACCTGCTGTGAATCAACATTTCTGATGTTTATGAGCAGTTTCTTCAGTTATTAGCTTAAGAAATAAAAATATTTTCTCAAATTCCTCAGCATTGAAGAGTTTCCAGTGTTGGGGTGTTTTTTCCCCCTTTAACACTCAGACAGAAATAATTTTCTTTACACATTCCTTTGACTCCTAATGGTGAAATGGAAGATGTTTTCTCAGGTTCTTGCATTTTCATCAGATACTATCACACAAAAAAAAAAATATTTAGAAAAAACAAATGGGCAGCTGGTTACAAATCAAATCCTTTTGCTGCACAACATTCAAAAATTTGACCACAAATCCTCTGCTGAAGCTTCTGCTGTCCATCTCTGTTTGCCTTTAGCCACCTTCCCTCAATGACAACAAGACACAGCTCAAAAAGTGCATTCTGAAGCCTTTGCTCCATTTGTCAGTTTTTCACAACAGCATTTATACTTTAACTTCATACTTTAACTGAACATCTTTGTTAGGATAACTTTATTTTTACATCTGTTATTTTAAGCTACCTTTCTGACACCACTGAATTACATTCCTTCTGTTCTGATGCTATGACATGCCCCAAACCTTAGCTTCTAAGGTATCCAAGATAAGATACAGATTAAAACACTCAAAGAATACTGTCAGAAGTACACTTTTTCATATTTAAACATACTTTTGAAAAAGAGCAGAACACATGAAAAAGTGAATTTATACCTAACCCCAAAACCTCCACCCCTGTCTTGTGACTTTTATGATTTCATATTTTTGTATGACTTCAATATGAAAAAAAGCCATTAATAAATAAAAGTTTTCTTCCTTGTCATGGAGCAAAGCAAGAAATGGAGCCTATCTTAGGATTCAAAGGCAAGGCAGAAATTGAGATTTTCCCAAGTGTTTTCACAGGTTACATCAGGATTGGCACAATATGTGGAGAAATTGGAGGAGAGGTGGCACCAGTACCAGGCTGATTTTTAGCCTGGAAACAGAGTCCCCAGTAATTTGGATCCCCCAAGGATCATTTGGAGCTACATGGCATCTCTTATGGAGAGAAGATCACTCAGGCAAGTCATTCTCACTTTCTGCACATAAACCCTTCCTCACACTGATTCTGTAATTCCAAGGAAAAATTACAGGGAAAACAAACAAACAAACAAACAAAACAGCACAAACAACAAAACCACCAAATGAACAAACCAACAGAAAGAAAATAACATGAGCTTAAAGCCTACTTTAATGACCTGAAAATCAGCCTGCAAGGCTTGCAGAACCTCAAACTCCATGAGAGTTAAACCACTGCAGGAATGCATTAGCTTAATTTATAATGCACTCTGTGGCCTGCATCCTAATTAAGCAGCAGCTTCCTGTAATGCCAGAGAAGAACAAAGCACAGCAGGTGATTTTGGGTCAGCAGCCCACGTTTAAATGTGTGCCTGCCCAGCTTTTTCAGACACACAGGTTTTACAGCAGCTTCTGCCTCTGCAGAGCCTCTCTCCAGGTCATTAACATGGTGTAAGCAACTTTGTGTAGATCAATCCTTGATTTCTGTTTGGATCCTTCCTCTGGGCAAAAGACAGCTTTAATCAGTCCAGAACCTCAGAATTCAGAGCTCTCCAGGTCAGAAGAAAAACCCAAATTCCAGTATTTTGTACTTCATATACAGAATTTTTTCTACCTCCAGGGGTCCCTGTTTATGTGGAGGCATAGGATAGAGACCTGAGAATTCCCACTTTAATGGAAATTCCCACTTTATATGAATAGTGAGAATTCCCACTTTAATGGAAATCTTTCTCCCAGAAGGAAATATTGAGCAGTGTGCATCTCTCACCTCTCAATGCAGGTGTATTTTAAATGGAATTTATGCACTTCTCATAAGGTTAGCAAGGAATTCATTTATACCCAGCACTGAATCTGAATTAATGCTTATACACATAATGCCTTGTGAAGGCTGACCTAGAACAGAGGCTAGACAGAGCTAAAGAATAAAGCAGGGATTGATTAAAAGGATCTCCTCCATAGATCCACCTTGGGCAGCACAAGAGCCCAGCCAGGGCTGCACCCAAGATGAACCAAAATGGTCCCAAAATGCACGAGCAGGCACGGGGTCTCTCCCTTGGATCAGCTCTGCTCCATTTGCAGATTGGAGTTCATTGTCCCATTCCAGCTTTAGCCCATGCACTCCCATCCTGCTTGTTTTTCTCTCCTCAGCCCACGCTGTTTGTGCTCTTGGGCTGAGATTTGGATCATTTATCCTTGGTCCCCAGCTGGAGAAGGAATTGTTTTGTCTCCCTGCTCTGTGCAGAGAGCTCACCATCCCATAATATGAAGCTCAGAACTCTACACTAAAACAGTACAGAATCTGAAAAATAGAAAAGCTCAAACCTGAGGCATCACACACACTCACAATCTACTCCTTTAAACTAACTCATCTTTTCTTTTTTTATGAGTACTTCAAAGTATTCTTTGCAAGCAACATCCCTTAACAGAAGCCCAAGAACATTTGTAATGACATTACTCCTACTGGCTCTAGAGCAAAAAACAAATGCATTTGTGTAAAACTGCATTTCCAGCTGTTCCAAAAGGAATTAAAAAGCAGTTTATAATGCAAGAAGTACATTAATCTCAGCATGCAGCTGAAGCATTAATTTGCTTTCAAAATATAAATATCACACCTCTGGGCATGGCACATTTTAGTGTCAGAAAAAAGAGTAACAAGCTACAGACACAAGGCTACAGAAACTTAGATGTGACTGGTACTTTAGAGCATCATAAAAATACCTGCAAGATAGAAAAAATCATTAACTCCTGCTTGGTGGATCAGTCTCAGAAGAGGAGTGATGGATGGGGATATTTTAGAACATTAACAAACACCAGCTGAGCTTCCCCTTGTGCTTAATGGACAAAGTAAATGCAGCAGTCTCAGCAATCAAAGAAAGAAAACTGGGCAAAACAAGTATTTTTAAAGGAAAAAAAAAAAGGGGGGGTCTGCTCTTAGATTCCTGGAGAAGTTAATACACTTCTCTGTAGAAGTGTTATTGCATGCTCACACTTTGCTGCCCCAGCTGCCCATTTCAAACCCACAACCTATCTCGAAGAAAATAAACAGAAAATCCACTTATTCCTTGTGCCCTGGGGCAGGGCAGGGGCTGTGCAGGGAGAGGCTGCCTGCAGCACCCATCTCACTCTTGCTATGCCAACAAAATGCACTCCCTGAAATCATGGAGGGTGCAGCAGGTGAAAGGAATGTGTAAAATAATTGCATTCAGAGTCCATTTCAGACCAAAGCAGCTGGATTGTTTTATCATCATAAGGCTGTGCCATGTATTGATTCAACAGGAAAATTTGTCAAGCCTTTAGTCCTTCAATGGCAACTAGCACACTCAGTTTTCCATCTCCTGGGTGGATTGGAATTTTTTACCTTCAGAGGGGTGGGATGTTCCTAGTTTGATATGTGGCACTTCCCATTCCCTGCTGGAACCCTCCCTCATTTCTCCAAGGGAGGGTTTCCCAAGTCCAATATTGCAAACAAACAGAGAGAAGCAAGGACAGGCTTGCAAAGATAGGCCTTCCCTCCCTCTTAGCATTCCCTTATTATGAACAAACACAACATGCATCTAAAGGAAAAATGAACAAAATGTGAATGGACAGTTAAAAGTTTACAAATCGTGTATCAGAGATGGCTGATGAACTGCTCTTATCAAGTAGCACACACAGACTTGGATTAAATTATACACTGTTCACTGTGGACATGGAAAGCCCCCCCAGCCTCTGATTTGCCCATCTAAACAGAAATACATGGAAGTGGAGGGGAAACAGCAAGTAATCATCACCTTTGGCAAAGACCAGACAAAAATTAAACTCCAAGCTTTTCTCTGACATGCCCAATATTCAATTACCTCCTCTACATAACTGAGTTTCATGCTCCCAGCTGAAAAAAAGACACTTGTCTGTTTTTTTAAATTAGAATTTTCCCTCATTTCTGTGAGACTGGGTTGCACTTTCAAGATTGCAACACACTATTGGAGACCAGGTCACATGGAGCCACTGGCATTTGAAATTCAATTAAAGGCTAAAACTATCATAGAAACAGTGATGAAGCGTAAGATAGTTTCAGGAAATAGGGATGAAGCCCTTTCCACAGCTGAGGTTAAAATAAAACAAGCAATTAAGAACTGGAAAGGATATTCTGCAAAGGCTTCTGAAACCTAATGTATTATTGTGATGCATATTAAAGAGGAGACCCCGAGCCACTGACTGGAACCAAGGTTCAACTCTGAGACTTCAGAGCTACAGCTCCAATTATTTGTGCTTTCCATAAGTAATTACTGACAGCCCAGCCATATCCCAAAGGGTTAATTAATTACCATAGTTTAAGGGCCTATTACTCATTCTAGGTGTCTTTGATCTCGCAGGATTTACTTCAAAACAGACATGCCTGAGTTGTTCATCAGCAACACAAACACTTGATTCTATTCACTGTGATAAGAGCTGAACGTTGCATACAAAATCTGAAGCTTAACTGCTCAGATGAAAGGGATCTGAGAGTGTGAGGAACATGATGTGCAGCCTGTGATGTTCCTGCTGCTAAAAGCTCCAATTGAAATATTTGCTTCTGAAGGAAAAAAAAAAAAAAAGACAAAAAAACAATGCTGAAAAATTTACAAGTGACTTTCACAAAACCATATAATCTTTGATGAAGCAGCTGACAGCTTACAAAGTGCATTGCTGGCAGATATTAGAGGATGTGATAGATATCAATTCCCTCCTTTCTTAGAGATCTGTGACATTTGAATTTTACCTGTGTCCTCCTTCTCTCCAACACAATGACACAAAACCAACTGTGTCTTAGTCCTTGCAGAGCCCTTGGGACAGTGACCCTGGGGAAGCCTGATCCTAAACCTGCCCCAGAACAACAGGAAGGTCAGAAACCCTGCAGGCTGAACAGGAATACCAGACTAGTGAGAAGAGGTGATCATCAGAAAGAGAGATGGAGAGAGAGTATTTGCTGATATTTCCACTAGCATTTGACCTGGGCACCAAAACCAGAAGAGTTTTGTGAGCTGAAGCTGCAGGTGTGATCAACAGAGGGTGGGGAGAGCACTGACAAAGCAGGCAGGATGATCACAAGGACTGGAACAGATTTATTTTCTGTTCCATCACAATGAAAGGTCATGATGTTACCACAAGCTTCAGTGAAACAGCAGGAGCTCATCAAATGGAACAAACTCAGGCTGAGGAGCCACAAATTTCACAGCTCTTCCAGTAGTGTTCCAGCTGCTGCAGTTATGGCAGTTGACAAAAATTCATTTTTCTATCTCATGGTTATTTCAGAGAAAGGAGAAGGAATTGCCACAATTCACAATACACTGGTGAACCTCACCTGCAGCACTGCCTGAAGTTCCAGCCACCCTTGTTGACAAAAGAAAGCAGAAATGTGCAAAGTAACAGAATTGAAGGGAGGTTTAATCTCTCACTTACCTAAGACCAGGAAAATAAAAAGAGCAGTTTGAATCTGCTGTGATCATACTGGTATTAAACTAAATATCACTGGACAAGCAAACAGAAAGGAAAATAAGAAGTACATTTTTAATTAATAGATTATCTTGGGGCATTTTTGATCCTAGAACAAACCATCAGGATTACACCAGCACTTGAAGACAACTTCTACTTCTTAGAACAATAATATTCTGAAATGTATTTCTGATTGAAGCAGTAGGGGCAAAATACTTGTAACATGACAATTAATTCAGTGGCAAAGGTGATTGTGCTGATGGGGCACCCACAGAGCAAAGTACAATGATGGGAAATTTAGGAAGTTTTGTGAATTTTATAAGATATAGCACATTACTAAAAAAAAAGGAAAAAAAAAAAACCACAAAGAACAAAACAACATCAAAAACAAAACAAAACAAAACAAAAACCCACAAAAGAAAACAAAAAAAAAAAAAAAAAGAAAAACAAAACTAAAACACCAAATCCCCCAAACCAATCAACCTCAGGATGCCCTGATGAGATTTTTTCTCCCCCCACTAAAATCTGGAGTGTTTATTCTTTTGGTTCTTACACACCCCACTGTCTAACAGCAACACAGTCTTTCCAGCAGACAAAAAAGAAAATGTTATCCATGGCATTGCACTCACCATTGCACTGCTAAAACTTTGCTCATTCTCTTGAAGCTCTTTTATAAATGCTAAAAATTCTAAGGGATCTTCTCTTTGACATTCCAAGGTGCACCAGCACCCTGTCAGATGCCCTGACAGCCCCTTGCATGAGGTATTACCTCAAAGTCACTTTCAATTTTCTCCCACTCCAGTTCAATCCCATTAATTCATAGTCATGAATTTATTTTGAAACCAAATGTGTATTGCATTCCACTTGTAGACATGCAATTTCTTCATTTGCTTTCTTTGAGGCCTCTTCAACAACAGATCTAAATCAGTTCTGAATTTTACCTGTTGTTCAGAAGCGACCTCAATTTTTGATTTTGTGGCATCAGCAAATTCAATTAGTTTGTTTCCCACATCCAGGTCATTGATGTTGGCTGGGAACAGACAAGGCCAGAGCACTGAGCTCCATGGAAATCTCACTGCCAGCCAAATTTGACTCCTCCATTTTCTCTTGGAAAACTGGGATTCACCCATTTTTTTTCAACTATGTCCAAAGTTTCAACTTTGCACTGAAATGACAACTAAAGCTGTCTCTTTGGGCTGCTGCATGTTCCCATCATCACTGGCACATTACACATTTTCTTTGTTCCCTTTTGGCACCATTTTTCCACTCCTCACACCCCCAATCAACTGAGTTTCTGCAGGTACAAAGTTTAAGAGCAGTCTCATGATTTCCACTTCTATTAAGTGCATTACCTTCCATTTAAAATCATGGCTAAAGGAGCACTAAGCTGTAAATTTATTTGGGCTTCATTTCAAATACATCCTTTGCTAAAGCATTAATTCCTTAATAACTCTTAAGTTGGTCAATTCAGAGAAAAATCCTTTATAAACTGAAGTTCTAAAGTAAAATAGAGATGTTATACAAACTACAGGAAAGATGGTGAGGGGACCCAAATTTCTAGCTCAAGATGGATCTCAAAAAAAAAAAAAATCTTAGGCACTAAAATGTTTCTTTTATGAAAAAATTAGGAGTTTGTGGAGCAAATCCAGATAAACTTAGCTACAAGGTGTTCATTGATTACCCACCCATTGATGAGTTATAGACTCCAACACTGCTACATCACTCTCCATTAAAAAAAAAAAAATTATAAATTGGGGCAATTTCTACCATGTCTTTATCAACGTAACAATAACAAAAAAACAAAAAATACATTCTTTGTAAAACAACGACCATTCAGCCTTTCCAGTAAATTGACTTTACAGACAGAGTACCTGTAAAAGTGTTTCCCAGAGATTTCTCTAACTTTTAAACAAGGTTAATAGCTGGAGATAACCTTGGAAATCCTATTTCTGGTTCATCAATTTGTAATTAAAAAATAGAGGCACAGAAAATTATATGCAAGGCTTTATATTGATGCAGTCATGGAAAAGACATGTTTGAAGCTATCATGCAAAAGTCACATCAGGGGCATCTTTGTTCCCATCAAAAAGTGAAACAAAAGGAAAACAGACTGACTAAGATGAAAAAAAAATCAATAAAACCCAGCTCACACTTAGCTGTAATGAATCTCATTTTCATCATTTTCTGTGTGTCTCTAAATGATCATGTCAGTTGAAGAAGAAGAGAAGGGGGAAATAAATCTGAAACTCACCAAGTTTGAGGAAAAAGAGGTTGATTTTGATTTAAACACCCTGCAGAACAGATGACATTCTAAAACTGGGATTGCCACGAGCCAGGTATTTATTTCCCACCTAAAAAAGGAGTAAATATGGCAGAAAGTACTTTGAACAAGTCTTTTAAATTTTCTAACTCCTGCATTTACCATAATCACCTGGGTTCTATCTCAAGTTGACTATTCCAAGCACAATTTTCTGAAACACATTGTTAACTAGAGAGGGCTGCAATTTTAGAAGGATCTAGAAATTCTTCCAATTCCTTCAGTGTGCAGTGCACTAAGCTTGCAGATTTGTGAACCACAGGCAGGCATTTTGCTGAGTTCTGCTAAACAAAGCAACAAAACAGGACACCTGCATGCTCAGACCCTGGTCACTGCTCAGAAAATTTCATTTGTTCCTAGCCCCAGAGCCAAAGCTGGTCACTCCCCAGTGGAAACAGCTCCTTCCTAGCAGTGCATGTTGTTGGTACTGTTGTTAAAGCTGTGGTCTTCAGATTATTCTCCCTGCTTCCATGAGCTTTTCCATATGCTTTCCTTTGCAGCTAGCTCATTTGGCAGTGTGCTGCTTGTTGGCAGCCTGCAGGAATGTGTGGGGAAAGAGAAGGACTGGGACAAATCACAAAAATATTTCCAAGCAGAATGCACAGAGGAGAGCAGAGCAACTGAGCAAAGAGATGAGAATGGGGGGAAATAGGGAAGGGTGGAAAATGCACACCCTGTTAACCATGACTGAAACAGCCCATACTCCACAGCCAAAAGAAACTCCTCAGCCAAAATCAAGCAGCAGCTTGGCTCAGGAATTAAAACACCCCTGCAGGCTTGGGCAGTGCCCCTCCTCTTGCATTAGACAGTGCAAGAGCCTTTTTAAGTGTAGGTGGCACCAGGACAGAGTCAGGGACACCACAGGGAATGTGCATCCCTGGCAAACTGCACAGACAACCCCAGTGCAGGGGCTGTGCAATCAAAACTCTTGGGCATCTTATATTTACATTTTTTCTTCTAGTTACCCATTATCACCTACATTCTTAAAGCTTCTTCTGCAACGCTTTCAGCTCCTCAATTAATTTACAGATGAAATTAAAAAATGCAATGCTCTGTGCTCTGATGCCACCCACATGCCAGTCCAGAAAGTCAATTGAACCAAGTCATTTCCTTTCCATAAATGAGATATTTCTGCACATTATGTGTAGCTCATAGAGCACACTCATTCTTATCACTACATAGGCCAATGAAGGACTTTGGTCCAGTTTATTCCTTTTGCAGTTTTAGTCTCTGAACACTTTTGGAATAGGACACCTTATAAAAATCTTTCCATGCAAATCTAAATCCTTTTCAATTTACAACAGCAAAGTTCACTGCATCCCAGGAGGATTTTTGTGTATCAAGAGATTGTTTGTCTCTACAAGCCACAGCAGCAGGCACTGACATTTGAAAGTCATGACATAAGGATTTGGCTTCATTGCCATGCAGAACCACTGGACAGTGATTTAATTAAGACATTTTATTCTGTAGTCTCAACCCCCCCTCCCCAAAAAACCCCAAAACCCAGAAAAACAAACTAACAAACCAAAACCACCAAAACCAAAATAACCCAAAAAAATTCCCAAAGGAATTTCAGAAGGATTTTAAAGGAACCCTTCAAGGTACAGAAAGAAATATAAACACTGCCAGGAAACATCTTCTCACCCAGTTAAAGTGTTACTGAACAAACAATTTTACACTGGTAAAACTTGCATCTTACCATTACTTAGACTTAATTATGACTGATTAATATAGAAAATAATTCCTTTATTTTCTATATTAATCCTTTAAATGTATATTATTCCTTTAAATGTATCATTCCTGCCATCACTGATGGCTTGCATACCCAAATACAGATTTATGTACCATCACACCAGCATGGACTGTTTGCCCTGGGACATTTCACAAGAGCTTGCATGAAACCTCCTAACTCCAGAGTAGTGGCCTGTGCTTCAGTTTTGCCCATCCTGTGACCAGGGATGATCCTTTGTGCATTCAAAGAGGATCTCTTGTAATCCACTCTCAGAAGGGAAATCAATCCCCTTTTGATTTGAATCTAAAAACTCCTGCTTACCCTTAGTTGCTGGAATAAAAAAACCCAGACAACCAACGAGCAAACAAACCCCACCCAAACAAACCCCCACAAAAATAATTTTCAAATTTTTAAGTGTCTCAGGACACCCATCTTTTCCAGCTAAATTCTGCACAGGAATGAGAAAGAGCTCCATGTAGGGGATTGATCCCAAAAGCCCAAGTCACTGGGATTTTTCTTAGTGACACAAGGGGAAGGGAGAGATCAAGCCCAGGGAGCACAGCAGGGCCAGCTGGCCACGAGGTATTGACTGCAAGCCCTGTGCCCTTTTTGAAAGAGTGTGTTCCACCCTGGGGCTAAATAGGCTGGCACAGATGATGGACACTGAACAGAACATTTCCAACTCAGGTGTTCAATGAAAGCCCAACAAAATTCAGAATTTTTTTTTTCTCCTCATGTACAGATCACGTAGGAATCTCTGTTTCAGCATGAAAATGTTTTCAGCCCTCAAAGCCTGGAAATCAGAAGACATGATAGTAACAAATCTGAGGCTCACCATTAGCATTGTGATTTTCAAATCTTTAAGAAAAACACCATTAAAATTCAGCAAATTTTGATTTCATCTACTAAACACAGGAAAGCATAGAAGTGGAACTATGTATTACTCTCAGTGGGTAACATTTATGGAAGTCACTCAGCTCAGATGGAAAAAATCAGAAAAGTTATTTTGATCAACAGGAAGTTGCACTATTCTTCACTTGGAAATATATTTATTGTGCTAATTTTATAACTGCTGTGAATGCCTAAACACTACTCCAAATTTTAGGCTAATTCTGACTTACTGAAGAACTGAATTGAGTACACAAAGGAGTGTCCCTATGAAAACATGAAAGAGAACCCATTCCTCCCACAGCCCTGAATAGACTTTGTGATTTAAGTCAAGCCTAGAACCAACTCACAGCCTTTAACTGAATGGGGCCATAATTTTAGTTTACATCAGCAGTGCCAGACTGTACACAAAATTTAGAGTAAAAAAGTTAAAAACAGCATGGAAAAACTTCACAGCAAACTCAGCTTTTCAAAATTCCCCAGTGGGGGCCTGGAGACATTTTTGTGAATAAATTTGTTCATTCTAAAATGCAGTTTAAAGTTAAGAAAATATGTCAATGCAAAGCCAGGACTTTGATGATCCTTGTCCCAACTTGGGACATTCTATGACCGTACGAAATTGAACTGAAAGAAAGATCTCCTCCCATGAGAGCAAAATGGGGAAAAAAAGTGGATTTGTTTGCAGACACCTACTGTTCCTCTTCTGTGCAAGTTTTCCTATCACTAAAAGCTCAATAATCTAGTTTACCTTTAAAAATCTAGCATCCTCTGACTGTCTTGGGGATGTACACTATATAAAACTGTAAACAGAACCAAAATCAAAAAGCACTGAGCAACTTGGAGTCCCATCACTGTAAAAATGCAGAGATAAAAATGAAAGTGACTGCTGTGAGGAAAAAAACCTGTCCAGCTCATGTGACTGAAAACACATTAGGATCCAAGGGGGTAATTGATTTCTTAACAACATTTAACTAAGAGAGAAGCAGAGAATGATATATTGAGAATCAATCTGGAGATGGCACTTTCTGCTTCAGTGAGGGCTTGCTCAGAAGTGAAGCACTCCCAGGTATCACTGGCAAGAGAAGCACTCAGCCATGCTCACAAGTTCCCTTTTATCCCCCCCTTGGCACCCCATGCTCTACCAGAGTCACCTTCCACATCCCCAACCTCAACAAGGCTGAAAATTCCCCCTACTTAATAAAATCAGAGATTATGCCAATAATTCCCAGCAGCAGCAAGCTCAGAAATCCCTCTGGCTCTGCCCTGCCATGTACCAAACACCTGTGGCTCAAAGGCAAGCTCTGTAAGGCATGCTTAGCATCCCAAAGAAATCCCAGCCTGGCTGGCAACACATCCTAAAGAGTCTCTCCTCTGAATGACCTGGACAGAAGATGCTCTGCCAAGTGAATTGTTGAGATTTTACAGGGATGCAGTTAGCTCATTCCACTTGGGAAGGCTTTACAGACCTAAGATCTTAACCTCTGTCTGTAAACACCAGACAAAGCAAGGGGCCAGGAGTCAAAAATCCAGCCAAGCTGTTTCCAAGTTCATACATGCAATGCAGAAGTACTGACCTTAGAGCTAACAGCTGATAAAATTTGATGTCTTTGGCAGATTTCAAACATCAGTGATTATGCAAAACAAATCCCATCTCAAACAAAAATAAAATCAAGTGTTTGAACTAGGGCTGTTATCTGACTGACTATCCCCTCTGCCAAGAGATATAAGGAAGGGATGCTCTGCTCCTGGCAGTCCTCCAGTCTGGGCAGGCTGTGTGTCCTTCCATCACACAGCCCTGCAGGGATCAAACCAAACTGTGTCAGCATGCCATGCTTGCTCCAGCTCAGTTCCACCCCTACAAAAGAAATTACTGCTACAAGATGACAAACAGCTGAGGTGAAGTATTGAAATTTGCAGCTACTCTGTGTGTGGGTGTGTAAAATAAAAAATTACAATGTTGGGAATAAAAGAAAAGAGGGGACTGAAAAAAACGTGCCCATCACACTCTGAAGAGAGAGTGAAAAATAAACTCAAGGACTCAACAGTCCTCTGAAAATCTAAAAATGAGATGCCAGTGGGGTCAGGGGGTTTGTAAAACTCAGAATAAGGTCTGAAGTATTCACTGTGATCTCATTGCACATGCCACATAAAACTCCTCCTTTTTTAACATCAGTGTTAATTCTTAGCACTCTTTGTTTTTATTTGTATTGTTTTTATACAACTGAGACATGAACCTGCACATTTCCCACCTGCACATACCAGATCTAGCACTGATTTTATAGGATTTGAGTTTATTTCCTTTTATTTAGAGAAACTCTGTGTCTTTGTACTTGAGTTACCCTCAGGCCCTTAAAAAGGAAAGGCATAATTTACAAATGAGACACAAATCCATCAATCTAAGGGTGCAGAACAGCTTCCATGTGCACATCTCAGGAAGCATCTACAGGTAGGAAAAGGAAAGGGAAAAGGAAAAGGAAAAGGAAAAGGAAAAGGAAAAGGAAAAGGAAAAGGAAAAGGAAAAGGAAAAGGAAAAGGAAAAGGAAAATAGTTTACATGGTTTCTCTGAAAACACCTGCAGGGCACTGAACTGAAATGGTCTCATTCTCACATGGAAGCAGAGCAGCCACTATATTGAAATGGATTTTGTGAGCAAAAATTAGCTTGAGAGTTATAACTGCAGTGCTGCAACTCCAGCCACTTCAAAGCAAGGACAGATTTACAGCAGCTCTTGATCCACTCCACCTCTCCTTTTTTGTAACTTTTGTAAGAGGATAATTCAGCAAAATTAAACTGATCTCTCTCACCCTTCCCTTCCAAGGCTGATTCCATGAAATCATTTAATGATGCACATTATGTGAGGCACAACTGATTAACCCAGCCCTCTTCTTAAAGGTGTTTAGAGAGGCAGCCTGTAATCTTGCCACTATTAGTGCCTTCTTTGCTCCTGTTATTTAACTTTTTTTTTTTTTTTTAATGTAGGGGCACTTAAAAACCTCAGGCCTGAATGAGGTTACCATTAAACAAAGACAGTAAAATATGCTGCTCCCTCCTGTTGAGCACAACTGTTGTTAAACACTCCAGAGAACATTGATATGGAAACATTTCTGCCAACACACTCTTTTTAGATAAATACAGACTGAGAGGTGACAAAAAAAAGTCCATTAAAAGTGCTTATAAAGGTTAAATACATTTTGATTGGTTGCATTAAATATGTGCACTAAATTAACTGGTTTGGGTATTCCCTCTCTCTTCTGTATGTGTCACTTTTTTATTACAGAGTTTAGCCAAAACCATATTCTATATCAGCAACCCAAAGCAGAGTTTGTATCTAAATTCAAAGGTCCAGGCTCCCAGGAATGGACACATTGGTCAGCCTTTAAGCCTCATGCCTGGGTACATTTGAGCAAGGGATTACTTTTATGGAAAATAAAACACAGCCTTCTATAAAATAAGGTTTCTTCCTTATTTTATTTTGAATATTGAATACACTTTTGCACAGAACATTTTTTTTTCCTCTTTGAAGAGTTAAGAGTCATTAGCAACCTTTAATGGCACAAGATCCAGAAGATTTTCTAAGTAGCAGCAGTAGCAGAAGTTCTTTATTGATTAATAATTAAACTTAAATTAAGTTATAACATTGTCACACTGAGTTACTAGCACTGCTCTCCTACAACTTCACCTGTTAAGCAGAGGAAGGCTGGGTTTCAAAGTAAACACACTTAACTTTTGAAGCATTTCCTAGCTTGAAAAAGTTTTATCTACAAACTGAATCCTGGTCTGAAGCACCCATTACTCAGCCAGCACTCCTCTCCTCCTCTCTGCTATAGAAAGTGGAATGGGGATTACATGAGATTAACATATGTCTCCTCTGCTCTTGATTAAAACAATTTTAAATAAGTCTTAATAAGTTAGCAATTAAAAAGAAAAAAATTAACATCTTTGGGGAGGAAGGTCCTGAGAGGTGAAAGTCTCTCAAAGTGTTGTTCCAGCTGTTGCACTGCTGCCCTTTGCAGCATTCTGGGACTTGCACTCCACAGAGACTGAATTAAGTTCAAACAAGCAAGTTCCATTCCTCCAGTGTCAGAGGCACACAGAGAGGTGCAGGAGGTGAAAGCAGAAGCACTGTGGGAAAGGTCATAAATGACACAGAACATTTGCAGAAACCACAGACCAAGGAGGATTTTACCTAGCCTTTCAAGCAAACACTTCCCACAAAGTTTATTCTGTTTCAACATCATTGTAATTGCTTGTTGCAGTTGTGAACTGTCCAAATATTGCCAGAAAAAGCAATTTAAACAATGAAGCTTTATCTCTTATTTGACATCCATCAATTAATTCCTTCCATAATTGATCTCCTTCTTTTAATCAAGGCTGACTGCATAAATTTACTTCTATTTTCCATTAGCAAAAAATGATTTATAGGATAATTCAGACTGGTTATCTCTTGTTCAATCTCCCACTGAGGCCAAGGGTAGCCATATGGTCAGATCAGGTTGTTCAGAGCTTTAATAATTTTCATCTTGAAATATTCTAGTGCTGGAGACTGCAGAACTGCCCTGGGCACCTGCTCTTTGCCCTCATGGGGAAAAATTTTCTCCTCATATCCTGTCTGAACTCCTTGTTTCAAGCTGAACCCATCTCTGCAGCATGCACTACTGTGAATTGTGGTTCTATCTTCCCTAAATGTACCCCAAATTCATCTCTCCCTATGACTAACAAGCCCAGCAGAATTCCTGCAGCCCTTTTAGTGTCTGCCTGCTGAACCCATTCCAGGAGCTGAGCTACACTGAGTTACACTGAGCTGCACAAAGCTGTGAATAAAGTATTTTAAGTTGAGAGACACCCTTGAGTTTAGAGAGATTGGAAGCACTTTGGAGATTTAACATGAAAAAAAAAAGAAAAAAAAAAAAGAAAAAAATTCCAAGAAAAATTTAAATTTCAACCCCCTGCTCGTTCTGTGTGAGCTGTTTAACATATTTAGTGACCAGATCTCAGAGGGGACACATGGTAAAGCATTTCTCACTGTCAGTGCTGTGGCTGCCTCCTGTGAGGTGAATGCAGAGCAGGAGGATGCAAAGGAAGGGAAGGCAGCACTATCAGTGACAGGGGCTGAGGGACAAATCTGCTGCTGGTTCCTGGCAGGATTGCAGAGCAGTGTTATTGTACTCACTGACCTGCCCCAGTGCACTCTGAATATTCTGCTCCACGTTTCTTCTGTTATCTCAAATAAGGCTCCCAAACATTAATGTTGGAAAGACCAGCAACTTCTCAGCAAATCCAGAAATAAATCTGAAAAGCTGTTCTGGTCTCAGAAC
>WBNO01011764.1:0-11074 GCA_013400575.1 Peucedramus taeniatus
AGGTTCATTTGTTCTTCAAGATAAAATTACACATCCAGTATGAAGACAGTTGATGGCTGAAAATAAATCTGTTTGCATAACCTTTTACTGTTCTTTGTTGCAGCTCTCAAGTTCCACTTACAAATACAGGAGTGAGGAATTCAAGAGACAGTTTTCTCATCTGCCAGACTCAGAGAGACTCATAGTAGGTAAGAAATAATCAGAGCAAAAGTCCTTGTCTTCTGTTTGATGACTTCAGATTGCTGTCATGTCAAAGCATTTTGGTTTTTTTATGGCAAATTCTAACTGCAGCTGATAACTCCCTATTCTCCTGTCTTTGAACTACCATGAGATACCTTCAAGGAAAGCCAGGTCCATACTCCTCTCCTCTACTGCCTGCTTTGAGAAAAAAAAAAAAAAAAAGAAGTTGTTTCTGAGACCCTGTTAACTAGGTAGATCATCCTCAGCAAAAACTTGCCCCTTGCTCCCTGGAATTAATACATTTGCCCAAGGCACCTTGATTAATGTCACTCCTGGGACTGAGTGGTTGTAGGTGGTTGTAATTTAAAAGACTATTTTTCAGATGAATGGGAGAGGAAAGAAGCAGGTGACAGAGAATATCAAACTATGATGCATAACTTTTCTCAGCACTGAAATATTAATTTTTCAGCTGCTTGACTCCACTGCAGAATCCAAAGAAGGCAGGCATGTAACTGTAACTCCTTTGCATAGAGATGCACCTTATTCCCTCCTTCATCACCTGCCTGTGTTATATTTATGTAACAAATACACTGTATATTTTCATACAAAAGTGACATTGTGACTGTTAAAAGTTCATCTCTCATTTTATGCAACTTTTAAGGAAGTGAATATTGAGAGGCTGTTTAGTGTATGCTTGTAGTATGCAAGCAACAGCTCTGAAGCAGTTAAATCCCTGTGTCTTTTTCCAGCCTCAGGAGGCAGTTATCCTCTGAAATGCCTTATGCATTTTTAAAATACTTCACTAGGGACCTAAAACAGAAGGAAAGGATATTACTTCAAAGCACTGTTTTGATGTTTCTCCTTACACTTGATTGATGCAGAAAACCGTGGAGCAAACTCTGAAGCACAGTTTCAAAGAGACTGCATAGGATTTAGAGGAAGATTTAGTAATGGGTTAATCTCAACCTGTTCCATCAGAAGCAAAGCCACTACTTTCATATATATTTTTTTTACCCCATAAAAAGCAGTGTTTCCTTGAAAGGACTTTTTGCATCCTTTCTGCATCAAGCAAGGAGCTCTTCCTTTGCTTGGTGTAGAGAAACTTGGTACAGGCTTTACAGTGCTCCAAGAAGCCATTGCTTGCTGCTGTTCATTAAAAGAATTGTTACTGCTTCTGTTTTTAAATCAGCTGTTAAAAATAAGCAACTATTCCACTGTAATGAGCACTGTATATAAAGATTAAATAAAATACAATTTTCTTAAAATGAAGGAAATTACATAGACTGTATAAATGAGAGCTTAAAGAAGTGCTATTATAATTTGCCTGAAAATATTGTTTTCGAGCAACATATTAAGTTACTGGTTCTGAAAACTTAAAAGGAGAAATGCTAATCTCTTTTGTGTAGGTAGGTCAGAGTGGGATTGCTCATCAGTTGCCCAATGATGACCTTTGCAGGTCTGAATCCCTCTGCTAAAAACACAGAAGTCAGATGGAAGCTTCTTAGTAATGTGTTGCCTTCCTCTGTCAGCATTTTGGTATCTGACTGTTCTCAAACATGGACTTCTTTAGATTTAAGCTTCTGTAGTTCTATTTGTAGTTACATCTCCAAGGGCTTGTATACATGCCTCATTGTTGTTACATGAACATTTATTTCCGCTTGATTATCTGAGGGGGAAAATGCTAGAGAATTAAAAAAATTGTAATAAAAGCTTCTGTAAATGAAGATTTAGCTTGAAGTTAGGATGTTGGGGACTCCTAAACTTCTTGATATTGGAACAAAAATTGTATTTGTTATGTTCTTGTACTACACAAAATAAAAATTCTGGCCCAGACAATACTAGATATAAAGCTATTATATACCTCTAAGGTTAAAATCACCAATATGTATTGCATCAATACATATATTCTGCATATTTTCTATACATTAGGAAGTCTTCTTTAGGTTGGAGCTCCCAAAAGAGGTCCATCCTAATTATCTAGCAGCAGTACTTCTGAAAATTCCTTTTGTTTGAATCTTCAGGCTCTGAAACTGGGAAAGCTCTCTGAGATTTTTAAGAAATGCAACTAAATCCCCTGCTCTTATTCTTAATTAGCAGGTATCTGATCATGGGTAATTACATTGTAGATGAAATCTGTTTCTCAATAGGGGTGTTTCAGTCAGAGACAGAATCATAAAAATGATAGTCAACTTAAGGAAATACCCCCGCCTCAAGAACTGGATAGCTTCAATCTGCCTGTTAGTGTCTCACTCTGAAGATAGTTTTAGCTAGTGATAGGATCTGTTTAGTAAAAAAACTATTATCTTGCTACAACATATGAGCTATTGTTACATAGGAGTTGACAGTGCAATCTGTCGTACTATAAAATGTTTGTGTATTCTGTTGTTTACATTCTTTGATGAATACTTCTCCCATGTACTCCCGGTCTTGCCTGACACCTCTTCTCTGAAAACCTAAGATAGTGCACAGGGGTTGACAGATGGAGTGCTGTCCTCACATGGATGTACCATCAACTCTGCCTTTGGCCTGTTCCCAATGGTCTAGATGCAAGCCAGTACAAGTCTGCCTTTGCAGACTTCTTAAAAGTGAAAGAAGTGGCTTTTTATTGTATTATAATCCCCCATATCATTTTAGTTACCAGGTTTGGGTCAGCTGTGCTGCAGTCAGTGGGTGAGTAACTTGCTCTTGCTCTCTGCACACAGATTACGCCTGTGCACTCCAGAAGGATATCCTGCTGCAAGGACGCTTGTATCTCTCTGAGAACTGGCTCTGCTTCCACAGCAACATTTTCCGATGGGAGACCACAGTAAGACCTCTTAGCTCACTTGAATCCCACCTTTTCCTTGTCCTATCCTATCAGGGTTAGGATTAGAGTCTCTCAGATCTCATCCTGTCAATCTCATACTAGTAACTCTGGGCTGTGAAGAAAGAGCCAGCATCCCTGAGTGGGAACTCAAATCCATTATGTAAAATAAGAGTAGCAGTGGAGGCATCTGAATGCTGAAGTAAGCCTGTTCAGTCTGTCATTCAGCAAAAGAAGTTTAGGAATTATGCTAAAGCTGGCTTTTTTACATTTCTGGATGACAATTTGCCTTTCCTTACCATGCAAAGTTGTCCCATAAAGGAATATAACACATAACCTCCTACTGTAAGTCCTGGGGCATGTCATGGTATGTGGTGTTGCTCTATTCAAGTACTCTCAAGTACTGAACCTTACTTGACTTAGCCTTACATGTAAATATCAGCATCTTAGAATAGCTGAAGGGAATTGATAAATGACTTCTGCAAGTTCTCATATTGTGGTCTGTGGCTTTTGAACAGTACGGGCAAAGGTAGGTTTTTTTTCATATGTTGGCCCTTTGTCTGTCAGATTAGGTTAATGAGTTTAAATTTATTCATTCAAACAGTTGTTGCATCTGCTGTAGGACTTGCATGAAGCAGTGAATAAGAAAAGGAAGATAAGCTAGCAGAGGACAAACATGTCAAAATGTTATGAGGCTGCTTGTAACTTAAGTCAGTATCTCACATTTGAGTGCTCTGAAATACACAGGACAAACAACAAATAGTTTGTGTATTTAAGACCATGAGGGGCTGTAGAAATACTTAACTGATAACCAAGCTTACTTCTGTCAAATGGATTTGATGATTGACTATTTCTTATTTTAGATGTGAAATTAATAAAAAAATAAACCCTTTGGAATTATACCCTTGAATATATAAACTGTTCAAAGACTGATTAGAGTTTTTTTTTAAATCCAAAACAGCATACATCCTGGTAGCCTGTTTCTGCCTGTCTAGCAGAATGATATCTTCAGCAATACCTTTAGGCAATCTGAGCTCATCAGCTACAATGGTAGAGCCAAGTTTGGGACCTCATTAGCAGGCTGTGTTGTGCAAAGAGAGAGGGAGTAAGTGGAGAACTTCCTGCTCACACAGGAAAAAACAAGTTAGAGTTGTATGTTCCTCATTTCTCTAAGCTGAATGGTAACAGAGCCTTATATTCAAGAGAAGAGGGGATATGCTGGAAGGAAATGGCTTCTTGGAACCAGTCAGACCATGTTCTTCTAAACAGAAACATTTCAACTACTAATATACAAATCAAACATGCCTAGGCAGGAAGAATTTCTTGCAGTGACTAGACTGCGAATAAAATTTTGAAAATGAACTATATTCTAAACTTCTGTGAGATAACACAGTCTGTTATCTGATCTCTCTCATCTATGTCCTACTTTATGTATAGAATTCTGATTGGGATTGACTTTCAGATCTGTGTTTTGTGTTTGGTTGGGATTGTGGCTGGAGGAATAGAAGAAAAGCAGAATCACTTCCCTAGTGCTAATGTGAAAGAAGAAGAGATGACTCTTAAGTCACCTCAGCTTCTACTTTGAAATGCTTGCTGTTAAAGCAGCAAGTGGAGACAGTAATTGCCTTTGTGATCTCATCTGAATTGCATCCCAGGGTTTGGGGTTAGTTTGAGTTCCTCTTGCATGTTCTGTAACTTCTAACTTTTTAGTCATAAGTTACTTTTAATATGTCTTATTTAATGTGTTTCTGCTTAGATTTCTATTGCTTTGAAGGATATCACTTTCATGACAAAGGAGAAGACTGCTCGTCTCATTCCAAATGCCATACAAATAGCAACAAAAGGAGAGAAGGTGAAAATTTGTTTTTAAATATGTTCTTGCTAAGTGACAGAGTCCTGAACACAGCACTTGTTCTAGTCTATATTTGCATAAGTAACTTCCCTGTCAAATGTTTAAATGTGATTGGGACTAGAAGGCAGACTTAGGTTTGGTCCCAGTGCATGTTTGCTTGATAATTCAACTCCAGTTTGACTGCAGAATCCCTTAGTGGTGTTGATACAGTAATCAGAAAGTAAGAGTTTATCTCACCTATTCAAAGGAAACTAAAATTCAAAGCTTGAATTCAGAATGTGTATTCTTCATACTGGAAAATATCAAAGTTGCTGGATTTCAAGTACTCCTTGAAGAAAACTACTGAAAACAAAAGGACTGTGATGTCATGGGTTTCGAGTAATGGAGAAATCTACCCCAGAACGTGTGCTGGGAAATGAAGTTTTTGAGTGTGTATTTGAAAAACTGAAAAGAATGATGCAGAGTCTTACATGCAATACACTTTGTGATTAGTTCTTCTCTTAATGCCTTGAAAATAGTAATCCTTGGCAAAGAACAGAGCTTTCCACAGTGAACCTGGAGCTGTTCTTTGGGAAGCAACTGTGATTCATCATATTTTGCCTGTTCCCTCTCAATTCATTCAGTATTAACTTTCATTGTCAAGGAAGATAGACCTCTTTGCTAAAAAAACCCAGCTTTCCAATGGGAAAGATTTTAATACTTGAAATGATGCATATAATTTGATCTCCTATTTTAATTATTTTAATTTCACGTCATCTTGTGTGAAAATGTGAGTAAAAGGCCTCTGTGGCAGAAGAATGGAAATAGCTGTCACCTGTAAGAAACAGGCATATGTGTTTTTGATTTGTTCAACCTCCAGTGTTAAAAATTTAAGTGTGTTTAAGTTGAGGAGGAGCTCTTCCTTTATGCCAAGGGTAGTCATATGGCCAGAAGAGCAAGTATCTTCATATAGTGTGTGGACATTGGGGAAAATACTGAAAGTGATGCAAACTGTGGAACCTGAGGAATATGACCCCAGGTTTGTTGAACGTGAAATGAAACCAGCTGTTACTGATGACCTTGGGATATTCAAGATACAAGGAAGCATTCTGGGATTCTTGAAAATAGCTACATGTGAGCTTATGTTTTACCTTGTTTTTTTCTGCAGTTTTTCTTCACGTCATTCAGTGCAAGAGACAGAAGCTACCTCAGTATCTTCCGTTTGTGGCAGAATGTGTTGCTGGATAAGGTAAGCTTGTCTGCAACAGTATCTGTGGTTAAGCAACCAAATAAACTTTTTCTAATGTAGATGGACGTGCCTCCGGAGAATAAGAGACTAGAAGTTGGCTTTTCCTTTCTGACTTAGAATTCTAATCTGATGTTCTGCTTTTGTTCCTTGTACTTTACATCACAGATGAAATTCTCATCTTTTCCTTCTCAGACTGCCACCTACAACTCTGCTGTTGAAGGAGCATTTTGTCTTTGCTTATAGATTGCATGCTTCTCTTCACTATAAGCTCAAGTATATGTTACTAAATTAATATGCATTTACTTCACATTTTCTATGCCTATTTTGTGATCAAAAAGGCATGAGGTTTTCTCAGTGAAAACTTAGAAGAAAAAAGGCCAAAACTCCTTCTTAGATAAGTTAGCTGAACCTTTGCCAGCCAACTCATTACAACTCAGCTGACCTTGAATAAATGCAACAAAGGCCAGCTGTATGATATGGAAGTTTATTTTGGCAACTTTGGCTAGTTGGCTTGATTTATGTTGCAATTTGTGGATACTGTAGCTAATCTTTCTAAAAATAGACTGACACTTTTGCAGAACATCACTGTAAGAAAGACAGTTTTTGTAAACCAATTCCTTCCTGTTTATGTCTCTCATTGTTTAAAAATTTCAATACAGTTGCAATTACACACCAAAATATCCACATATAACACTGCAATGATCCCCAAGGTTTAAAGCTGTTATACAACTTATGCATAGTAGCTACACTTTTTTCTTTTTGTCAAATTAATTTTAGGGCAGGCTAGAGGCACTTTTTGTCAAAAAAAAAGCTGAAAGTAAAGGGAAGTGCTGTTTAAGGCAAAGCTAGTGTTTCTTGCAAATCTCTTGTCCCTCAAATCAAAAACTATTTAATTGTAACTTCATAACCATCTTGTCTTGAATCCAGCCACAATGTACTATGTCACCTTTTGACTGGAATATGCAACTGGAAGTAACCTTGCTTTCTTTCATTGTTCAGAGTTTGTCAGAAATGGCACTTATGTTATTCAGTTGATTAGTTTGTGGTGATGGAGGGTCAATGTATGGACATTCAGGTATGCAAACCTATCCTTGGGCTGGAGCAGAGGTAACAAGCTTTGTACTGTTCAGTATTAGTTTTTCTTGTGTGTTTCTTCTCTGACACTGAAATGAATGTCACATTAGGATCAAATTTTCACTTTAGAGCAGTAGCTAAAGGATAGATAAGAAAGCAGGAGACATGGACTGCATCAAGATGAGGTGAATTAAGCCAGCAGGTTTTAGGAACCAGTGCATTAGAGTAGCTTGGGAACTATCCTTATTTCTATCAAATCTTGCTGTTAGCTTGCTTTCATCCTCACTGAAGTATGTTAAAAAATAAATCTGTTTATGAGAATTTCTGCTTGGGGTTTTCAGTTGTAAAATGGAGCATGGTCATGAAGTATATGGAAGGCTTTTTAATGTAGTATGTTTGGAACTATTATTGAAACAGGATTTCTGTTAGGTTGAGCTCCTACTTCTGAAACATAGTAATGACTTCTGATTCCCTGCTAGAATGTGTTTGAGTCACCTGTCAGCCTTCTTTAGGATATTCTTTACTAGATAAAGCTATGGAGGGGCACTGTGGAGTTGAAAGTAGAAACTGAAGTTGCTGGAGCTGGATCCACTGACATGACTAGAATGGCAGCTGTCTACTGAACTAATACTAGAAGATTAGTATTAGGTGTTTTCTATAAGTTTTGCTGTTTTCTCCCTTCCACTCCAATGTCAGGAACAGCATACATTTGGAAAATGTCTCATACACCTGAGGCCCTGCCATGGTATGCAGTGCCTGAGTATTTGCAGTTTGGTGTTCCTGGCTTCATTGGTCAAAGGGATGCCATCAGAATTTGTAAGGCTTTTGACAAAACCCAAATTTCACTCTGAAACCAGTTCCAAAAGGAGCTGGTTTTAATGTTTCCCCACAAATAGCTCAATGTTTTAAAGCCTGTTTTAAAGCTTGGTTATATTCTGGAGCACATCTGCTAGACCTGGAGATGACATCCGACTGTTAAATTATGAAATAAAGTTGTCATCAGAAGTATAAACCTGACTGTAGGTGTCACAGTACTGGTCTGCACTACCTGACAGTGAATAATCCCCAATTTTCAGGATTTGGATCCAGGGGACTGGAATTACATTTGCTTCAAATCATGTCTGTGCAGTGGTAATTCTGAGTCCCTGGCCTCTTCAGCACTTCTGGGCATAGATTTTGTGCTATGAAGTCTCACCTCTGAGGAGAGACCCATCTGCTTTACCTGATACACCTTAAGCTTTCACCACCTGCAGAACTTGTCGTTGGGGTCAGCCTCATACCCTTTCCCAGATCTCCATCTGGTGGCCATTCTGCCTTGTACCTCCCAAGTATTGCATGTCCTAGGTCGTTGAACAAGTAGTCCTTTGACAAGCCTGCCTTTCTATTAGAAGTAGCTTGCACTGTGCAAGAAAAACAGCAAATGGTTACATGCTGTGCCCAAACTTACTTCATCCATCAAGATGCTTTCCCCCAGCTTTGCACCCCTGCTCTGACAGGACTCCTAGTCCCCTCTAGCTCAGTTACAGTTCTGTCGCTCATGACTTCTTCAGACCTTGCTCAGAATACGCTATAGTGTGTTTGGTGTCCTTCAACTTTAGTTCCTCTGCAAATTGGTGGGTACTTTCCTCTTCATATGGGTCTTTCTTAGGCTTTTTATTCTTTAAATGTCCATGCAAAGACTTTTTTCTTTAAAGGAAAATTCCACTTTATTTTTTTTTCCGTCCCTGTTGCAAAATGTGTGCAGAGTAAGTCTTACAGGCTTTTACCTTGCCATTGTGTTTTAAATGATCCAGCATCATGGAAAATAAGGAATCATTAATGCAGGTCTGGAAGAGACATGACACCGGTCTTGATAAAACAGATAGCTGCTTCCACATCTACTGCACCTTTCAATAATACTTCAGTTTGTAAATTCAGCCAAAAATCCTGTTTTGCTGTGGGCTTTCCATATTGGCACAAGAAGTTTATTCATGGCTGCTACTGACAATAAGAGCAGTGCCATTCACAGTTTTGCTTTATTTTCCTAAACCTTATGGGTGTCAAATATCCCTCAAGTTTAAGGGAGAAGGAACAAATTAAAATGTAATTAGGCAGGTCATTCAAATCCCAAACAAACACAGCACTCCTTATTTCTAATGGAACAAGATCTTAACTTAATCAGTCTCAATTCCCATGAGTCCTCTGCCTTAGAGTTGGATTTATTTTGCTATTGTTCTTCTTATGCTTTGCTGGGTAGAGATTTGCACCTGTCTCCAGAGACATTGTAGCAGGTAAGTCTAGAGGTGTGAGAAGGGATCAGAATTTCTGATCAGCTGGGCTTCTTGTGGCAAACATCTCCCAAAACAGCAGTTCTGCCTTCCCCCACAGTTTCTCAGGGAAGGTTGCGAAAAGAGATGTTTATTTGCACCTTTGTGTACCACAAGATTAATTTAAGAGATGAAAGAAGACTTAGTTTGATTCTGAGCTTCATGTTCAGGCACTTCTAAGTGGTTCTTAGTTCTTCTAAGTTCTAAGGCACTTAGAAGTGCCTGAACTTAGAAGGAGAGTTTGCGGTTTCCCTCCCCTGTTCTGCAGACAATCAGAGTTCTGTATCAGAGTTGTCTGGCATGAGTGTGGTGTATGGTGAGGGCTGTCTCTTTAGTCAACCTGTATGGCAAGTCTTGTTCTTATTTCTGCATTTGTCCATAGAGGGTTAAAATCATCAGCTTTGCTTATGTTGGTGGTAGTCTGTAGTATTGCTTGTGCCATGACACTGCTTTGTCTGGCATGAAGCAAAGTATTGATGATCTATGCTCTACTTGAAAAGACAGAAGTATATCCCAGCTGCTTCTTGTAGCCCTTGTTTTTGTATACAAAGAGAACTGAGGAAAAACCCAGTGTAGACCATCACCTTGAATGGGTAAAGTAATTCATGTTTAGATTTTGCCTTTCAAGCTTCAGAGCTTCTCTAAGCCATCCTCTCAGAAGCAGAAGTCTGACCTGGAAAATTTATGCCCTTGTTTTCAGAACTCTTTCTGATACAATAAAGCAAGTCTTGTTTGATCTTGTCTTGTGACCATTAAGAACTTACTATACCTAGGAATAATTGAGCAGGGTGCAATAATCCTATTTTAGAAGCAGAAGTTGGTAACATTGCTTTTACAAAACAACAGCAAACAGCTTTATAGATTCCTTTATAGAAGCTGAAAAGCTTCTCTGCCTTCCTTGACCTATTGAGCTTACTGTAAAAGGGCAGACTGATTTGCTAATAGACAGAACATACCGGTGAATTTTATTAGCAACATTAGCTCTGTGCCATTATGACTGGGAATCAAGGCATTGGCAATATTGGGCAACAGAAATAAAAATGGCTTTATTTCGGTCCTTTGATTCTTAGTTGGAAGGTGTGCTAAAGAGTCACCTCAGTCATATTTTGAAACCATGTAATGCCCACCCCTGGTTTTGGCCATTTAATTAGAACAGCTGTGGGTAGTTTGTGGTTATGAGTTTATTGCTTCAGAAGACAGAATGCCTGGGGAAAGTAAGGCCAGCTGTAAGTGGATGCACGTGTTTCAGCACTGCATTGCCCTGTAGAACAAACCCCCGTGCAGAGGAAGGCTGGCATTAGCTGCTATGACCCTTGCTTTATAGCTGTGTGTTTTGCGTTTTAATGTTTACTTTGCCCTCGCTAGGATTACATACCTTGAAACTGATCTCTGCCAATAGGGTGCTTGTTGCCAGCTGCTTTCTGAAAAGCCCGAAACCGTGTTGTGCTGGAAAATACCCGAGGGAAAAACCCTTCCTCGTCTCCCGAGTTGGGCTGTTTGTCCCGGCCCTCGGGGGGAGCGGCTCCCGTGCGGTGAGATGCGATGCAGCGCGGGGATCCCGCGGCGGGGGCAGGGGGGCAGCGGGACCCCCGTGGGGCCCGGCCCGGCGGCGACGGTCGAGATTGGCTCTG
>WBNO01011764.1:11124-34283 GCA_013400575.1 Peucedramus taeniatus
GCCCCGCCAGGTGGGTCGCGGAGCGGGACGGGGCGCGGGGAGCGCCGTCAGCCCGGGGAGCGCCGGGGCGGCTGCGGGCGCGCATTTACATCCTGAGTGCGGGTCAGCTCCCGGGTGCCTGTCTAAAATTGCGGGTACTGTAACTAACACTCTACAGGTGAAGCAAGCGGGTGGAGAGGATCATTTAAAGGCCCTTTAAATAATGCATGGGTATTTAATGTCATCATTTCATGCAAATAGTAAGCACTACTTGTGTTACTTCCTCATTAGCGCAGTCCTTTTCCCTTGATCAATATGGATGGTGGCCGAGGTACATTTTCCAGTCTGGTGTCTCCTGTTTTAAGACCGCTATTACTGCTCTCTGAGCTCTGTTAAACTTTTTTTTCCACCCCCTGCCTCAGCCCTTTACAGTCGAGATGGACTTTGAAACTCATTGCTTACTTTGCAGATATGAGTGTGTCACACTACTTTCATCTCCAAGCTTTCCTGACGATTTAAGAGAACTTAAATATGTCTCGGTAGGTGTGCGAATTTGTGGAACAGGATAGAGATATTGTAGAGAAGAAGACTTAGCTAGTAGTGAGTCAAGGTAATCCTGAAGAAAAGCAACTATTTTTCATAAAGGGGATGCTGGTGGTACAAAGTAAGGACCTCCTGTCCCACCTTGGCAAAGTGGACAGTTAGCTGACCTAGACGCCAGTGTAGTGACTGAAATGCTAGCCTCCCACAATTTGTAAAGTACTCGGAGCATCCTCAGGAAACAGGTGGGTATCTGTTAAGTAGTTTGCTCAGAATCAGAGGTAATTACTTACCTTGTGCCATATCAAGTGAAGTTCAAGAGGGAGGTACCTTGAAGGTATCTGTGAAAATACCAGTGACATGTGAAGAAGCAAGTAATGGGTACAAGTGTGTGTTTTCTTAAAATGATGATTTTTCTTATGCCTGGTGTTATTGGTTGAACAGCGATGGGAGTGTAGAGTAGACAGGAGTACAGTTGCCCAAAATGCTGAAACCCAATCTCGGAACGTGATACCTGAATGCTTTCGGTCCTTGTCAGAATTGAGGTTAAAGGCTGTGGCGTAATTCATACTTGTTGCTGTTTTTTCTCCAGTGCCTTACTGTTCCATACCGTGGTTCTTGACTAGCCTGCTTTGTTTCAGAGGCTGACCAAGCAGGAATTCTGGCAGCTGGTGCACCAGAGCTATGGCTCTGAGCTGGGCCTGAACAGCGAGGAGATGGAGAGCTTCCACTCATCGTCTGAGGACAACGGGCAGTCTCGGTAAGGAGGGGCTGAACAGGCTATTGAAACAGCTGGGGAGAAGCAGTGTCCTCTTTCTTAGAAACTTGCTTTTGAAAGGGCTGCTGTTGCCTTACCAGAATGGTTGAGCCTGTAGTGAAAGGATGCAAAGGTCTGAACTGCATAGACTGAGTGTGCATAAGAACTTAACTTTGTGTATTTGCTAAAATAGCAGTGCAGCTGAGGCCCCTTAGAAGAGGAGAGAGGAAGACCTTGTTCTCCCTAGATCTGCTTGGGGACCAGCATAGGGTAGCTTAATGAGCAGCCTTTTCACATGATGGTGCCTAGTCAGCACCTGTATACCCTTCAACAGTTTGGAAGGTTTGAATAGAATGGAGCTATATTATCATTCAGACACTTTTTTCTTCCCCTCCTCTGTGGAGACTGAAATATTGTTTTGCCTTTTTCTCCTGATATCTGAGGTCTTAGCTTATTTTTGTATTGTTCTCAGCTTGAATTTAGAAACAGGAGTAATAATATAACAAGCTGGAATAGTTGTAATAATAATGATGTGGTTTTTTGAAAGAGTTGTCTTGATTTTCTTGAACAAATTTGAACTGATTTATGACCTGCCAGTGTCTATCTAATAACAGCATTTTACATATCTCTATGTAAATAAGCATGACTCTACAAAACTGAACAATGTAATTCATGTCTCTTCAGTCCTGTGTTATCTGAGTGTGTTTGTGAGAAAAATGTCTTGAGTTCATTACAGGCTTCAAAAGATGTTCTATTAAATATTTTCTGATTTTTTTTTTTGTTTGATTGGTTTGGTTTTTTTGTTATGTTTTGGGTTTTTTCTGTTAAAAAGTCACAACTTTACAACTTCGGACTAAGCAATGCAGGAAAAAAAATTTCTGATGCTTTCTTAACAAGTTTTCTTTCCAAATTAGTTATAAGCTGTATGTTTCCTCATTTCCCACAGCACTCTCTTGGTTTTATTAACCTGATGATCGGAAGCTGAATGTTGTGAGAGGTGGCCAAAATGAGGAAAATGGCTTGATATTAGTGAGCTGTATGTGGGAAGAATGACTTGGTAGTTTTTAATGTTATCTGAACAGACAGGTTTTCAATGCAAAAATCACACTAGACGCTTTCTCGGGTTTCTTAGTGCTTATATATCCAAAGATAATCTTCCTTTTTGCTTTGGACAGATCCAGCATTTGTGATGATTCTGGAGAAAGGGATGAAAAACTACCCAAAATGATTGGTTTAGTTCGTGAGCCCACGCTTCAAGCAGAAGGAGAGTCTCTAAACAGACACATGTTGCCAGGAGTAAGTGCTGACACAGCCTTTCTTGCTGTTTGTAGCTGATAAGCATATGTGCCTTATGTGTATGTCTGCAAGCATAGGATGAATGGAGATTGTAACTTCCAAAGAAGTCTTTGAGAAGTCAAGAATGTTTCTTAAATTTGAAAATGAGCAAAATTCTGTATAAGAGAAAATTGTTGGTGTGAGCTTCAGCAGTCCTCTGTCATTAATTAGCTGCACTGCCTGGCTACAATGTTGAGGCTTATGTCCTGGTCTATTTTTTTGTTTTTCCTTAAAAAAAATTCTTGGTTTTTCTTATGCAGTTCCCAAGGAGACCATATTTATGTTTTATCCAAGTGCTTTTTGAAAGTAATGCCTTTTTAATTTCCAATGTTTTCTTGCTCATGCTATTTGTCATTTAAAAAGATACCTCCTCTTATATTACTGTCTCTCTTACACATAAGGCTTATTAAAGGTTAGTTACACTTTGTCATCCTTGCCTTCAATGGTTGGTTAGTCTGCTGTTATGAATATATGAAACCTTTTTTGAATGCTTCAGAAGGAAGGGGAAAACCTCCACACTTGCTATAATAAGGGCGAATTTTACTTGATGCCTTGGGTTAGTACAACTGAACAAGCATGAATGCCTCATTTGTGTTCATTAATGTTGTATGAATCTGTGAATGTGTTTGGCTGGTGTGAGCAGCAAGTGCATTAGTAGTGATATCTGACATGGGCACAGTGTCTAGTACTGGGGCTCCTTTGTGCAGCTGTAGTCCTAAAAAGTTGCAGATATTTTCTCTTGGTTATTAGATATCTCAAAGGTCTTGGAAAAGAAAATAAACCACTAATGCATTTTTTATAAGCTTCACTAGGGCTGGGTACTTAATTGCCAGTTTTGCTTTGGAGAATATGGGGAAGGAAGAAAGGAGATTATTTTAATAGTTTTTACTACCCTACTCTTTAAATCTTCTGGCTTTTGTCACTTGCTAAAACTGATCTGGAGATTAAGTAGAATTTAAATAGTTTTGCCAAAATCCAAGTTAATGGCTAGAGACTCATATCCAGCAAAGAATATTGGTGTTTCTCAGATGTTAAAAGCATAGTTGCTTGAGTGATGGGTATTCCTCATGGAAAGCCTAGCAGTATAAAACAAGATTTTTTGAGAGTTGAAGGGAGGCCTGAGAGACTGGAGATGCTGCTGGAATTTGGACTGTTGGGGATAACTAAAAATCGACACAGGTAGCCTTAGTTTGCATTTGTAAGTCTTATTTGTGCAAGAACAAGCCATTTAGAAATAATTGCTGTGCTTGGAAAAGAAGCCACACCCCAAGATGGCTCTTGCAGGTGCTAAATCTAATTTGGCATCTTGGTAAGGAGGAATGCCTGGGGATTTGGTCTGTAAAAATGCCAGGATTCTCCCTTGAATGAAGGGACCTCTGAAAAGCCTTTTAATTATAGTGTAAAAGTGCAGTCTTGATAAATGTGTAACTAAACTGTTTACTGTTTCAGGGTAACTAAAATGTACAATGATTTTGTTTAGTTGTATGTGTCACTTGGCATTACTCAAGAATATCCATGCTCTCTCCCTCCAGTTTCAGAATTGCAGCATATTTTGTATAACCACAAGGGCAGTAGGAGGAGGCAGTAGTGCTTAGAATGTATTTATCAGAAGTCATCACAGTGATGACACAAAGCACACTTAACCACCTTCCAAAGACTGGAGGGAAACAGGCCTAAACTCCCCTTTACTGCTCTGATAGACAAAGTAAGGCCCAAAGCTCTCATAAGAGGAAGATCTGAATAGTGGAGGGGCTGGGTCTAGTATTTGGCCTATCTTGAAAAAAAATATTGTTAATGGCTGTCTGTAGCCTCTTGATTGAGGCAAGCCTGTGTGGCTCATCTGCCTCTCAGTACCTGTGAATGTGGGAGCCACCTTGTTGCCTGTTTTTGCAACCATCATCTTCCCTCCTCCTCTTGTAGGGAGGCCCTCCAGTCCCAGATCTTGCTGTTCACAGGCTGAAAACCAAAAAACCGTTGGCACAGAGCTTAGCACTACTGGACTAGCTCAGGAGATAAATGTACAATAGGGAATAAATTATACATCTTTAATTCCAGCTGACAGATCTTAAAATCTTTACTCTTTAGTGTGGAAAAAAATGCAAACCAACCCAAAACCCTATGAAATCTGTGTTAAACTTGATCAGTTATTACAAAAGCCCCAGCTTGAATCTCTTCTTCCATGACAACATGAAAAGCTTTTTTTTCTATGAGCTGTTGCTTTTGTCTTCTGGCTTGAGCCTGGCTTTTCTCCTCTGCTCATGGCATAGTGAGCTGCTCTTACACTGCTGGTGGGAACCCCACTTCACTAGATCCTAATTGTTGTCAAAATGCTATGAGAGTTCCTTGGGTTTGTGCTGGATCGGTGTGTCAATTTTTAGGCTGTTCTGTCACAACTAGCTCCTTTCGGACTTCCATCTGTATTGGTATTTTGACATTTAATGTTGGTTCTCTCCTAGATCCTGTTATGTGACTGAATATAACTTACATGGCAGCTTCTCTCAGTAGGAGCATTTTTTATTGATCTGATTCAGTCTTTATAATTTTTTGACCCTGAAGGAGTACTTTTGTCTGCTTATACTGCAGTCAGATTTATGCCTGTCTCTCTTTTCCAGCCACCCACCACCTAATAGTCCTTGGTTGCACAAAAAAAGTAACAGGTTTTTATTTTGAAAAAAATCAAGAAGTACAGGAAAGTACACGATGACTGTTCAAGCAGTGGATGCTTTTGCTTTCTTGAGTCAATGCTGAATAATGTTTAGGGATGATGATTTTGCAGGTGATTCAGAACAACTCAGTTGAGGAGACCTGATCATATTGACCATGGTCCACACACTGCTCTCCTGGGGCTGTGCTGCTCTTGATCCCAGATATTCCCTGGGGCCTTGAGGAGAGGTTTAGAATGAAAACTGATTCAAAGCTGGTAGCCAAGCTTTTTGGGTGGCATTGTGAGATACACAAACTTTGTCCATGCAGTTTTCCTGGAGATTTACTTCAAATGTGTGATGGCATATATGCTTAGCTGACAGTTCTTGTTTAATGTTAAGAGCTGCATCATTGATTCAGTGACTGATGTTCAGAAGGATTTCCTTCCTGCTTATATATTGGAGATAGCAAATGATGCTCCATTGCTTTGTTTGTGAGAAGTAATATAAGTAGAATGGCTCTAGGCAGTATTTTAAAACTTCTTTTTTCAAAGGGTGGTGGTGTCCTACAAAATAAGAGCTTTTCAAATATGTAATTGGGGTAATCTAATCTTGCTGAAAGAGAGGGGCACCCTGCCTGTTTCATTGTGCTTCCCCTCTGGGTTGTTGGACCCTTGCTAAACTTTTAGGAAAAAACTAACCTGATGAATATGAAGTAAAACTGTGTAAGCTTAATGAATTTATAAATGCAAATATTGAAGCAGGCAAGGGACCCAAACTGTGCAGATGGGTGCAAGGGGACTGTCCCATTTAAGGGAGCTCTTGGTACCAACAGTACATACAAGTAAGTCTGTTCCTTGTTACCAGGGTGTCGTAAAATATTTAAATAAAGGGAAGAGAGGTTGGCTGGGGTAGAGGAACAAGGGGGAAATTAGTGCTTGACTGTGTGGTAATTGAACAGATAGAACTTGTATAGCTGTCTTCTTCTATAGTAACTTTCTTTTTTTTTTTTTTTTTAATGGTCTCTAATTACTGATATTTTTTTCTTCTCTTGGTTGTTTCAGGTGGAGGAGTCCCCAAGTGAGAAGCAAACAAAGAGTCCTCTTCCATCTTCAGAAAGAAAACCTGCTAAGCTAGTTAGGAGCAGGTCTTTAGAAAAGTCCTTGGACCTTAATGAGAATGAAAATCTTCCAGAGAAGAGCAGTGCTTCTGATAGTGAAGAAGGTAAAACTCTTTAACAGTTGGGATCTGTAAGACAACATGACTTTGGTGTTCCGTTTCACTTGTGGAGAAAGTTAGAGAACTTCCTGATCTTATGAAACTTGTTTGCTTATTTGTTTCACAGAATTGCAGCAAAAGCATTTTTAATCTTAGTTTCTGTGGGGAAAAAAAAAGTTGTTGGGTGTTTAGAATGAAAACAAAGAAATTGTGGTTTTCTTTCTCTCTTTTGGTGGGTAGAGAGTTGCCAACAGCTTAAACTAAAAGTTTCTTGACAGTGGGGTGTTGCTAATTTCAACTTTTTCTTTTGTTTGGATTTCTTGGAAACTGAGGGGAAACATTTCAGGTTGTATTTAAGTTTCTGAAAGACTCCCCCAACCCCTCTTCTTTACACTTATACTTTCTTAAGACTTATGGGCTTCATTGTTATTGGTGGAGTAAGCTGAGGAACTTATTGAAAGTCCAGGGTTTCAGGAGAATATTGTGCATGTTCTGAATCTGATCTGAAGATGAAAAACCTTAATGGATATCTTGCAGTGGATTATACTCTCTGTGCTGTAACAGTATCTTAATGGATCCTAATATACCAACCTCATATCTCATTACCTAGTACAAGATGGAAGAAACTCAGGTACCTGGATGACAGACTTGTGCTGAGATATGTGGGTACTTGTCCTGTGGTCCCACAGTAGCCTCTGTCAAGTTCTCACTGTCTATGGTGAGATTTTCACATACCCTGGGGAAGTTTTCTGTGCCAAAGGGCTGTAGTTGTTCAGACAGCTCATTGAACTTCAGTGGATATTCTGTAATCTCTGAATCTTGGATTCTGTAAATGCCTTTGAAGTGAAGTGTGTACAACCTGTATTGGTTCCAAGGTTATATGGTGGTGAGAAAAAAAGAGACAGAAAACCCCAACAGTAGTACTGTGCTCAGTAGCAGCTGTATATTTCTTTCATGTGCAAAGAGAACTTATTTCATCACTTGTTGGCAGGAATAGAACAGTTTAGTTAAATGAAGGCAGTTCTTAATCTCACTGACAAATTTTGTGTCTTGTTGTTTCAGAGTTGCCAGCTGAAGTTGTTTGCAGGTGTCATTACAGGGGGGTTGTGGAGGTGTGCAGGAAAGCTTTCAGAGTTACTGATTGAGTTGGCTGCCTTCAAGTTGTGATTTTTGCCTGGGGATATGCTTATATTCAGTTAACTTTGCTGTTGCTCCCCCATACTGTTTCTGTGTTGGCTTGAGTTCAGATTCAATTCAATGCATGTCAGGCATTATAATTTTTATGAATATACCTACTTGAACAGGCTGTTGTTTATACCATACTCCTACACACTTAACAAGCTTCACAAATTAATTTACTCTTTCACAGGTATATCTCTTAGGGCAGCAGAAAGTTCTGGCCTTTGAATGTTTTAGGTATTTTGCAGCTTTCCTGTCTTCCTATTACTACATCTCTCTTCTATCTCTCGATTTTATTTCTTATGGCACAAGTCTCCAGTGAAACTGATTAAAAAGTAATCCTGTGGTCTTTCCTGTTGCTAGTTGCCTAAACGATAGCAGTAAATATTCCCTGTCATGCCTGCATTAGTGATGTTGAATAAATAGAGCATATTGAACTGGAGATATCTCTTTAATAAAAAGACAACTGACTTCATGCTGCCTTTCTTATTTCTCTTCCCTTCCCCAAGACTAGTATTTTTTTATTCAGAGCAGGATTTTCTAGTCTCACAACATTAATCTTTTCTCTCAGAATCTTCATGCTTAGAATTTTTTTCTTCTGTTTCTCTGTCTGTTTTCTGTTGCAGTTGCCCCACACTCTTACAAGGTGAATTCCTTCATGCAAATGAAACTAGCTTTCCTGCATGGCAAAGGTTTACCCATGTGATTAATTTCTCTTGTGTCCTCTGGCTGATACTCAGGCTGCCCATGGAGATATCCTGGCAAATAAGGTGAGGGGCAAGCTCAAGACTGTTGTTCTTCACAAATTAATTCCCTTGTCCTAAGCAGTTCTCACCTTGGGGATGGGGGGGTCTGCATCCCACTGTGCACCACTGGCCTATTGACCTGCATTTTGGTGGTTTTGTCCAGTTTCATAAATCAGAGAATAAATCCTGAGCCATGCAGACTTTTGGCTAAGCTAAACATTAATAGCTGTGGCCTTAATTCTGAATTTCAGAAAACAGATTTTAGTTCAAGCACAGAATACATGTTTCCAACACAGGGCCAAGAGGTCTTTATAATTTCCTCAAGACTCTTTAGTATATAAGGTAGTTGGTTTGTTTTCAGTGACCATGTTCAGCAACATGAAATACTTCAAAGAAAGAAGGGGGAAGCAGGATATAGGGAAAACAGTATTTTCTGCTAGAAAGCTCTACTGTATACAGGAAGATCACACATTTCTGTTCTCCTTGTGTAACATAAGACTTAGTGTATTGTTTCTGTGTGTACTGATAACCCATAAAATGAGCACAGCAGAGGCTTGACTGCTTGCAGATGATGATATATAGGGCATAGAGTGTTTTAAATACAGGACCATTGAAATTAGGTTCAGCCCTGTTAGTTGTCCCCCTCTTCCCCCCAGTACAAAATTTTGGATGTGCATTGTATATAAGGAGGAGTTATCTCCTGTTATCTTATTGGCATCTTAATCAAAATACTGAAAGAATAAATTTTGTTTAAAAAAAAAAAAACAAACAACTTCAGTGTTTGGAAGATATATGTTTGTCACCTGAAGGCAAAAAGTGGTGGGGATTTTTTATCTTGTGAACTGGAAAAAGCTAGCATTGTGACAATACTTACTTAGTAGCTCCCCAGGATAATTCTGTACTTGAAGTATAGGAGAGTTCTCTGAAAGTGGTTCATACTGCTGATAAAATCTTTAAATAGATGATGTCTGGAACATGTTCACTTCTAGGAATTGGTTTTTATTCACTTGATTTCAGGTGTATTTGGTTAAAAGCTTCTACCTACATACATTTCATGCAGCCTATAATTTTTTCCCCATCGTCAGCGGTATAGAAATGTTCAACAGTGCCAAGATTTACATACATACTTTTAAAAATTCCTGATCCTCCCCCAGCTCTGTGGAGTGGAAAAATCAACCTTCTTACTAATTTGTTTGATAGCCTCTGCTCTTATCAGTTCAGCTTTCCTAATTTGCTTGTAGTATGTGCTTAGCTTTTTGCTGTTGGTTGTTGAGGGGAATTTTAATAACAGTGTTTTTCTTTCTGCCCCCCCCCCCCCTTTCTTTCTCTTTTTTTGCACTGCAGAGGTCTTTAAACCTCTACCATTCCTGCTGCATAATGGTATTATATACAAACATTATTTTACAGCTTGCCTTGCAGTGATGAAAATGACCTTAGGAAGTGCAAGGCAGTAGTGGGGGAGGGAATAGATCTGCTGTTGTTAGGCTGAACCAGAACACTCTGGGTAATATGTTTACTACTCTGGTTTTGGGTCCCTAGGGATCCTTACCTAAAGTCAGAATAATCTCATGTTCTTTTAGCAGACAGCTCCAATTCAGCTATAAATGTATTCAAGTTAAGAAAGTTCGTGTTGATAATTGTATGCTACTGAGGGGTTAGAACAGCACTGAAAGTGAAGGAGTTAAACTGGTATCTCTGTATTTGCACAAAACCTTTTGTTAATAAAGAGCATTCAAAGCCAGTCTTAGGTAAAATGTTTCATGTTGCCCTACTGTTGTGAAAAACAAAGGCAGATACAAGTTTATGTGTGTGAGATGAAACAGTAGACTAACATGCATCTTCACTTGTAGCAGAGATAAGTGGTTAAAGCTACCTGTTCTGTTCGAATTGCACGTGCATAAAGTGCACGCTTATTCATTGCTGTGCTACTGTTTGTGCTCACTGCTTCATCTAGGATTTCTGCAGATAAATTTTGAGAAGCCCAGTTGGATGTGACTGGAAGCTTGTCAAGCTCTTGGTGTATCCTACTACTTGGTTCCACAGATGTGTAACTCGCAGCATTTATGCATATATGCACCTTCCAGACCCATTGTCCAAAGAGTTTACAGTTTTTCTGGAGAACAGCTTTTTGAATCCTAGCATGTAAAGTAGCTGATGGGCCTGATATCTAAACACAGGTTTAGCTTGGATTTTCTGAAAATTACTGCTCTATGTGCTAACAACATTTTAAAACACCCCTTTGTTTCTGCCAAGAGCTGAGAAGGATTGTAAGTAAAAAACATATTTCTCAATAGGTACTCATGCACTTGGCACTTCATTGGCTATTCCTTATTAGAGATATGACCATATAGAGCTAGTGTCGGTAAATTAACTTAGGGGAAGTTTTGTATATAGACCTGTGGGTGTGTTTTGTTCAGACTCGCTAGAAAGAGGACATACTCAGAGTAATAGAGCTTGGTAGCAAGATCTGCACCTTAAGGTAATAAAGCATGGGCTTTGTGTTTATCGCAAGTTGCCCTGGCTTACCAAATTACCTTGCATCAGCAGAAAAATAGTAGCTGTCCTCAGGCATTTCAGGTGAATGTGAAGTTGAGTAGTTTAGCTCAGGCTCACTGGGGCAGAGGTAACTTGTGTTATCTTGTGTTTGCTAAGACATATACAAATAGCTGACAAAGCTGATCTGATGCTTATCTGGTGGCTTGATCATGTTTCAGCACAGCAGAATTCATATTCTATGTGTAATGACTGCGTATTGACTGGTTAAGTAGGCCTCTTGAAATGTGTGTTTGCTTTCTGTCCCATCTCATAATTGTGTGGAATTACAATTGCATAAGCAGAACTCGGCATGGAGAGGAAGTGAATCTCTTGTGCAAGCACAAGAATGCAGCACTCATGCTTCACTTTTGGGGTCCTACTCTGAAGCCTGATGAGATCAAGGAGAGCTTTTTTGGAGCAGATCTTCTAGCAGGCTAGAAGCAGCACTAGAGAGGAAGTCTACTCAGTCAGAACTGGGTTTCCTTGGGGACTGCTGTGGTTGTTCATTTGGTGCATTTGCCTTATCAATACTGACTGCTACCAAGCTAGTAATGTTTTAAGTGCCTGGAGGTAGTCTGTGAACTACAGAGTGATATTCAGGCTCTCTCTGCATTCGTGGCTGGCACTGACCTTTCCTAGCCCTGAGCATTCATTTGTATCAGTTGAAAGGTTGGCCATCCTGACTTGTCTGTCTGCTGCAAGATTTGCTTTTGGGCTGCTTGTTTCATCTTAGTGATGCGTGGTGCTGGGAGGGCTTGTTTGTCTTGCTGGTAATTATAATTTAGGATTGACTTGTTTCTAAAGCGTAAGCAGATTGAGTCGGGATTGGCACAGGAAACTGCTTGCCCTCCAGGATTATAGTTCTATCCCTTATCTCTTGCAAACGTGGCTGAGAAAACCACAAAGCTGAGTCATGCCAGCAACCACCAAGAAATGGCAAAGATCAGTGCTGCAGCCACTGGGTGCTCAGTGTCTTTGAAATAGATGATGGCATTTGAGCCTCTCTGTGTGTTTTTGGGGACTGCAAAGTGGAGCAGAGTATCCCTTGTGTTTTTGTTTAATAGGTATGGAGGGAAGAACTGTTTGGGAGTCTACCTGGTCCCTTAGATTGGACATTACCAGTATTACAAATGTTAAAAGCAGAATTCTGAAACCAACCATAAGAAGAAAACTGTTATGGTTTTACTGTCCTTCTTTCTTGTCTTTTGTACAATAGACACACATATTAATGAAAATTATGCTAACTTTCTTTCCCCATTGTTTCTTGCATGATTAGTAGAATACTGAAGGCAAAATTAAAGGGATGGTACCTTTTGCTATTAATTTATCCATTTGCACAGGGAAGTGGTGTGTATTTCAAAATCAGCTCTGGACTTTGTTCCTGAAGGCAACCTACCTACCAAATCATTTGCTGCTATCCTTAGTGGGTTTCTGAGAGCGAGAAACAACTGCTGATGCAAACTTGGGAAGGATTTAAGCTGTAATAAAACCTAGAATGCTATCAAGGTTATGCGTAATACCCAATCTCTGTCTGTCTTTCTTAGCAGTGAAGGAGACTGTCCCTGACAATGATCTCTATGGGAGACTTTTTATAAACAGAGTTTTCCACATCACTGCAGACAAGATGTTTGAAATCCTTTTCACCAATTCTCACTTCATGCAGAGGTTTCTTAATTCCAGGAGTATAGTAGGTAATAAACTCTTCTCCATTCTGTCTGTTACAAGCTACCCTGAAAATTTTTACCTCTGAGAATTGCTAAATAGGGCTAAGTTGAATTTTAAGTTTTTCCTTGCTTTAAAAAAATTTTAAAGCTTTAAAGTTTCACTATGAAAGAGGATATTTAAGGCTAGACAATTGTTTCCCTAGGTATGCACATTTTGGAGTAAAAACCTCATTTCAGTGCACCACAAAACTGCACCTTAATGCCTGAATTTTGAATAGGTTATTAAGTTGATGCATTCTGTGGGGTATTTCTGATTACATTGTGTCCCAGAAATAGTGAAATTTGTACGGCTGGTACATAGGCAAAAATCATTGCATCCTCCTAAACGATACTCACAGGCTTTAATTTTCTGGATGAGTAAATTTTATTCACTGAGACTGTAAGAACAGAAAATCAAGTCAAAAAGGGTAATATTTATTCACTGTCAGCTGGGAAGGCAATGTGGCAAAAGCTTTTGATAATGCTAAGGGAATCTATTCAACTTTAAGCAAATACGAATGACATATTTTCATTTAATTGCTTACTCTTTTCTCTACCCTATTTCAGTTGATTCAGGCTCAGCTATCCAGAGCCTCACCTTTCTTTATTAGCAGACTACATGGGTATGGCTTTTCCTGGGAAAACCCCACAGTTAATTGGAACCAGTTTTCTGTCTTTTCCCCTACTCCTGTTCTCAAACTGTTAAGACATGATAAGACAGGTAATTTTTATGTGAGATTTTGAATAATTTCTCATCTAGATGCTGTATCAACCCCTTGGAATAGAGACTCCAGTGGCAATCAGTTGAGGACTTTGACATACACTGTAACGATTAACAATCCGCTCTGTGGGAAGTTCACAACTGCAACTGAAAAGCAGGTACTGTGTGCATGTGTGTTTCTGTCTGGTGCCCTTTAAAGCAAGGAAGGGACAGGTCAGCTCTGTGCTCTGTCAGAGTTCTGACTGTGGATTAAAGCTCAGTGAACTGAATGTGCGTCTTCAGTTTAAACAGAGCATCTCTCAGGTGGCTTGCTGTGTCTCTCACCATTACTGAGCCAATGCTTATTAAATGAGAGAGGCTTTCTACCTTTACAGATGGCTGTAAACTCCCATGAAGCTTGTGGGGAAAAGTATTAACATCTCTTAGGAGATGAATGTGGGTGAAAAGGTGCAATTAAAGGCTTTCAGTGTCCATTTCTGGGCTCCCTAGTATGGGAGGTGAAGAGCCTAACAAAAGGCCACTAAAATGATGAAGGGACTGGAGCATCCCATGTGAGAAATGGCTGAGAGCTGGAAATGTTCAGCACAGAGAAGAGAAGACTCCAGGGGCATCTTAAAATTTAGAAGCATCTGAAGGAGGGTGCAGAAAGTTCTGAGTCAGGCCCTCACCATCAGTGACCACAGATTTCATTGGTGCCCAGTGACAGGACCAGAGGTGATAGACAAAAACTGAAACACAGATGATTCCTTCTGAGCATCACTTTTTAAAGAAACACTTTGTTACTGTTAGGGTGACTGAGCAGTGGAACAGGCTGTTCACAGAGCTTGTGGCACCTCCTTCCTTGGAGGTGTTGGAAAGCCACGTGGACATGGTCCTGGGCAATCAGCCCTGCCTTAGTTCTTGGACAAGACAAGCACCAGAGGTGCCTTCCAATCTCAACCCTTTTGTAGTTCTGCTTTGGGAAAGATCTCAGACAAGAGCTGTGGTCATGAGGCAGTGGCCAGCCTTGCAGCTGGTACTCGAGGTGGCAGTGGGAAAGTCCTGCTGCTGCCAATGTTTGCTCTAGCAGGAGGTGTCTTCTCTTTTCCCACCCCACCTATACTTAATATTCTTAACTGGTTTTTATAGTGGTTCTTCAGGCTGTCTCTCTCCTTGAATTCACTTGGAGTTGATTGATCCAGCCTAAGGAACTCAGGCTGAAATGGGGTAGGGGAAACTTGTGTACCATGGATATACTTTCCTAATTTTATTTTATTTTTGGTAGATCCTGCATAAGCAGAGCCAGAAAGGTCAGTCTTACCAGGTGGATGCTGAGGTCCTGACCCATGACGTCCCCTACCATGATTATTTCTACACTGTGAACAGATACTGCATCAGCCGCACATCCAGCCACAAGTGCCGGTTACGGTGAGCCTGGGTGGTGCACGGAGGGAGGGCAGAAGCCAAGGCTGGAATGTTCTGAGTTGATGATTAGTTAAAGATCTACCAGCAGCACAGAGAATCTTGGGTTCTCTTCTGAAAAATAAGCTTAGTTTATTTCTTGTCACGTGTATGCTGTGCTTGGATCTCATTAATGCAGTGAGATGCTGACTCTGAGGTACAAAACTCATCTCCAAGACTGAACTGGGTCCTGACCAGCCTTGTGTTTTTGAGTGCAGCTGTGTGAGTGGGAGAAATTGGAAAAAATGAGATGTTTTAATAGAAGGTTTCCCAGACATTCTTGCTAAGGGCCTGCAGAGAAGAATGGTTTCACAGGAATGTGCAGGCAAGATAGAATGTGCTTAATTTTGCAAAGAGGGTACTCAAGTGAACTCTGTCTAGGTATGTCATTTCCTCTCCCATTTGTTGAAGACATTGTAAGTGGTGCTGTCTTTAGTAAGAGCTTTTTTCTCAAACTTAATCAGTACTCAGGAAAGGTTAGCAAACCTGGATTCTATTCTGGCTAATCTCAGGCTATAAAACTACTGAAAACTCCCTCTCTACTGGGAGAAGAAGGGAAGGAAGGTCCTTGAAAGAATTTTTTTTTTTTTTTTTTTTTGAGTGAATCACTGTTTTTCTTTGAGACCTAGACTTATTTTTTTCTGAGACATGCTACAGCCCTAGGATAAGAACAAAAACCAAGGTGCACATGGTACACAGAGCATACCTCTATAGAAACAGAAGGCACATGGTGATGTTACGGCTGGCCTTACTAAACTGTGCTTAAAATGGCTCAGAAACTCTATTTGAAAGGAGTTATTTTGTTATACCATACACAGTGGGCTTACATTGATTTAAAAGATTACTTAAAAAGTTGAAGAAATTGTATTCTGGGTTGGTCAGTGTTCCTGACTAAAATGAAGGACTTTGTCTTTATGAATAGCTTTGAGATTCACTCAGTTGTTAGAAGCATCCCTCTGAAGGATTCTAGTCCAATTCATTTTTATTCTGGAAGCAGTATTGATTAGCTTCACCTGAGAAATGCACAGTAGGAATGTCATTTTTCCCTCTGTCATGCTCACAGAAAGACAGATTTTAATTTCTGTCTACTCAGGATAGAATGTAAGCACTTGATGTATGAGTTGTGACAAAGAAGTTCACCTTCTGCTATTGTAGTGCCCATATAATATATCATGTGTACACATACTAAGTAAAAATCACAACTTTATTATCTGGAATCCTAAATTCTATTTTAAATGGGTGTTAAAATAAGAATGCTTCAGAGGGTGGAAAACATCTGGTAGTCCTAGTCTGAAGGGAAACATTCAAAAATGTTTCCCATAATTTGGACATTTAGATTTTGATGCCTTAGCTAGAGATCTTGTCTTTGCTACTGTCTGTCTTTTGTGTTTTTTCAATGAAAGTGCTGCCCAGCTGGAGAGTGATGGCAGTTCCAGTTGGTATTTCAGATTTTAGACATAAGCTGGAGGCCTGCTTCTGATAAGAGATTTCTGCTATCACTGTGCCACCTAGAAGAGCACTTTTCCATTATTGCATTCTGTTTGCTAGGGTTTCTGCAGAAGTGAAGTACAAAAAACAGCCTTGGGGCCTTGTCAAGTCTGTAATTGAGAAGAATACTTGGGGAGGAATACAGGAGAACTTCAAGCAACTTGGTGAGGCATTTTTTTCTTTGTGCTGGAGAAAGGAGCCTACCTCTGCTATGTATGTTTTTTTGTCTGTCAAACCTGGCTCCTAGAAGAATGGCTTGAAAAAAAGGCAACACCTAAGCAGTCATAAAGACAGAACTTCCTGTCATCAATGTATCTGCCACTTCTAGGTTATGAAAGAAGCGTTGTGGCTAACAAGGGGCTCTTGTATACCTGGCCATAATTGCTTTCAGAAGGAAACATGAGAAGCTGCAGGAAAGCTGTTATTCTCAATTGCATGTGCTTATCTCAAAGAATTTCTTTGATGGTGCATATGAGAAGCAGTGGCACTTGGCAGGCTCCATGAATGTCTGTTCACAGCCTGGCCAGCCACTGCTGGAGGTTCACAGTCTAACACAATTTCTAGTCTCAGTCAAACAGTGTCTTGCAGTGCTCTTCCAACTGCTGTCTGGCATAGCATTGAGCAATCCTGCCTGGGCTGAGGGTGTACCACTTCTGCAGAGTGTTCCAAGTGCCCTCTAGAAAATAGAACAGTGGGGGAGGTCAGGATGAGGTTTATCAATTACCTGCTTTAAGTTCATGTAGTGGAAGGTGTGCTTTTTCCTCTCACTGCCACCTTGCATATCTCACAATTTGTCCTCAACTTTCTTTTTGACAGTTTGGTAACCTTATTTTTTTTTTCACTGCAGAATCAGACCTCCTAATGGAGGAGTATGCAATTAATCAATCCATGGAAGACTCTGGGAAATTACTTGCTCTGAGACGAAGGCGACGCACTTTACACCGGGGTTTGGCAGAATCACTTCCCAAACGCTCTTCCCAACATTCCTCTGGTGACATGGGAGTAGAGTCCCAGGGCAGCTTAATAGGTAGGCATGACTCTTAAAATAGTGCAAGAGTACCACTTGTGAATATATTACTCTTGTCTGTGATATCAAATGCTTTAATAAGTTCAAGCTTCTTCGAGCTTGCATAAAGTAGATTTGGAACATGCATGGTCACTTTTATCATGAGTATCTCATGAAATTATGCCTAATATCACCTTCAGTTTTAAACCAAACAAAAATCAAACAAAATCTTAAATACTGCTCTGTATCTGGAAAGGTTCGAAAACTAGATTGGATCAGAAAAAAAAACCTGATTCTTGTAAAGTTTCTGAAAAATTTCTTTTTTTCTTCTCATCACTGCACACAGAGGTCATGAGTTGATTGAACTTTGCCACTTGCCTCTTGGCCCTGTCATCTCAGTTTTGGTTATTGATTTTTAATGTTAAGAAGTCTGTTTCCCATATGCTTTTCTAATTTCTGGGTCTTTGAAGCATTTCTTGCAGTTCTACTGCCCTTAGGCATGACAGACTTGGCTACCAGCATATACAATATTAGTTTCACCTAGAGAGATGAGGAACATCTGTGCACTAGTTTGCATCAGGGAATGGTGGATTCCATGACAGAACTTAAACTGTAAACCATGAGGTAGGAGCAAGTACACTTCCGTAAAGAGGGAGACAACTCTGAGTATAGATAGCACTGAGAGAATATTTGGATCAGCAGCATGTGTAAAGGACTCTACCTTTGTGAAATTGCTTCCTAATTACTTAATTATGCCACTGTTGCTCCACCTCTTCAGATTAATGTGTCTCTCAATATATACTACAGCTTTTATAAATGTCTTTTGTCCAGGGCAGGGTGGGCAAAAAGAATTATATTTCAAGATCAGTGTGCCCACGGTGGTAGGTGCTCAGTTTGGAGAGGACACACACACTCTGTCCCTCAGTGTCGGATCCCTGTTGCCTGACAAGTAGCAGGTGGCCTCTCAAAAGGCTGTTTTCAGGACAATAGATAAACCAAGCCAGTAAGGATGGGACAAGTTAGAGGACAATGTGACTGACACTGGTTGTCAGAAAGATGAATGTGAGCAGGAGCACAGGCAGGAGAGAGCCACTTTGCAGCCTGTCTCTGCTGTGTGTGACTAGCAGCACATATGCATGTTAGTAATGGATGGACTGCAACCTTCTCAGGCTATTCAGTTTAATGTGACCAAGCCCCAGCATTGTGTTCTCCCCCAGCACACTGAGTGGGTAGGGGGAATTCTGGTGGAAGAGCCTGACTGTTCAGCCAGCTTCTCAGAGATGACTGCAAAAATGCCTTGGTGAATGTTGGAGGTGATCCTGTGCATCTACATGACCTGATTTTTTTTTCCATCAGAAGTTGTTGAGCTATTCTGTGTGAAGTGCTCGGCACTGACATTTATCTATCTGCAGACATCCTTTAGGAATGTTCTTCAGTACTTTTTAACCTCCTTCTCTTCCATGCCCTATAGGGAGGAAAAGAGATGCAGTAAGTAGGACCACCACCATCATTGTAGTAATGAGTGTCTTGTAAGTATTCACTTGCAACTCAAGTGTTGCTTGACTCAAGCTCATCTGGGTTTTTATCTGTATTTGTTCCTCATTTGCATGTTAATACTGCATGTAGCATGATAAACTAATTTGAGTGGAACATGTGGGTATAAAAGGGGAATGGATTGACTTGGAAATGACATGCAGGATGAAAATGCTGACTTGTCAAACTGGTCTACCTTACAGGTTTTCTTAGGTCTGATCCTATTAAAAAATAAAGTCTAGAATCTACAAATTCCTAATTTTAAAAGTTCCAAGAGATACTGTTATTTGTTTGCTATTACCCAGCTTAATGGTAACTGCTTAGAATTGTTCAGATAGATACTAATTTTCAGTATAGTGCTGCCCCACACCTTTTTCTTTTCCCCAGGATGCTGGGAGGATTCTTAGCTGTCTTTAGCCATGATCTTGTGTTTGTAGCATTGCAACTGAAACTGTTGCAAAACTTGATTTTTGTTCTCTTCTATCTATAGTTTGCTGCTCTTGGTCTTGCTGAATATAACACTGTTCCTCAAACTCTCAAAGATAGAGCATGCAGCCCAGTCCCTTTATCATGTCCAGCTTCAGGAGGAAAGCTCTTTGAAGTAAGTTGAATTAATCTTTGCTTGCTTTCTTCTTCAGCTTATGTGAGAATCTGATCTAAAGAAAGAAATTATAAACAATGAAATTCAGTGGCAAGTTTTCAGAAGTGGCTGGGGCTTGCTGTACTTCTGTGGTCTATGCTGAAATCCAGTGACATGTCTGACTGCGTCTTGCAGTAATACATTTCTTTGACAAGCTGTTTTGGGAGAAATGTTAACCTTAGTTTGCATTTATCAGCCTGCTGTGACTCATCTTCTGTGAATATCATAGTGCTGATCACAGAACGGAAGTGTTCATCCTGTGTGAACCAGCATGTTCTCAAATGGAATGTTAAAGATTCATTTAGCTTTTTAGCTTCTCTCTGAGTCTCCTTAATCTCCTCTCTTTCACAGACTTCTTGTTAGGTGCCTTTTGTACTCGGACACAGAAAGATGTCGCTTCCTCTTGAATACAGTATCAACAAAAAAGTTAAAAACCATATCCTGATTTTGAGTCTGGAAGGGGTGTGGGGACCTCCCACAGTGACCATCTCAGAAGCGGTTAGAGCAACTTTCTTCCTAAGAAGGATCTTGCTCTGTGAAATGTGGTCTTTACATTGTAAACATAATGTGAGCACAGTTTTTTGGGGGCTGTTGCCTGCAAAGGTCTGAGGTACTTGCTTCAAGAAAACAGGGATTGGAATTCAGCTGCAGCTTTGTATGTGGCTTTTGTAAGAGGATGCTCTTAGCAATGGCAGAGCAATGGTGGCAGAAAACAGTTGCTTTTAAAAAGGCATTGAGGTGCTTGTTTCATGTTTCTGATGTAATCTCAATCTTTTTCAGCATATCCCCAGAAATTGTATCAAAAGAGGAGATACCTCAATATGATAAGGAACAGGTTAAACATGTGAAGGGAGTTTTAAGAGACTCAATTGAAATGCTTGAGCAGGTACGTCTGAAAATCTTTCCTGGTGATGTTCTTGTTTCTCAACAACTCAGTTTTTCTCCCTTGTGTTATCATAGCTTTTGTTTGATGTGGTATGGTGCTAGATAAAGTTTTCTTGATGTATTTTGCCCTAGGCTTGAGTTTAGTTAATAGACAGTGCTTATGTTTCTGGTGTTTTGGGTTGCTTTGGTTTTGAATTTGTTTCTTGGAGGGTTGGGGGTTTCTTTGGTTGGTTGGTTGGTTTTTGTTTGGGTTGGTTGGTTTGGTTGTGTGTCAGTTAGTTGTTTTTTTTTTTGTTTGTTTATTTAGTTTGTCTTTTGTTTTGTATTGTATTGTAATTTTTTGTTTGACTAAGATGTAAGTACCCACATCAATTTCCTTAAACTTGTCAAGTGCTTAAGAGAGGTGTTAATGCAGTTCTGAATCATGACAAAGCAAAGACTGGAGTATTTCAAAGCAGATTCTCTTTTCTAAGAACACTGATATTAAGATTTGTGAAGTGTTTTCCCATCTCATTATGGGGTTTCTTCATTCAGGTTTATCCTGGCATTTGCTTCCCATTATTTTTCTAGATATTGGCAAGAGCTTCACTTAGCTTTGGTATCTAAGGGGCCACCTAATCTTCAGTGAAAAATAAATAATTTCTGCAGACCATATATTTCTGAGAGGCTCCATAGAAGATAATCCTCCTTCACAGTAACTTAAAATTTCAGGCTCTTGTGTACTACAGATGCAAAAAAGAAAGATGTTGAATACTGTTGTGTCTCTCTGATCCTGAAGTCCATGACTGTTACAATTGTTACAATCCCTAGTCTGGAAATTTCAACACAGTACCTGAAGGACAGTAAATTCATGCTTTAGTTTTTACTTACTACTTAGGAATGTTCTGATTTTTAACTTCATTTATTGAATCTTGAAATGTGATGGAGTAAATTATTAGTTTAGGGAAGCTGAAGGGGGGGGTTCTCCATTGTTTGCTCTTTATTCTTCCATGCACTAAACAAGGTTAGAAAAAGAAGCCATTTTTTATACTCCTCCTTTAGAGGTGTCTCTGCATGCACAACTGCTATTAATCTATTAATTAACCACTTTGATCGTAACTTGAAAAAGCCTGAGTGCTGGAAGTTTAACTTTAGAGCTGAAATTTTCTGGTTTCCATGCCCTTTTTATTTTCTCTGCTTACTATCCAAACAATTCCTAATTCTGAAGTGTTAAGTGCTTTTTGAGCACACAGTATAAAAAAAGAAAAGTGAGAATTTAGCCACCTTTTTCATCTAGAATATCACTTTTTGTCTGGAAGTCCTGACACATCTTAATGCTTGCTATCTTGTGTTTTCTGAGGGTTGTCAATAATCTAAACATGTTTTGTGCACCAAAATGCACTAGGAGGGCCAGGTATTAAAAGAGAATTCTTGTTGTGCTGCCATGTTCCTTGGAGTATTTGCACTGAACATTATCTGTGACTAAAAATGAGTGGGTTGGTTTAGCTTCTGTGCTGTTGTCTAGTGAGGTGTTAAGACTTTTATCATCCTGGACTGTTAGTATTTATAAACTCTACAGAGTGTAGCTGTTAGGAGAGCACAGTAAGCCAACTGTTTATGGAAACAGGGAGGAGGAAATCACATGAAATCTTTAAAAGAAAAGGAGGAGGGAAACTTTATTTTCCTGATATCACTCACCCATGCAGGAGACTGACTTAAGTAATTGGTGTGGGGGGGTGGATTGTATCTTCACAGCTGAAGATTTCCCTTTCCATGCTCCAAAGAAGCTTTGACCACTTGAACAGGACACAGAGCAGCAAGACTGAGAGTTAATAGCCCACATCAGCTTTTCATTCAAGACGTCAGAAGAACAGACATGTGTGTGAGGACTTGTGGGGTAGGGACTGTAACTGTCTCCTCTGGACTCTTTACTCTTTAGCTCAAAAGCTGCCCAGAATAAAGGTTTATGGAAGAAGTAAGTCGGGTTATGCATTGCCATAGCTTGGCAGTCTTGTCTCTCCTGCCAGCCTTCTACCCTGGGGAGTCTCAATTCCAAACAGTGCAGAGCTCTTGGATCCATCCCAGGGTGAGTGAGCGAGGGCAGTTGTACTGCTGGTGAATAGATCTGAACATTTCAGAGGGGGAAAAACGCCCTCAGCAGAGAACTGGGCTTGTCTCTCATGAAGTTGCAGCTTTTTATGTCAACGTAGAAAATGACCATCAGTGAAGAGTGTTTTGGAGAAAAAAGAACTTTAGTAGATTCATAGCCACAGGATCTTCATAGGCTTTTTTTAGCCATGGGGACCTTGTGAAAAAGTCACCATCTTAAGGATGAATATGCCTGAGATTAATTAACAGGAAAGGGTTTGTTATCTCTTGCATACTGCAACCTTTGGCAGGCTGCCTTCTGCCATATGTTTCAGATCTCCCAGAGAAATTTCAGCCGTCGTTGTTTTCCCTCCATCACGGGCTGTGCTTCAGCATGGTGTGCCCACTGATGATGAAACTCCTTTTCATGTGCTTCAAGCGTTTCCTAAGCAGGTTGAGGGAAAGAAGATTAATACAGAATGAAAATCCAAGAAAACGCAGGGGCCCCCTCCCTCGAGGCTGGGCCGTGTTTGGAGAGCAGTGCTGCCTCGGACGGTGCACAGTCCGTCGGGCAGTGGTGCAAACACAGGTGTGGGGTGGGGGGGGATGCAGGGTCGGTGTAGAGGTGTGCGGGGCGCGGCTTTCCCCGGCCGCTCGTCCAGCCCCGGGCAGCGGGGCCAGGCCGGCCCGGCCCCCACGGCCCCACCTGTTGCGCTGTCCCTTTAAGGCAGGTGCCTCCGCGTGA
>WBNO01011764.1:34347-65857 GCA_013400575.1 Peucedramus taeniatus
TGGACGAAGGCTGCGACAGGTACCGGCTCCGCGACCCCCGGGGGCCGCCGATTGCGGGACATCCTCCCGGAGCCTCCGTCCCCGCGGGGCCGCCGCCCTGAGGGCGGGGGAGCCGCGCCCCGCTTCCCGTGAAACTTGTCGGGAGAGAGGGAAAAGGGGAGGTGGCGGGAGCGGGACGGGGCAGGGGGCGGGAGCGCGGCCGTCCCGGTGCCAGCCGGCGCTGTGCTTCCCGCGCCCGCAGGTGGCTGACGTGCAAATCCCTGCCCCCGGGAGCGCTGGAGAGGATTGCCGACACCATCGCGGACCGGCTGCGGGTCCCCTGGTTCTCGGGGGCCGTGAAGAACAACGTCAGCCTCGTGCCGCCGCTCGTCCTGCTGCCCGTCTTCCTCCACGTTGCTGCCCTGCACTTCCTGCTGGGGCTCATCATCCTGACGTCCCTGCCCGTCGTGGTGCTGTGGTATTACTACCTCACCCACCGGAGGAAGGAACGGACTCTTTTCTTCTTGAGCCTGGGGCTCTTCTCCTTGGGATATATGTACTATGTGTTTCTCCGGGAGGTGGTTCCCCGGGGCCACGTGGAGTATTTCCAAGTGGTTGCTCTCACGTGCGGGTTAATTCTTATGCTTGCAGCCCTGTCTCGAGCCAAGAAGGACCCTGGTTACCTTCCCATCGCAGCAGGCAACGAGAAGCCATCGCACCAGAGTATAAGAGGGAGCTCCAGCGGGCTCCATGGCAGCTCAGGTGCTGCCAGCAGTCGCGCTGTGAATGGGGAGGCTAAAGGCTATTGCAGGATGTCAGCTGAGCAGTCAGAAGGTGTGAAAAAGGACTGGTGCACTAAATGCCATCTGGTCAGGCCAGCCCGAGCAGGGCACTGCCGGCTTTGTGGCAGGTGTGTGAGGAGACTGGACCATCACTGTGTCTGGTAGGTTTTGCACTGCTGAGGCTCCCTGTGTTCCCTCTGAGTTCCCTCCTTTTTAAAGTAAGCTTCTTTTTTTACAGTCCCTGGCAAATAGAGTTGCTTTTGCTATGTGCAAGACTTTATGGAACTCTTTAAATACAAAAAGCTGTGTATTTACCCTTTAAAAGAATAGTTAGAATAACTGTTTATTCTAAGTGGGTTTACCTGATAGCTGAAAGCTATAGAGCATACTTCAGGATTGCTTTTACTTATCTACTGTTTTTCATCAGTTTGTGATCATTTTTGGTGTGGGTTTTCTGGATTTTTTGTTCTTTAGACTTGGTCTGTGGAGCACTAGCAGTCCTGCTGTTAAGTTGCTTTAGTGCTCTCCTGGAGCAAAGGAACCCAAAGCTGCCTTTTGGGTGTTCCTTTGGTGCTGGAACCAAGGGGCAGTAGGGTAAAATGTGTCTCAGCAAAGGATACTACCTCTGGTAAAAATTTTTGTTAAAATTTGATGCAAGCAGTCTGCTGCTGTTATCCTACAGGTCTATTGTCTTGTGTTTGTAACCTTTCTATATAAAATTATAAAGCTTCTTTGAACATTTTTCAAAGTTCTTAGCCTGTGTAGACTGGAAACACCTTGCAAATCACGTTCTCCGATAGCTGGGGGAAGGAGAAGAAATAGAAGACGGTGCTTTTCTTTTTTTTTAGCAAAGTAATATTTTCTTTCCTTTTGGAGGATTAACAGTTGCGTAGGGGAGCAGAACCATCAAGCTTTCATCCTTGCCCTCTCCTTCTTCATGTTCACCTCTGTGTATGGGATTACCTTGACCCTGCACACCATCTGTAGGGGCCGAAGTCTGTTTGTGGCATTGTTCTACTGCCCTGGGGCCTATTCTGACCACAGGTGAGATGTCTGTCTGGGAGAGAGCTGGGGTGGGAGCAGGCTTGCTCAGGCAGCTTAGCTCGTGTTCCTCATTCTGCTGGCTGTCAGACCTGAACACAAAGTGCTCCCTAAAAACTCTGGAAAACAAAGATATGTCTCTGCTTTCACCAAGGTGGGCAGCCTGAGACTTTGGAAAAAGTTGAAGGAGCTAGGATTTGAAGTATTTATTGTGTTATGTGTAGATGTACTTTTAAGCATGTATGCCCCCCCGATGCAAGTAATGGTCTGACAGCCTGGAATCCACACGTTCTCTCTCCCTCTCATTCCTTACTATTTATCTAGTGACTGTCCTCCAAGTTATCTGCCTGGAACATGCTCTGTCTGGCAGGGAAGGTGGTGGGAGCTGTTGGACATGAGTTCAGAGACCAGCATTACCACAGATGGGCAGAGTACCAGTAGTGCTCAAATGACTCTTCCTTCCTCTGCTCCATCTCATGACCTGTAGAGTGAGAGCATCCTGGAGTTCTTAAATAAGGCCTGAGCACCATTACAACAGGAAGAGTAAAGAGCTAGGTTGTGTGACAGCAATGTGCAAGAGTAGCTCTCTGCTAGCAGTAAAAGCTCTCATTAAGTAAACCCTGAAGCTTTCATTTTGAGAAAGCCTTTAAGGATTATCTGATGAAAGCAGCAAAGTGAGATCACTGTGGCAGATGTAGACAGGGATTTGAAAGGATAGTGATTACTAGGGAAAGTCACTTTAAAGCAGCTGCTCCAGTACTAAATGGCTTCCTTCCCATCTTTTTCCCTGCTGCCAGCTCTGCTCTGTCGTTCACCTGTGTATGGTACTGTGCCATTGTAACAGCTGGCATGGGATACATCCTCCTTATCCAGCTGTTGAACATCAGCTACAACGTGACTGAGAGGGAAGCTCGGCTGGCTCTGCGGGACAACACTGGGCACAGGCTGCTGGGCGGGTTAGTGATAGACACTGGCCAGTATAACAGGGGACTCCTGTGCAACTGGGGCCACTTCCTGAGCCTGGGGTCTTCTCCTCCACAGCGCTCTGCCGAGGACATCGTGTGACACCCCTCTTTCTGCAGATGGCGTTGTGTCCTGGCTCACTGACTTTGTTTAGCAGGGGAGCAGCCCCTCCCACCAGGACTCCTTCCTCGCACAACTTTTCCTCGTGGTCATTATGTGGGCTGTCCCCTCTCTGACAACAGCAGATGATTTCCCCGGTGGAATGGTTCTTCACATGCTGTCAGCCAGCAATAGGATGCAGAAAGCAGTAAGCCATATGTACAGGTGGGGAGAGGAGGAGCCTGCTGCCTTGTTCCACTGTGGGAAACAGCAAGAAGAGCACAAGGTTTTGAGAACTTGAGCTTCCCTTAGATGTGAATACTGGCATCAGGAGGAACCTGCTGCTGGGCTTCAGAGAATGCACTGGTTCTTGCAAAGGTTAAGGAATCCCTGGGTTTGTACCTACATGTGGTATTTTGGAGATGTCAGAAGAGTGAACTTTGGATATGGTAACAGATGGACCCCTGCAGAAACCAGGCTCTTTGGATAAAAGAGACTGTCTAGGCAGTCACTGGGCAGCACTCTCCTCTCTGGTGCATTTATTTATTTATTTATTTTTATTATCTCTGATTCCATCTAGCTGTGTACATGCTTCTATTAAGTGCCTTTGTGAGCTGTGTTCCTGTAGGACTTTGTAAGATCCCTTCATCTCTTGACCCCTAAAGTTGTTATTCCATCCCTCTCTGTCTAAATGAGTGAAAAGAGATCCCATTGTTCTTTCTGCAAGCTGGGTCTGTATTGGTTTGAAGGCTTTGCTCATCTCCCTCAAAGCGTTTCTGCTCTTATTATGGGTTGTGACATGTGACAGCAGGTTAATACACCAAGTAAGGAGTCTGGAAGCAACATGTGACTGAACTTTGAGATAAATACTGCCTGTCTTTTATTACTGTAGCTTTATGGAAATTACCTTCATCCTGTCAGAGAAGGGAGTCTGTGGGAAAGTAGGCAATTCTACTTGCAGCATGTTTGGTAGGTAGCATCTTGCTTGTGTTGCTGTTGACACAGTGATCTTGTCTCCTCTCAACCCAGTTACTGTGGAGCTGCCTGACTGTAGATCTGATTTCTCAAGCCAAGAAGCCAAGGAACAGATCAACCCTAAGGTACATGGGGAGAGGCAGAGGATGTGTTGGAGGTGTTTGTTTTTGGGATAGATGACCTGTACTGGGAGGTAAATGTACCTGTTAAAATGTGCTCTGCAAGAGTGCTATTTTTTTCCTAATCATCATGCAACTGTATTATGGCCTGGACTTGAGCTTCAGCCAAAATAACAAGGTTTTGATGGCAGTGGTTTCTGGATTTCATGTGTGGGATTTTTTGTTGCTTTTTGTTTTAAACCCTTTTTATGTATGCTTGTGGCCCTGCAGTAATAGGAAAGGTCTGGCTGGAAGAGCTGGGGACCATGGCACAAGAATTACAGGTTGGGCCTAAGGTGCAAAAGCAGAGATAGAGCTTTGTCCTAGCTATGATGTTTTCAGAAATGTGCAGCATGCATGGGTCATGTCTGCCCCTGAGCGCATGGGCATGGCAGGCAGCTGGGGGATGTTGGGCAAGTGATGCACAATCACTGTGCTGCTGTGCTGTAGCTTTGAAGAATGAATGGATGGTGCATGGTGCCAAAAGAAAGCAGGGTCAGGGCTGTCTCTTGGGGTCCCTGCCATATTTTTTTGTAAGTGCTCTTCATGATATGTCCCACTTTAAGGTAAAGACTGTGTCCCTCTTTGCACTGTTTGGTTTCCTCAAGTGGCCCATTTTATAACCAGCAGATAATTGAGGAGCATTTGGAATGTGGCTGTACAGTTACTGAATTTCCCTTCTTTCTTCTTGCCCCTTTTCATCCAGTGAGCAGTTCTTTAAAAGGAGGTAGAGGGACATCTCTTTTGCTTCCTACCTCTAACCAAGCACAGTAGAAAGTTCTGACCACTTTCCTGACCCTAATGTGAATAAAAAAGTACCCAGCTGGATTGTGCAAAGTGTTCCTTTATGACCTTCTGTTTGGAGCTTGAAGCCTGATCCTAGGAGTTCAAATTGAGACAAGTTGCTTCCACTTGAGTTGTCTGTAAATGTTTCCATGGCACATATGTGTTTTGTGATGCCTGCTGAGATGATGTCAAACTTGGCAACCCTGGAGATAAGGATGCTGTGGACTAGCAGGATCTTCTTAGATCTTCTCCTCCTGGTACTGAGGAAGATTAAGACAGAAGGACCTCCTGGGCTAAACGAACCACTGCAGTGGAGACAGCCAATTTGTCCATCCCTGTGTGCTGCATGCACAGGAATCAATCATGCACCCACAGGCTGAACAAGCTCTGGGTGCTTTTGCAGGTTTGAGATAAGTGATTTCTCAGAGTCCTGCTACTCCTGGCTGGGAGAAAGCAGAGCAGATCACAGGCACTGCTGACCCCGTGGTGCGCACTAGCTCCCACAGGCAGAGATGGGTTGCACCTTTGCAGCCTGTCTGTCACTGTAGCCTTGTCCTTTGTCTCTTATTGAATAGGAAGTTTCGTCTGAACTGCTTACACCGAGACTCTCTGAGCTGTTCTCCCAGGCAGTGTGGAATTTGGGGTTCAGATTAGGAACAAAGGACCTGAGACTAATGTAACCTTGGTAAAACATGCTCCAGTTGAGTGGGGGTGAAGTGCTAAACTCAATTTCATTTTTTTGCACTGGCTCCAGGGGGATCTGAAACCATTCAGGGCACTAAAGGGTTGCAAGGGAGTTTTTTTTCTAGAAGGAAAACGCAGTGCTGGTTCCTCAGTCAATAGGAGGTTCAGGTGGCTGTAATCTGCATAGTAATGGTGACTGTTTCTTTAATGGCAGGCATTGGTTTACCTCTTCTTCCTGATAGGATTTGCTTTGTGAATGTGTTGGGAGATGAGAAGCATAAAGTAATAAGATATTTGAAAGGCATCTAAATGGGCGGAAGAGTTTCAATCCCTTCAGATGCATATGTGGGAACTGTCCTTTTAACACCCGTGAGAATTAGCAGGAAACCCTTGGAGGGTAATGCTTCCTTTCCAGTTATTGTAAGGGCAAACTGTTGTGATCTGGTGTGCTCAGGAACAGTTTCTTCTCTGAGTAATTTCCTGCTGAGCTTGGTACTGACCATGCTGGTAGAAAAATGTTACAATCTAGGCATACACAGTCAGTCTTTGGGCTCCCTGTGTTACTAGCTGCCTAGATACGTGCTGCCTGTGGGTTGGAGCAGTGGGAACAGCCTGCATGTGACAGGAGACTTGTGGGTTCTGTGTGGTCTTCAGGCAAGGACCAGTGTCTCATCTGTAAAGCTGTATGCCTGGCAGTGTAGAAAAGAGTACCCTGCTGGCTCTTGAAAGCGTTCCCTGTGTGTGAAAAGAGATGTAAAGCTGATCAAGAGCAGGGAAGGATTTTGGTAATAGCCAGCCTTGATGTTTTTTCCACCCAGACTTTGGAAGTTAGTTTATCTTGCTTTATCCATAACCTTTTAAGACGCATTTGTTGTTTCACAAATAGTGTGGACTTCTGAAGACTAGGCAGCTCTTAGGGGACCAGGGTTCTGGTGTTGCTGATGTTGCAGTGTTACACCCTCCATGTCCAAATGCCATCACCCCACTGTTTGGTGTCTGTAGTAGGAACAGTGCACCATTAGATACACCTTGTAAGTGGTGGCTTGGCACTCTTTAACTGTCTTCCTGCATTGTGCTTTTTTGTAGGCGAGTCACAGGTCCCCACATTGACTGTTTCTCTGTTTGACTTGTCCTCAAATGACAAAAGTCACTGGTGAGCCTGAGCTGGTGCTGCTTGTGACTCCTAATCACATTTCAGCCTTTATGCTATGATGGTGGGTTTTTTTCCCTTCAAAGTAGGTTTCTTTCAAGTGTCTTAATGAAACCATTTGCTGTAAAATTTCTTCTGAAGATAAAATGGATACTGCCTCACTGCCTAATGTCTTAATAATGTGCTTGTTTTTTTCCTCCTATATGAATGTATATGGCCTCATTAGGGCAGGAAGCGTGTGTGATTATGGATGTGTTTTCCTGTATCTCTTTCAGTGAAAAATTCTACGGTTACCTAGGATTTTTTTCTTTTTGCCACTACCAGGATGTTCCTGCAGCAAAAATTCTGTTTGCAGACAGGTGAGGTTCTTTCTGAAATGTGGGAATTCAGCCTCCCAAGATCTTGTCTTTATGGAAGTCCTCTACTGATAATGTGAAGAGTGATGGGCTCTGGCAGAAGGGGAAAGTATTTTTTTTAAAACCTGACCTTTAGTAAGAAATTTTGTGAAACATTTGTGAAGTTTTTTTAAGAGACTGATGTGTGTATGTTTGTGTCCATTTTGCATCATGTTCAGTGTTTCCAAATGGGTATCAAATGAATCAAAATAAATTAATGGAAATGATCTGTGGAGTGGCCTGTTGATTTATGTTGACACATGCAGGCAAGCCAAATGATCAAAAGCTGCCACTATCTCATGGCTATTCAGCTGTGAGCTGGACTTGGGAATAAGGGAGCAACAGACTAAGGAAAACTTGGGAAACAAATGTTCTTCCAGTTCTGCAAAAGTTGACCTTTGGGTTTGTTGGTAGTGAGATGAAAGGGAGACCTGCTGGAAGTTCTCGGCATCCTAGAAACATTCCCTCATGGTAGCAGTTTGAATGGGAATCTTTCATCCTCTGAGCAAAGCATAGGATTATCAATATCAAAACAGCATTATCAGTATCTGAGCAGGTTCCTGGCCTTTTTATCCTGTGTCTTGCTTTCCCCCTGACACCTGCCCACATAATACACCCAGAACACCAAAAAGGAATAATCTCTTGCTTTAAACCCTTTTCTAAGCCATATTTGGAAATGACATGGATATTCTCCTTGTAGATAGTGGGAAGAGATGTAACCTTTATTTCTGTTGGTATCTTGGGACAGCTGCTGAAAGTCACGATAACTTTTAATGAGTAGACTCACAGGTGCCTTTGATTGTTCCAGAGCTCTCCTTTGATTTGCTTGGGTGGTGCTTCTGTCTGCTGTTCAGCTGTTTAAAGATAACTTTGCACTGCTGACAACAAGGACCTTCCAGTAGGGTTTTAGTTGGATTAGACTGATGTTTGCAGAAGGTTGCCAGACTTGGACACCCAAGCATGACCAGCTTTTTTAACTCCACTGCTGTTGATGGGGACACAAGAAACTTCTGTCTCTCCCTAGCTTTTATTTTTTCCCCTGTTGTGGCTTGCTGTGCTGGTCCTGCAGAGCAGGGCCATGCCTGGAGTGGCAGCTCCTATGCTGGGAAGGTGAAGGTGCACAGCTAGGGCAGGTGCCCGTACTGGATAACAGGTCTGCCAAGATATGGGCTTGTGGATCACACTGCAGTGGTCCATGGGCCCCTCCCAGGCTAACTATTGTCCCTCCCTGCCTAGGGGGAGCAGAGGAAATTGTTTAATATTTCAGGCACCCTTTCAGATCCTGTTTGTGCAGGGCTTGAGGGACTTGGAAGTGACTGGTGTACAGATTTAATGAGAAGATGGTATTTCTGTGATTAAGGTTTTTGGGAAACCATGTAAAAACACTGTAGGGCAGGGGTGTCGGTAGAGGATGGGAAGTTTGCAATCACTTCAAGGTTCTGTATTTACTGTTGCACTGCAGTAAAAGTCCTCCTCTCTCCCCGCCCCACCCCCCCCCCGCCCCGTGCAGGAGAAGGAAAGCTTGGCTGTGCAGCCACCTCCCTCTCTTGCTAAGAAAAGCAAGGAGCTGACAGGCAGGACTGTGCCTGAGCTGCGAGTGTGGGATGATGACCAGCATTAAGGCACTGACATCTGCATCTAGTCAAGTGTTGGAGCAGGAGGAATGCTCTGGCACAGCTGCAGGCTGAAGCTGTTTCCTTGGTCTGACAAGATCTCTCATGTCAGCCTCCTGTGGGAGCCTCAATTTGCAAAACACCAACATTGTGCCAGGGATTTTAGGGGTATCCTGTGCATCATCTGGCCCCTTGAAGGGGCTTCTCATCTCCCTTTTGATTTAGACCACGTTGAGTATGAATTTGCCTGATCCCTGAACATCTTCCCTATCCCTCAGCTGGATCTAGCTGAGACTTCAGCTCCATGCTTGCGCTGGCAGTAGGCCAGGGCTGTCAAAGCACAGCTCCTGGATCTTTTGGCTTCTTGCTGCTTCAACTGTCCAACCAAAGAGTGTCTTGTCAGGAGAATCTTTCAAAGCTACTAGGAATAGAAGGAAACCCTGGAAGGTAAGAGTATTGGAAGCAAAGGGCAGTTTGCAAAATGCTGACTGTACTTCAAGTTCTTTGGAGGCAACTAAGCCCCACATAAGCAGCATTATTTCATGGATGGTGAGTGGGCACTGAGATGAGTGGGGGCTGTGGGCTTTGAGGACAAAATGTGCATTGCTGAGGAAAAGAATCTGCAGTAAACTGGATACACCCCTGAGTAGCCAGTGGATACAGTAAACTGGATACACCCCTGAGTAGCCAATGGTTTGGGGCACCTTTTTAGCTGCGCAAGATGTAAATTCAGTACATACCCAGCCTGTTACTAGGGTCAATTCCAGGCTGCATGTGGGCACATCCACTCTACTGCTACAAACACCTGTTCCTGCCTTTAGAGCTGCAGGGTGTCCTGTCTCTGGCTGGCTGTAATGCTGCCTTCTCTCCAGATGGAGATGCTTTGTCTCTCTTGCTTTTTGTCCTCTGAGTCACTATTGTCCTTACACTGTAAATCCAGGTGGAGGGTGGGCCAGAGGCCTTCCTTGCTGTGTTGTCAAGCCCCAGTAGGGAGGAAAATTCCAGCAGAAAAATGGGAGTATAAGGCTGGTTCAGGAGTTCCAGGAGCTCATTGGGCACTACATAGTGAAGACTTCCAATGGGAAAGAATGTCTTAAGAGTAAGTGGATTGCTGTTAGTACCAAGTGTGGCTGCTAGCTGCACCTGGGGCATTACTTTGGCAGCTCAGCCCCTGCTCTGCTCCTCCTTGCCTGTTTGGCTCAGTTCTCTGGAAAAAACGCTCCCTGCTCTTCCCCACAACACGTGTTAGCCAGCCTCTCCCAGCTTGTGCTTCCTCTCACAATCTGTCTCTTAATGCAGCCAGATGGTCTGAGCTTGCCCACACTCCACGCAGGCACCTTCAACTCCCTGCGCTTGGAGAACGCGCTTGTCTGACCTGCTGCTGCTCAGGTCTGCACCGTGCCTGTGGGAGATGGGGAATGTTTGGGTGTTGCAGAGGATGGCTGTGGGAGGTACCTGGAAGTGACAGCTGTCTTCAGACCCGCACTGACAGCCTGCTTGACAGCCTGGCTTTGTGGGCAGGGTCCTTTTTCTGGCCACATCCCTGTGTCCAATTCCTGACGCTTAAAGCTCTGGATTGTGCTGCTATGCTTGGGCACCACCCTGTCCTATGCCACTTTGTCTGCAGCACTTAATGCTGGTCTAGGTCCCTGGCTCTGGCCTTCTGTCCAGTGCCATTCAGTTGGCTTGACACAATCTGCACCAACAGCTCAGTTGTATTAATTTCAGATTTGGGTTTATTGGAAACTTTCAGTGCATATATGGGTTTTACTAATGATCTGTTACAAGATAACAGTAAACTGTTGTCTTTCTGGTGTTACTCAAGTACTTCCTGTACTGCCAAAGGCTTTTGGAGAGCTTTGCCTATCTCGCTGTAAGAAGGAAATGATTCCAGCTTCCTGCCTTATGTTGTTGCTAAGACATAGTGTACCTGAACGGCATTACCCTGTCTGCATTATGCTACAGGTTAAGGTTAAACAGTAGTATGAAATTTTCATTTTAATTATGTCAGCTGTAGCTTCTGTAACAGCTACAATCTGCCTTTTTCTTAGAGTTTTGTCTTTTTTTCTTTGAAATACTAGATCAAGTGAAACAGCCCAGACAGACTTGCACAATACACCCTGAAATATTAAACAGCTTGGGAAGTGTTTAAATGACAACTGAGGCTCATAAACTTGGGATCACTGCTTGGTACCAAAATCAAAGCACTGTGCTTGTGAACCGGCCAGTGCTGCAAACAAGGCAGCCTCTTGCAAAAGAACCCAGGTTTTAGACTTTCCCTATGCAATTATGTGATCTGGATCACTAGCAAATATGACCTGCATAAACAACTCTTCCCTTGCCTCCTCCCACCCAAACTTTCCTGGCACAGTTAGCTAGAAATTGTGCTCTGGGTGGCCAAGTTCACAGCAGTAGTTAGGGGTCAGCTGACAGACAGGTCTGTCTGCCCTCTGGACAAGCTGTCACCCTACTGAGTACTGCCAACAGAAAAGCACCGGGTTACTGCTTAAGCAAAAAGAGGTGCAGTTCTGTGCTTCCTTGGATGGAGGAGGATTCATGTCATTGCTGCAGCTCTGCATGTGAAAATGGCCTTGGCCTCAAACACACCCTGTGCTAGGATTTGGTTATCTGGGCTTCATAGCCACCAGCCAAGACACCCCTACAGAGGCTTGATGGGAATAAGTCCATGAAGTGCAATGTGAAACTGTCAGATAAGCTTCCATCTATGCTTCGTTTACAACAACAGTGACCACAGGGAGCTCCCTTTGGCTCTAAGACCCTCTGCACTTCATAAGCCTTCCCCCTGGACTTGTTTTAGTTAGCAGAGAGATAGCACTGAACTGAACTGGTTTTGTTGTCTCCTTCCCATCTCATCTGACTCTTCTGTCATGTTTGGAAGTTGGGGAGAATTTCAGCCACTCTCCTGCGTAGCTGGTTTCTTCTTTCTTCTCTTTCCCTTTCCTTTTTCATCAGTAATGGGTACTGCCTCCATGCCTTGAATGCATTCAGTGTAAGTCTCCTGAAAGAAATTAGGGACACAAGGAACAACATGACAACATGCAGATGTGTACAAGACATAACAGGCAATCAAAAGAGAACTTCTGTTCAAAGGGGGAATTCAGATCCTCAAGATCTGTCCTTTCTGCTGCTAGTCAGGGCTGTCACATGTTAAGCGTCTACGTGCAGACCATTTCACTGAAATGTCAATCATGCTGGGGAAAAATAACACACTGCCCTTTTCTATTCCTCTCCACCAAGAATTTTGCTCTTCTCTCTGACAGGATTCATTAGCTGGTGTTTGCTTAGCACTCTAAAGATGAAAGAGGTTTTCTGAAGAATAAAAAGGACCTCTGAAAGAAGTTTCTTTAGGAAAAATGCAGGCTCATTTGGGCCAAACCAATCCCTTGGGAGTGCAAGCAGCTGGACTCCAATTCTTACCTGATTTTAATCACCTCATCAAAGGTGTCCTTGCCCTGGGTTCCCATATACAGGCAATAGGGAACTACAGTCCTGTCTAAAGAAGAGTTTGTTATGGTAAGGTCTTTTTTGTTATGGCAACTGCCTTTTGCAAGTTGAGAAAGAGATAAAGAAGAATGTCAGGTGATTATGCTCCTAATAGGAATTCATATGTAGAATGAATCCTGTCTCTTCCTGGGTCTGACTTTTCCATGGTTCCTCCAGTTTGCTGGTTTGTTAATGTTAAACTGTGCACTATTCAGACCTTACTGACACAGCAAGCTAGAAAAAGTTTGCTCTACTACATAAAAGATGAATTTAATTTCATTCTTCCTCCAAGGTGCTGCAGATCCTGTTGGGGCTTTGCACAGGCACAGCCTATTCATGACTGCATGCAGCTACCATGCGTCCATGATGAGGCAGGTAAACAGACTTCTGTTTTCTGCTGAACTTTGACAATAGTTTTTTCTTCCTGCTAGAATGCATTTTATGGGACAAGGAGTGGACTGGGTGTGTCCAGCTCCAGTCATGATTGGTAGAACTGACTGCTCTAGTTTTTACTGCCAAGTCAGGCTGGTGATGGCATAAATGTAAAGACTCCTTAAGTAGGATTTCTAGTTGATCAACTTTGGATTTGTGAACTAAATCATTTGCTGTGGACAAAAAAGTACTATGTAATTCCTACACAACCATTTGGCTTGCTGTAATTGTGCTTAAAGATTTTCCTAAGGCAGCTTTTAGCAGAAGCTGCATGGCCAGATCTGCTAATCAGCTTAGAAAGTTTCAGCTTCTTATCCCTACTTAGGCTTTCACTGTATTCTCTTTTTTTTCAGATTTAGAAGTCCTGTGAAGGGTGCCATTACACTTTCTTTTCCAGGCTACATGGAAACTTAGCATAAACCTCTGCTGATGCTGTCTGTGCATATCACAGAAGCAAAACACCAACAGTATAGAACCTGTTCCATGTGTTCCTGGGGAGAAGCTGACCTGTCAAAAGTAGCCCCTAAAATAATCTATAGGGTATATTAAACTAAAGTAAAAAGAACTGCTATTAAGGGTAGACACTCACTTGTTACTGTGTTCAGCAGCAATCTGCAGCCTCTCCCATAAGGCCCTTTTTTCCTCCATGGTATGATCAAACCATGCCCAGAAGCACTTCCTCATGAGGCAGACCATGTGAAAGGTACTTGCTCTCTCCTCCTGAGCAGAGAGATAATCCTTGTACTGGGGAGGAGGACAAAGAAACAGGTGAGAATGGCTTTTTTTCTTCTTTTCTCTCCCAACCTCTGGCCCAATAAATAAAACCGTGCTGATGACACTGTGGCAGTGAAGGGTAGCGGGCACAGGAGTGGAGGAAAATCAGCAGGGAGCAGGGTGAGACAGTAGATGATGGAAGAGCAGTGTGCAAGAGAAAATTCTGTGTGGAAGAGAGTGAGGGAGAGTGAGAAGCTGAGAGAAGGTCTTTGAAAAAGGGTATAATGTTGCTGGAATGGAGAGATAGCATAACTTGGCAAAGGTTCACTACAGGTGAATGAATTGGCACTGTGGTTATGGGAAAGTGTGGCAGCAGCCAGCTCTCTTGGTATCATTTCTACACTGTGGTGCAGGCCAACCTTTAGCCAGTTCCTGAAGCCCCATTTCAGTAACATATGGGAATAGAAGTCCTCAGCCCGAGACATCTTCTCCCTGAGACTCTGCTGGGCATCCTGCAGCCAAACCATCAGGCATTTCCTCTGCAGGCCCAAGCTGTGGTGCCTTTGTGCCACCTGAGTGAAGACAGCAGAGACAGCGGCTGGTTACCTGAACTGGTGACTACCTAAGTAAAAAGCCACAGAAAATTGGGTGCACTAGAAAATCATCTCAGCTTTTTGAGGCCACCCAAATCCAGATTTCTGACAGCTGGAATAACTTAGAGGATCCCACAAAGAGGGGTCAGCATAAGGAATACGACCAGTTCTCTACCAGGCCACTGCTGCATCACTTCTAGAGAATACCCTTTTGAATGAGATGCTCAGTTTAACTGATTGTCAATGGGACAGAGGCATGGCCTGTAACAGCTTTGCCCAAGCCTGTCCATAATGCTGACCAGCGGGGTGGACATACAGAACAGCTTGTATCCATCTACTTCTTCCCAGCTGGAGGCCTGTGTGCATTTGGTCAAGTACTGTGAATAGCTCCAGTTCCAGTGACTTAAATGGAAGCTTTCCAACTTAGCCCTGGGCTTTGGCTGGATTTTCAGGATACAGCTGAGTGTTATCAGTCTCTCCCTGATAAGAGATGCTGACTCAGTCACGTGCGGAAATGTTTCATTAGCAATACTCCTGCATTGAGGTCTTGGAAGCTGCCACTCGCTGTTCTGCACTGAGGATAGGGCCAGGATAGAATAGATTGTTGGATTATCACCTGGCTACTAGCAGTGGCCAACTCTGTACCAGCAACTTCATAGAGAGTGAAAACCCTGATGACAGGCTGGGGTTAACTCCTGCAGCTAAAGTTGCTTGGCAACTTTAGTATCTCACTGATAAGCTTTGCTGTGGAGTAAGAAAACTGGCAGGCACATGTCATACAACTTTAATTTTTTTTTCCCCTGTTTAATCAGCTATAAATGAGGATGCCATCCCTGTGGGTTTTTAATGGCTTTTCATGATTATTGTCAGAAGGGCTGATTTAAAGAACTAATATAAGGCAGGGTATGCAGGGAGAATTTTGCTTTTTCTATCTCTACCTGGCCTAAAAGCCTATTAAGGCTTCTGCTAAGTGCTGCATCTACTTTTTCCCTTCCTCCTATAGCACCAGTCATTTCCTTTACCCTCAGCACTTACCACTAGGTTTTCCTTGGCTTGCTCCCTCAGCCTTTTCCATGGCACTATTCCCAGCTTTCTGAGAAGGACCTTCTCATAGTGATCTCTAGCCTTTTTCTGGAGCTGCTGCTCTTTCTCCAATCTCCTCTGCTTCTCCAGTTCTTTCTACAATACAAAAAGCAGTAGTTTTAATTCCCTCAGGATGAAGAGGATATTAAGCAATGACAATAGATTATCATATTAGTGCTGGAGGTTATGACTTGACAGGAAATAGGGATCTCCATCATCTTTAGCACTGCAGACGAGACATGACCCCATGCAGTAGAACCTGCGTCCTAAAGCAAACTGTTCTCCTGGAAGATTATGGTATTCCTGGACACTTCCTTGGGCTGTGTATCAGCACTGCAGTTTGGAGTTACTGTAACAGACATGTCACCTCTAGCTTCCACAAGTACTGAAGTAGCAGGAACCTTCTTTGATGCCCAAAACATGTCCAAAAATTATTCTGAGTTTATGCATGGATCCTATCCCTTAATCTAGCCTAAACAGCAGGGGAGGGATGTATTTCATAACTGTATGACACTACTTTTGACTGATACTCAGGAGTGAAGGTCAAATGTTCTAAAACACTCAATCCAAGTAGAACAGTAGTTGTAGGTTGAATTCCTGTAGGATTTCAAATGTGCTATTTGGGTTACTAGGACAACTCATTTCCAAGTAACAATAATGAAGTGCAGCTATTCCTAGGTTAGCTCCAAGAGGAAAAGGTGCCCTTAATATAACTGTCAGGCTTGTTTACTTCTGAATTATGTGTTTGTGGCTTGTATCATTCTGTACATTGGAGGGGTGACAGGAGTGGAAGGAATCTGAGAGTAGACTGAACATGCTGCCTCTGTGAGGGGTTTATGTAGCTGTATTTCAACAGAGAATGTCAAGCAGCTGGGACCTCTAGTCCTGCTGAGGAGACAGACAGCATATACTTCATAACACATATGGGACACAGCCCTTCCCCTCACACTGCCAGAAAGGGGGCAGTCTGTGAGTCTGTATTGTGGGTGCTGTGCTGTGGAACTCTGCTCTACCAATGAAGACCTTCAGTTCACATTACTCTGGCTGCTGACTGAGTACCAGTGGGTAACGAATCTTCACTATCCCTGCTAAAGGGGAAGAAACAGGTGAGGCATTTGGTCACCAGCTTCTGCTGCCTTCTCTCCTCTCGGCGTTTTTCCCACTGTGCTTCCTTTTCCTCGGCTTCCTTTCTCTGTCGTGCTTCCTCTTCAGCCTTCAGTTGGGCCTTGACATGGAGAAAGGTGAAATTCAATTTGTTTCATGTGACCTTTTCCATGAACACAGATCTTTAAACTTTCCTAAATTCAATTTGTTTCATGTGACCTTTTCCATGAACACAGATCTTTAAACTTTCCTAGTATTCCTCTAATATTGACCAGCACCTGAAAATTCAGCAGGTGAAGTTTCACATACTAGACATCATCTGTGCTCAAGAGTGAACTGTGGAAGGGACAGTGAGGAGGAACTGTCCTTTTTACTGCCTGTATACATCTATATCTATCTATCTTATCTATTTTTCTATGTATAGAAATAGATACATATTGGATCATACATAGTGGATATCTTTTTTTGCCCTAAGTTACAGTATTTGTCCACTCTTCTCTAAAAAAATGTAAACCATACACCAAGTGATTTATTGAGAAGTTGATTACTGAAGTCAGTTCTGAATCCCTAGGCTCTGCTCTCAAGTTTCATTTCCACATGCAAAGCTGCATTACAGGTACCCAAACATTTCTTTCCCCAGAAACTGAAGATCACACTTTCTAATCCTAATGCAATTTACTAGCAATATTTTCAGTAACAGTTTAAGCCTGACTTGAAGAAGGCTCCTCTTTTGGATGTGTATCACAGAATTTGTATATTAACTATACAAACATTCTCAGTATCTTCCCTCTTCAGCAGAGATTTGCTAGAAAGATGCAGATTTTTACTAGGTGAGACTGCATGTCCTCAAGCTGCATATGACCAGAGAGGAAAGGCAGGGAGGGGAGCCCCACCACTGCCAGGTCCCATCAAGTGGATCTCTGTGTTCACTTCCACCCTTACCCTTCTCAGCAAAGACAAGCTACAGTCATGGGGTAGGTGTGAAAAAAGTGGAGGGTGGTAAGGGAGGCTGCCTCTAGAACTGCAACTTCAAGATGAAGTGTCTGCCTTTGATACAGGAGGACTGGTGCTGCAAAAACAGCAGTAACTGCTGTTTTCTTTTGATGTGTGTTGGACATTTGCATCCTCACAAGTCATAAAACTCCTGCTTTGGATAAAGGGCCTTTTCTCAGTCCCTGACTCTGGGGTTAAATCAGCATTTATTGTACCTGGAATGATGTGAAAGACACTTTATTTCATTTTCCGCTTCCCTTACCAATTTTTCCTCGGCTTTTCGTTGTTTGGCTTCTTCTATTTTCTTCTTCTGTTCTGCCCGCTGAATTGCTCTCTCCTCCATCCCTACAGAAACAAAGGACATAAGGCTTAGTGGAAATGAGCCATGGTGTAATGACAGAAGTTTGGTGAACAAGGATGCATCATTCTAAGCCAGGCCCCCAGTGCCCTGGCAATCCAGCACAAAGGGACTTGCTTCCTGCTGCCCCTTGCAGCTGGCAGTGTAATGAACAAGGAACCTATAAACGTCTGTGAGATGACTCAGGACCATGGCAATTACACTCTCTCCACCCTCCTTGGCTGACAGTCACAACCATGAGGCTCAATTATGAAAGAGTCTGTGTTCAGAGGGTTTGTCCCTCCCTGCCTTGCCTGATTGAGGGCTGAGGCTCAGGGCACATGATTTAGCAGCAATTGCTCTGAGGTCTCCAGTAAGCTTTAACTGCTTGTTTAAAAGCAATTTCATGACAGCATCACTGTCACAGGGACATACAGGTACTTGGTCCCACTAGTAAGAAACTACTGCTTAATGCTTCTTTTGGAAGATAAATTGCAACGGAGTGATCTTGCTGGCCATCAGCAAAGGTGTTACATACAGAACATGCAGAGGAGTTGGGAACCTGTGCTTGCTTCCTCTGCAGCTGCAAAAAAAGCATAGGCTGGAGCAATCAGTAACTGGGAAGCATTGAAGTGTTTTGACCACAGTATGTTTCCTCAGATTCTTTTCTCCTCTCAGATGTCCCAGGATTTTCTGCCAAGGGAATACCATTCAGGGATAACTTCTTCACTGAATTTTTTGGATTTTTTCAACTGTTTGAATGCTCTGAAAAATGTTTGCTATCTCTAAGGCAAATCAGGGTGAACAATGGCTTGGACTAGGTAGCATTGGAGATGAACACAGGTAATGAAAGACAACTATTAATGCCCAACTGTCATGGCCAAAAAGGTCTGCTGATCCCAAACTAATGAAACATCACAATGATTATATTCCAGACAGCCTTTCATGCAGACTGTCACTACCCTGCAATGATACAGAAGAACTTGACTTAGGGATATAACAGAACCCTGATTCTAGTTTATTGATGAAAAGGCTATGTTGCATGTTTATTGTGTGCTAGTGTGGCCAGAGAAGGGGAGATATCTTACAAAATGCAGGGATCTGGAGTTCCTTCCCCAGCCTGGCTATTGTTCTCTCACAAAACCTTGGCTAGGCACTTAATTCCCTCTGAAATCTCAACACCTCTGTCAAACTTGGATGAAAATGACTGGCTAGTTTAAGTGTTACTTGGATGCATAACAAATGGAATGAGACTGATGGCAAAAAACCCTGTACAGCTTCTCTGAGTCTTGTCACAGCAGAGACAACCACAGGTTTTGCAACAACGGCTTAGTACACAACAGTTTACTAAGCGTGGACATGAGGGGTTCGCAGTGTCCCAGGTTTTACAGATGCCTGACTTGGACAGGAAAACAACTCACCCTCCCTTTCATAGCACTCGTCAGACTGGGAAAGAAAGTGCAGAATTTTACTTGCACAATATCATCCACCAGCAAAGCTGAGGCAAAGACAGACATTTCCATACAAGCTGTTGAGAAAAGTGGTCTGGAATAGTTTTTGCTATCTAGAACAATACCTTTTAGTATGGGATGAGGTGAGGTCAGCCGGCTGGAAGACCTCCTGCCTTGCACTGCTGCCATTGTGTTTTCTGGCCCATGAGAATCAGGTGGGCTGTGAAAGAAAAAGAGTAAGGAAATTCTTCAGTGAATGTGACCAAACTATGTCTCACACTTATCACCTACAGCCTTTTAGTTTCTGTTCTCCGTTGTGCTGCATTATCCCTGATACACCTTTCTTCTGCTTGAAATGGGACTGATGATGCACCCTTGCAAAGGAACTGAGTTCCAGGGCTCCTGCATGGTCTGAAATAATGGAGGATGATGCTCTTTCTTTCATAATGCAATAGATCCCTGCTGCTGCTATGGGTGACACTGGTGCTGCTGTTTCTAAAGTGGATCCTGCATGGATCACCTGATGTTGAGCCAGTGCAGGGAGGGAGAAGGAGAGAGAACTGTAGCCAGTCTGATACTTCCTTTGAGACTAAGTCACAGCTGAGAGGAACAGCAGATAGCACTAGCATGACTGAAATATGCCTGGCAAATTCTGGCTCAAGTTGAGTGGGAATGAGACATGATGACTAACTGACCCTGCTTTATGGAGGGCATATACCTCAAGGCGGTTGTATTCTTGCATCTGGATTCTTTTTCCTCCCTGGTTTGAGAAACAGAACTGTTAAACATCTGGGTTACAGCCATAGCTTGTGCTGCCTCTTCTTTATCTCTGCTCAGCTTCTGATTTTCCTGCAGTTTAAGGATCAGCTCTTGCTGTTTCTGAAGCTGCTGCCTCTGCTCCTCAATCACATGTTGCTGGAAGGCATGATGGTGCTCAAAACGACTACCATAAACAGGAGATGTCTTTGGATTGGGTGCCTGAAACTGCTGGAGGACTGTGGCTATTTGATTCCTGTACATAGCCTGGTCCTGAGCATTCAGGGCTGCATGTTTAATGGTAATCTCCCAGGCATATTTGGGATTTCTGCAGAAATGCGATGTGTGAATAATATCCCAACAAGACTGGTCTCTGGTCTGATCAGGCTCCTTCTGTATGAGGCAAGTTTCAGTTGGCTAGGGGAAAAACAAAAAAGAAATGAGGAAAATTTGGCTTTGATTAAAACCAAGCACTCTTCTGCCCTTCCTGCATAGTGTTTTTTTAAATGCAAATCTAGTGAGATGCCTGAGAAGTAGGGTAATCTCAGCTATGCAATCCTTATCCAGTCAGGCCAGAGGCCCCATTATGCACAAAGTGGAGGCTGTGGTAAAGAACTCTTAAGAAGCTGTGTGCCATTTCACCAGAAGGAAGAAATCCTGATTAGGCAAGAGCTTTGGCAGGAATACATCCTGACTATTTTGTCAGGGAGCATGTCTTAGGACAGCAGATTTCTCAGGGATCAGCACACTTCCTTTTGGACTGCCTTGTCCCTGCTCAGAGATCAGATGAAGAATAAAATTAAGAGCAGTTGTTGAAGTGATCTACACAGCTCATCTACTGAATAGTCCCCTTTTAAATGGAAGAGAAGTCTACAAGGTGTTGCTTCCTCATGCCTCTTTTCCAGCTTTGATAAATGTTACCACAAAACAGGTGCACAGTGGGGAATGAGGCTGCACCTTTCTGACACATGGTCATTCTCTGAAGAGGCATCAGCTATAAGGTCTGCTTTTTGATTCCTAGGTCAAACCCTAAATTCAGTCCCATTCCTTGAGCATAAATGTTAACAGTGCAGCAGCAGAAAAATACGGGCCTACTAGGATAGTATAAGCACTGAAAGAAATCAACTTTTGCTTACACTTAGGCAAACAAAAAGCATGACCTGTAATATGTGTGAGCTCTAATACTAACATTAGAGCACTGATGTGGTACAGGTTTTGTAAACAGAGGGGAAGGTGGGGATCCAACCTGACAAATGACAATTTAAGGAAGCAACCTCTGATTCTCCTCTCTTATCTCCCTGTGATGTGCATTATCCTGAAACAGCCAGTGGCAACCTTTTTTTTCCTCCCCATAGTTAAAAGCAGGAAAGCTGCACTGGCATGAAAAATATCTCTTGTCATGCAGTCAAGTTATTCTTCTTAAGTCTAAGCTGGCATCAAAGATATAGCTAATCTCTCAGTAAAAGTGATCTGGGGGTGGGATGCTCATTGCGACTCAGAGTACATGAAGGACTGTTCTTTGGCAGCACTAGGGATTATTTTTAAAACTCATCCATTGTCCTTCACATTTGCCTCTGATTTTTAGACTTCTCTCCTGAATAATTGCAGGCAGGTATTTGGGGGTCATCCTGGGAAAGAAGCTTTTCTCTGGGACAATGTTCTCTTTATTTCAGACTGCATAAAGTAAGTACTTTCTAAGAGTACTGCTATGCCAATAGACAAAACTACACGAGAAGGATTTACCTTGTCTTGCTGTAAATCTTGATAATGGTTTACTTCTGCTGTCCCAGGTTTTTTAACCTCCAGTGGCCTGTGCCCACCTGTCCCCAGTGATACAGCCTCCAGCAGCTGTTGCATCTTTATCTTTGTCTGCTCCCTCTTCATCTGCAGCTCTCGCTTTTCCGTCTCCTCTCGGCTCCAGCACTGCCAGGCCAGAAAGCAGCAGCGCAGGAGGCGTCGCTGGTTGTGCTCCACAGCCAGTTGGGTTTTCCTGAATGAAAAAGTGTTTGTGTTATGGCAGAAGTGAGGTTTCTGCCCAGGCACGAAGCCACATCATTTCCTGAGTCTTTTTGCTGCTTAATTCTGAAGGCCCTCTGAAGTTGTACAGAGCTCCTCCAAGGATAAGTGGGAGGGTAGAAAGGATGCCTGCTATTCTGAATTAAGTTTCACTACTTCACACTTTGCAATTTCCTGTGGCATCTCTGGGATGCAGGACAGCTACAAAAGAGGTATCATGTTCCCTGGCCAGCTGCACATGGGGAAGTGACAGTATCTCACCACTGCAGCCTGCCAGACACCTGTGAAGGGAAGTATTTTCTCTGGATGACAGGGAATTCATCCAACAGCCTCCTTAATGAAAGGCACTGGCCAAAATGATCTCTGCTATACATCTACTTAAACAGCAAATATATTAATCAGGAATAAATTTGTCAACTCATATTCTCTGGAGTCCAGAGCGAGCCAGAGTGAGTTTTCTAGGAAAGATACCTACAGAGACTGAGACACAGGCTTGTTGGAAAGTGCTAAAGCTCTTATTTATATCTCTCCACCTTTTCATCTGTGCCACAACACCTCTGGCAGACTGCAGGCAGTGTAGCAATTTTCTCAAAAAGCTGCTGTTTCTCTCCTGCTGGATGACTGACAAGCTCCTTTTACAGTCCCTGATCATTGCTCTGCCCAAGTACAGCTGCATTAGGAGGAATTCCACAGTAAAGGGTCACTACCTGTTTTGATCTTGGAGATGAACTTCCAATTGCTCTGTCTCCTGCTCTACTTTCTGAGCCCAGGTATAGTTTCTCCAAGCTCGCAGGGCCTTCAGTTGGCATCTCCAGTCTGCAAGGGCTCTGGCTTTTCCCATTTTAATTCTGTGCTCCAGTATGACTTTCAGCCAAGCAGAGAAATGTCGCTGCAAGCACTGCATGGGAGAGTTTCAAAAAACCAATGAGCAAGATACAGCCTGTCACACAAATACTGATCGTCTCTGCTCTTTGACTATTCTGGCTTTCCTTTTTGAGATTCTTTTTAGAATACTCATTTTCAACAAATATCTTGAGGAGTAAAAAAAAAAAAGTATTTCAGAGCATGTGCAGGTCTTCTACTAAAAGCAGAAAGGGTCTAGAAAGAGACATCATATCAAGGGGCTCTATGCTTTGGGGTGAAATGCACTTAGTTCACCAAGTATAAAGGAATGAAATGGGTGAGGAACATAAAATTTCTAGAGAAAGGGAAAATATTTTCAAGTCTAGAAAATGTCAAAGATGCTACAGGTAAGAACACATCTGTTAATAACTGCTGCTTTAAAAAAAATAACTTAGATAAAAATCAAGACACTTCCTAGAGTAAATTTATGACATGGCCTCAGCTCATCCTTTTTCCAGCAGGAAGCCAAACCTTTCCCCTATTGTGTAATTAGACTCGCTGCCTTTGGGAAAATTTACATTTTAGAGAACAGCAATTTGCTTTCTAATCTACCCCATAATTCTAGCTCTGTCACTGCACACTGTTCATTTTGATCTTCCAAGTGGGTCAACTTACAGGACTCTGCGGTTCCCCTTTTGTCATAGTGCCTTGTGTTAATTGCATTCCTCTCTCGCTGAAATCTTCAAATGGAGACTTACAAAAAGTCAATGCATTAGCTGTTTCTTTCTGCTTTAGGAAAGTAATCAAAATGTCACTATTGCTTAGCTCAGCCAAGCTGTGTCTTCTTACATTACGCCAGCCCTGAATTGTTCTGTGGTTTCATTCAGGCTTATCTTCACAGCTTAGACTGTGCTGGAGAGAGGTTGTGTACTGCTAAATAGCAGCCAAGCCCAAATCCAGCAGATGGGCAGATGGATTGAGCTGTAAGGAGAATCACCATAAAAATCTACAGGATTCTTCCTCTGAAAAAAACCCTAGATGTAGATATATAGACATCAATGATGATGACTGCTCTATTAATTAAAAACATTATGTGATGGATGGCATTCATAGCTGCACTCAGGAAATTTATTTCCTTTGCTGAGACTGCTGAGATAATATAAAATTTTTCAGTACTAAAAGATCATTCTTTTGTTGCGAATATTTGATACACATTTAACCCGGAGCTGACCATGGTACCACAATAATGAAGGTGAAACAAAGGGATTTCTACTAGGAATTATTAAAGTTTGTTTGCCTCGAAAGAGCTGTTGCAGTAACACAAAGTATCCTACTGCACCCAGTGGAAGGGATCCTTGAGAAACCTGTTACTGTGAATGTGCTGGCGTGCATCAACTCTCTCTTTTGAGCCACTGCTCAAAATTCATCTCAGGCTGCAGCATTTCTCTTTCCTCTCCCCGTTCCTGAACTAGAGTGTGCAAGGCAATCTTTAAAATGTCTTCCCATGCACACAATAAGGGCTTCTCAGGCCTTTTTTTTTGCCACTTTCCTCTTTTATTTACTTCCTCGAGGGAAAATAAATTTCATTCCACTTACTCCTCTGTACATCTCCTTATTTCTTAACCACAGAAGCCTTTATGGTCTCATCTGTCTTGAGAGCCATGTCTTTTCCACAATTCTAAGTGAAATGTCCCACTTAATACACTAGAGGCACAGGCCCAGTGGGGTCAGCACCTCAGGATTTCTTGCTCCTAGTCTTACAAGACACTTTTGGCTCTGCTTTCCTACTTTCCTGGTATAAGGAGTTCTTAAAAAAAGTAAAAAATTCTGTATAACCAGGATTTTGTACTTCAGGTTTGCAAATGGTAGCCAAGGGCAGGTACCTCAGAGTCTCAGATAAAGAAATGTGATGCTCACTCTCTGCTTACTGGTGTGAATCCTGCGCAGCAACTCCTGAGTCTTCCTCTGTTTCTCTTCTCCTTGCTCTTCTCTCTTCACGACCAGGGGTGTTAACACAGCAGACACCTCCTGCGCTGACAGTGTCTGAGTTTTTTCTTGTCTCTTCCCGTCCCTGCAAAGTGAACAAACACACAGATCTAATATCATGATATACAATCTAATACCTTCTCTTTTTGGCCAATTGTAAGAGAACCACCTCTACAGCTTAGAAATTTGCTGATTATTTTAACTCGGCCTTCTTTAAAACCACCTCTGTAATGGTTTGGGGTCCCAGAGATTAAACAGTCTTGGGCATTTCCTAAACATAGAAGGCAGAAGAAAATAGCAAATTATTTCAGTAAATATTTCATTAAAGCATTTGTATACGAAGATTTAGGATCTCAGGGCTGCTTAAGTAAATAAATGGCATCCCTAAAAGGGACATCTCTGTGACAATCCAAACTCAGCAGAAGAAAACAGTATTATCTCTGCAGAATTCTCAGCCAAGAATACTTTTTATTCTCTCATAGTAGGGAAAGTATTGCAAGTGCTAGACTTTCAACACAGACTTTTTTCTTTTATTTTTTTCTGTGTGCTGGCTTTCATGTGGCATTAGATGCTAACAAGACTGGATGTAGCCACAGAGCTGATGGAGGGAATGCACAGTGGTATTGCTACTTTGTGATTCTGTGCACATACTGTAATGGCTGAGGGGAAGAGAACACTATACTTAGCACACCTTCCCACTCATGAAAAACTCTGCCACTGATGTTGGTAACAGAGGACTAAAACGTTTTGGGAGAGTTCAAAGTCAGCAACAGCTGTTTTGTAAGGGATCACCACTGCTCCTATATTTAACAAAAGGACCTTATAAGTGGTTTTCATCTCTCCACACCCCTCACACCCTTCCTTACATTCTCCAAACTTTCACCACGGTGTACTTCTTCTCAGCCATTTCCTTTCTCAGCTTCACTATTTCCCTCTGGATCTCCTCTTCCTCCTTCTTAGCCTGCAGGACCTTCCTTCTGTCCTCCTCCTGTGCTTGGAGCCTGGCCTCAGACAAAATTGCTTTCTTCAGGGACTCTTCTTGTCTCTGAAGCTCTAAAGCCTTCTGATACCTCATTCGCTTTTCTTTCACCTGGGCAGAAGAAAATTGGCAAAAGTCAAAGCAAACACCAAACGCTGAAGAATTTGAAGTTCACTGTACACTGCTAGGATGGGTCACAATCCACCTTTCACATTAAGCAAGAAACCTTATCTGTAGCAGGCACTGACTGGGGAGACTGTGCTCTTGACCAGCAAAACACACCATGTGCGAGAGGGAAATTACATCAATATTCCTTAATGGGAGCAAACTCAGAACTGACAGCTGTGGCAGCTCTTCCTGTCAGTCTCCAGAAAAAGGGGGAAAACCTGAACAATTTTAGTGAAAGCTGACTGTGCAAGCTACTGCTGAATGGCTGATGTGGACATGGAAATGCAGTAAAGTTTCAGCTGAACTGTGGAAGAGAATGTTTGGGTAGTTGCTTCCAAGTCAGAGATTATTGCAGGCTCTGAGAGAAGACTGGGGAGGTATCACTGAGCATTTACTCTAATCCTATAATCTTCCCCCTTATTCCTTTTAACTGAGCTGTCTTGCCTGCTCACCTGCTTGTGTCTGAGCTCCATGATTATTCGTGGATCTGCAAGTTTGTTTTTTTCCTTGATCTCTTCAAGTCTAAGGTGTTTTGCTATCCCACAGTTCACCGTTTCACTCTGCAAAAGATGCTGGAGGTGTTTCTGGACAGAGGAACTTTCCATTTCACATTCCAGATAACTGCACAAGTCTGAAATGAGAAATTCAAATTATCTCAGGCTAGTCTGAAATGAATAAACCCTTCTGTCTCAGATCACAAAGCCTAATGTAATTAAAGGGATCACTTCCCCAGACTGTGAATGCATTTCTGATGAACATGGACACACTGACTGCACTCCATTTATCCCCACAGTCTTAATCAGTCTCCCACTGAACATGCTAGAGCAGCAACAATGTTTCATCCACTTTTTACTGTCTTGCCTCTGAGCATCTCAAATGGCTGTATAAACTTGACATGCCTCAAAAATACCTGTTCACTAAAGAAAAAAAAAAATCTCTTTTACAAAGCATTGTTATCAAATTATAAAGCTTTCATACCTTGTCAGTGATTTCTCATGGGCAGTTCTTTGCAGCACTGACTCCTTCTCTCTTTCTTCATGGCCAGCTGACTCCTTCCTGTCCCTAGCATGGCCACCTAACCCTTACTATTCCTCACAGTACATACCAGCCCTTACTGCTCCTCTCACAACCACCTGACCCTTCCTCCTCACAGCACAGCCAACAAACTCCAACTCCCTTCTCAAGCAGCTAACCCACTCTCATAACACCCATCTTTACTGGCTGTAGCTGTGGCCTATCTTGGTAATTGGTACAGCTGCAACTCCTTAGGAGTGAGATTGCCTTCAGCACTATCTCTATTTTCTTACATTCCATCCTCCCACAACAAAGGGAGACATTGAATGTTTATGAGTCTCATTTATGCAGCCCTATAGCTAGATGTCCTAAGATCTGGGGGACAAAATCATCACATTTAATATTCTTTGTTTCTACTGAGTCCACTGTCCTGGCCTCAAAACAACTATTACCTTTCAGTCTTTCAGACAAACTGTAAGGCCTGACCTCCTTTCCCAGCATAGCCTCAGAGAGAAAACCAGGACTTGCTTTGCAGTGCTCTCACCATCAAAGTGCTCATATTTTGGAGGGGCTGCAGAAGGCTCTTCCTGAGGGACAGAGTCAACTTCCTCTTCTCCATCACTCAGCTCCAGTTGCAGCTGGGACTTCATCCAGTTACTGAGCAGCTCCTGGGCTACCATGAAGAAAGAGACTGATGACTTCACTTGCTTAAAAAAATACATATGGCTAAGTGTGAGCTAGCAATAGTCTGGGATAGTTATATCACATGCTAGGAATGACTGAAACCTGATCTGCAACAGGAAATGGAATAAAGATAATAGTTCTGTTCTTATCTTCTTGATCTCTAAAAGAACAGGAAGAGAAGGTGGCAAACTTTTCCCTGTCATGTATATGAGAAATTAATTCTTCTCCACCTCATTTTTACTATGATTCTGCAGACATTTAGATCACTTGTGATTATTTTCTAGCATTTATCAAGGAGATGGAATTCACATGATGTAATTCATAATTTAGATAGCTTTCATATGTTTTACCACTGCACTTGCAGACACTTAGATGGTTTCCACATGCTCAGCCAATGCTGTCATATGCTAAATTCTAAAGAACCACTGTTTGGACAAACTTTTGCTTCATGTGTACAGGTTAACCCTTTGCAAGTACCACAGAAACAACTGGTGAATCTAATTATCTGAGACTAAAACTGGTGAGTCTACAATCTGTTAGGTGGCAAACTTCACCTGGGACTTGGGGTTAAGACTGCAGCTACAGGAATGCACCCATGATGGATGTGGTACTCCTCAGTGAGCTCAAATGCCTAATGAACAACTGGGTATGAAGTCCTTTAATGGACTGTTTGCATCTCCATTATTTTCTGTGGAAAAATGAAAAAAATCCTTTTTCAGAGTTTCTTCTCAAAAGCAAGGTCAGCTCATGTGTCTGCTGCCTCAACAAACCAGCTGGCCTTGCTGCATGGGTGGCCAAGCTGCTCCTGAAGCAGGACACAGGGCTGTAACCTGCAAGGCGTCAGGAGCAGCCCCACGAGAAGTGGAGCCCTCCTCAGCCATTCTGTAGGGTGAGGATGGATAAAGAGCCAGCAGCCACTCCAGCAGGAGTCATTACACAGTGTAAGTAAGACACACAGCCAATGGACAGGAGCAGCAGACTGAATATCCACTCCTAACACTCCTTCACTCCTAAAGATGTTCCCTGGTATTTCTAAGACAATTTCCAAACTTTCTTTGAAAATTGTGAGTTTTTTGAAGAAAACATAAATCTAATGTTTGTTGTCCTTCAAATGACTTTTATTCTCTTTCATAATCTCTCCAGGCAGATCAGGAACAGGGAAATATGTCTGATAACAGAAAAAAGAGCAGAAAACAACTTGCCACTTGGGGAAGGGTTACTTTTTTGATTGGGATTTGTGATATTCTTGTAACTAGAGTAAAAGTCTTCTGGCACTTCTCTTTACAAAGTGGGCTTTGTGTAGTTACTACCATTAAGTATTGTAATAATGGATTCCAGGTGAAAGAATTTCAATTGAGCTAGGAATAATTCTGAGGGACTGGTAGCTATAAAAAGGAAAATAGCAGAGAAGGGCAAACAAAAATAGTAAAGTAACATGAGGAAAGCAAGCAACCTTTCCACCAAAAGACAAGGCTTTTCACCACAGCAAAGACACCTCCTTTGGCTGTATAATGCTCCATTCAGACAGTGCACTGTAAGCTGATTTCCTGGATTGAAGTGGATGCTCTTAAGATGTGTCATCATCTTATTCTGTAATGCTGACTTTTGATTCTTAAAAGAATGGTCAACTCAGTTTTTAAAATCCTGTCTCTTATGAGTTTTTTACACTGCAGACATATTTATAGCACTGATGGGTGATAATTTCCCTCTTTTTTGTTTTTTAAACCTGCTACAGCTTTACTTTCAAACTTCAGCAAGCAATTTTGGCCGCAGGCTTTACAAAAGAAGTATTTCTTTATTTAGTGAGTCATTTTATTTAATTAGTGAGGAAAATTTTGCATGGGAATCAAAACAAAACCACACTGTTATTCATAGATGTGAAATTTACACAGAGCAACTCCATTTCCACAACTGAGCTGCTATCAGAAATATGTCAGGTGATTTCACCTGGTTTCCTGTAGCACACTAACTTGGTTTTGACCATACAGTGTATCTTCATGGGCAGTTCTTACCCTTGCCTTGACCTGGTATCTTCAGGAGACAGAGTTTATCCTTCTCTCAGGTATGCCATTTAAGATCTGCCTTGAACTCCAGCAAGTGATCCTTCTTATGCCTTCCTCCATTAGATGAAAGACATCTTACTATTAACTGTTTCTTGTGAACTCAAGCTTTACAAGAGCCTGTTCAGGTCAGAACCACAAAGCTGGATCAAGAACAGTTAATTTTAGGCATCTTGTGGCAAGCAGAATTTTACCTCACCTTCCTCACAGGCCTCACGATGAACTTGCATTCGTTCTGCAGTTTCCAAACTCGTCACAGGACCCCAGGGCCTCTGTGGACACCTTGACTTTTGAAGGGAAAAAGCTTCATATCCAGCATACTCAGAGGCTCGGTCCACTCTCTTAAATTAAAGAAAGGAAAACATTTCTAAGGATATTCACTTTTACACTTCTATATCCACATTTTTCCTCCAGAGAGCAAACATGAGTGGGAATGTAAACAAAAGCATGGCTGTTATAAAGGAATAGATTTTTTTAAAATGCATTTCTACAACTGTTTGATTGCATAAACTGGACTTAGAAGTCATTAGACAATAAACACTCATTTGGCAATTAGTGCCAAACACAGAGACTGGAAAACACAGAGAGAATAGAAACACCCAGCCCCTGGGGGCTGGATGGAGACTTGCTGAGCTAGTTCCCAGAAACCAGCAACTATGAAATTTGCTATCAGCTTTTTGTCATAGCCAGGCTGAGAGACTTCCTGTCTCATATTCATCTTTCTGAAATGTTAATGGTCCTGACATGTCGCTGTATTTTCACAAGTAACACCTGTGGCCCAGACAGTCCAGATTTCTGAACTCCTTCCCTCTGTGCTGCTGCCAGGTGCCCAGGATACCACCTGAGGAAGCAAATACACTCTCCTACCTGCCACAAGAAGCAGGCTGAAGGTTGGGAGCATGGGTGTGCCCAAGAAAGCAAAACAAATGGAACCTCGCCCTAGAATTCGTTTTCTTTGATGTCAGGTGGTTGCAGGTGGAGGACACGGTGCTTTGGGGTAAATCTCTTGTATTAATTGCCAAAAAAAACCTGCAGCACTCCTCAACAGCAAATTTTGTGTGTTGAATTTTATGCATAGCAACAAAACACCTTATTCTTCATAGAGTTTGAATTAGAAGGTACCTTTACAGATCATCTAGTCCAGCCTCCCTGCCATGGGCAGGGACATCTTTGATAACACCAAGTTGGATGAGAATGCTGCTCTACTTGAGGGCATGAAGGCTCTGCACAAGGGTCTGAACAGGCTGGACTGATGGGCTGATACCAGTTCCATGAAGTTCAACAAGGTCAAGTGCCAGGTCCTGCACTTGCATCACAACAACCCCAAGCAGCACCACAGGCTGGGGGAAGAGTGGCTGGAAAGCTGCCTGGCAGAAGAGGACCTGGGGGTGCTGGTTGACAGCAGCTGAACATGGGCCAGCAGTGTGCCCAGGTGGCCACGAAGGGCAATGACATCCTGGCCTGTATCAGCAATAGTGTGGCCAGCAGGACCAGAGCAGGGATTGTCCCCCTGTACTTGGCACTGGTAAGGCTGCCTTGAGACCTGTGTCCAGTTCTGGGTCCCTAAATGCAGGAAAGACACTGAGGTGTGTATTCAGAAGTCAAAGCTGCTGAAGGGTCTAGAGGAGCAGCTGAGGGAACTGGGATTGTTTAGGGCGGAGAAATGGAGGCTCAGGGGTGAACTTCTCATTCTCTACAACCACCTGAAAGGAGGAAGTAGCCAGGTGAGGGTCGGTCTATCCTCCCAGGTAACAAGTGACAGGATAAGGGGGAATAGCTTCAAGTTTTGTTATGGGATATTTAGAAAAATCTCTTCACTGAAAGGGAGACCAGGCATTGGAACAGGCTGCCCAGGAAAGAGGTTGAGTCACTATCCCTGGATGTGTTCAAACAATCTGTGGATGTAGCTCTTGGGGACATGGTTTGGTGGTGAACATGGTGGTGCTGGATTAACGGTTGGACTCGATGATGGTCTTAGAGGTCTTTTCCAGCCTTAATGATTCTGTGATCTTCACACAACCTCAGGTCACTCAGAGCCCCGTCTAACCTGATCCTGAATGTCACTGCGCAAGTTATTCCGCCTTGGCCCACTGTTCCAAGCTACCCAAACCTCGGCAGAGACTAAGGAAAACCACAGCGTTCCAACCTCCTGTGCCTCTTCCTGAGCC
>WBNO01011764.1:66219-102002 GCA_013400575.1 Peucedramus taeniatus
CGCTGCCCGGCTGCCTGCTCTACACGCGGACCGGCGCGGCGCCGCACCTCACCCACGACACGCTGCGGGAGGTGCGCGGCGTGCCCGGCGTGGCGCACATCGCCCTGCCCGCCCTGTGAGTACGGCGCCCGGGCCGGGGCCCTGCTTGCCCATCCCAGGGAGGTGCAGGGGCGGGATAGGAAAGGTGAGGGAAAAGGAGCAGGAGGGCTGCGTGATTTTTAGCGAGTTTAGGCCAAACCCATTGTGGTGACTTGACAGTCATATTCCTGAGGCGGGCAGCAGGGCGAGGGAGGTGATTCTGCCCCTCTGCTCTACTGACACCCCACCGAGAGTGCTGCATCCCGCTCTGGAGCCCGCAGCAGAAGGATGTGGGCCTGTTGGACCAGGTCCTTTGGAGCACCACAAAGATGCTCAGAGGGCTGGAGCATCGTTCTTGTAACAACAGGCAGAGAGATTTGGGGGTGTGCAGCCTGGAGAAGAGAAGGCTCTAGGGAGACCTGTTGCCATCCTTCTGGTACCTAAAGGGGGATTATAGGACAGATAGAGACAGATTTTTAACAGAGCCAGTTGTGGTAGGATAAGAGGTAATGGGTTTAAACTATAAGAGTATCTCTTGTGGTGAGGGTGGTGAGACACGGGACCAGGTTGCCCAGAGATGTGGTAGGTACCCCATACCTGAAAACATTTAGGGTAAAACTGGAGCAGCAGTTAACTCTCAAAACTAGTTAAGTTGCAACCGAAAGAAAATATTAACATGGTAAAGCTTGTGCAGTTGTTGAATGATGTGAACACATTAGTGATGCTCCCCAAAAAGTCACAGCCTAGCTTCATGCTCTCCAAGTCAGTGGTCCCTGGTTAGTGCAGGTAAAAACTTTACTGTTTTGCCACAGAATTATGAGTGCCCCGGGTTGTGGGCTGTGGTTCTAGAGCTCTCTGACTCTGGCATTTCATTCCATCTGTCCCTGCTTCACTGCCTGACAGCTGGATGGAAAATACCAGTTCAGTGTCAGACAATGCATAAGTAGGGTAATAAAAGCCTTAGTTATGAAACCACCAATCTCTCTAGAGAGTTGTCTGCTTAGTTAATGTGTTCCTATATCTGGATTGCAGGGTAGAAATTCATGACGTCCTGGAAGAGTATAAAGAAGGAGCTGCAAAATTTATGGGTAAAGTACAAGTATTTGCTTGTCTATCTGAGAGATAATGCAGATGGATCCCACTAGAGCATGTTCAGGTAGTATAGTAGGCAGAAAGATGTAGGCTTTTCACATTTAGGGATTTTCTCACTCAGAGTGGCACTAGGGAAGACTTGAAAATATATGTTGTCACTAGTATGGTCAGAAATCCTTAAATCAGGCTACAGAGTGATGATGTGTCTGTAATTTCTGTAAATTACAGACAGTTCTTTGTGTATGGAATCTAGCACATTTTGCAAGAAAAAAAAAAGAGTTGCCTAAGCTTGTTTTGTTTGGTTTAGTTCTTTAAAAAGCACATAAAAATTTGGGACGTGCATTTCATTATGTATAAAAAAATTTATGGTTTGGCTTTCCAAAGGAAGTTTGCACCCAAATTTCAATAAACCATACGTGTTTGGAGCAATTTACTCCTTCAAGAAAAATTGAAAAATGTCTTTGGAACTTCCTGGAGGCTTTACCAGTTTCGGTGACTATCTCCAAAGAGAAGGTCGTGTGTCACTGAGACATACTGTCAGGCTTTCTGACATTTGAAACCTCCAGTCCAGCAGGGATGAGAAATTTCTCATTTGTGTAATTGATACATTCTTTCACTCTCCTGTTCTTTCTGTGAGGATGCTGAGCCACTCAAACAAGTTGCCCAAAGAAGTTGTGGATGCCCCATCCCTGTAAATGTTCAAGGCCAGGTTGGATAGGGCTTTGAGCAGCATGGTCTAACGGAAGGTGTCCCTGCTCATGGGACATGATCTCTAAGGTCCCTTCCAACTGAAACCATTCTTTGATTCTACTTTGTCCTTCCTTAAAAGTTCTAGGCTTGGGATTGTTGCTGGTTTGGATTGTGTCAAGTGTCAGGTGTCTCCAGTGTATCAGTTATCAGTTGGGTGGCCAAGTGAGTCAGCTGTTGGAGCTGGAAAATTTTAGTAGGTGGAGTATTAATCAAGAAAAAACATAAATAAATCCCAAAGCAGCTATGCAGGCTGCAGAACCAAAGGGTTTTGTTTCATGGTTTGTCCTGCTGCTGCACTCTTCTCCAGGCAGTTAGTAAAGCTGGGGACAGCTTTTGGACAGACCAAAGTCTGTCTAGTTGGAAATTTGCAGATAGATGAACAGTATTTTCTTTGTCAGAATGGATGTACTTGTGTGGGGGATGATACCCTGTTCCCTTATGCACATCTGCAAGCCACATCTTTGCCTTAGCTTTGCTTTGGTTCACAAAGCTCTGCTCTTCTCTGTCTCTGTTTTCAGGTATGCCAGATGCTGTGCTCTACTGCTCCCTTCATGACCCAGTCACTCCCTGCCCCTCTGGGTACAACACTAACAAGGTACAGTAGCTGTAAAGACTTGAAAGGGTCCACCTACATTCCCAAAATAAATCTGCCAATCTTCCCTTTATCTCTGAGGGTGTGCTCAGACAGCCACAAGATTAGCAAAATAAATCTTTGCACAAAAAGGATTGGCATTTACATGCTCATACCTCCAACTAGATGAAGCTGTACATGTTCTTACTTGGCAGCATGTTCCCTGAATGGTTCCTGAGCAGTTAAGTGGCAATTCAGATAGAAAGGAAAGCTCTGGACTACCATGCTGGTGTGGTTTAAATGACAGTAAAAGAAAATACCTGTGTTTTGGCACATTTGCTGTACAATCTTGTGCTTATGCCACTGATAAGCAGTAAATCTGAACCCCTGTGTGTGTATTTACATACAGCCTGCTACAGGCCCACAGAGTGGCCAGAATTTTTGCAGGAAGGTGGCTCAGCAATCCAGGAGTGCATAGTTGTAGACATTTGCCTGTTCCACCTCACAGGCACACACACTGCTGTGCAATCCACACACTGCCTGCTGCCTGACACAGCTTCATGCTGGAGCTCCTGGCACCTGCTCAGATACAGGAGCAGTCCCAAGGGCTATTTGGGTATGGCCACAGCTGTTGGAAGGTCACTGAGTGATGGAGGATAACTCCTGCCATACAGCTATCAGTGTGTATTCCTTGCTGCTGGGATCCAGGCTGAGTCCTGTCTCTCTGCAGGGAAGGAATTACCTGAAGCTTATCCCTCTGTTGTGCAGCTTTGAGGTGAGAGCAGCAATCTAAACCTGGGTGTTGGGAGTTTGATTCAGAATTTTTTGGGTTTTTTAAATAAGCTGGTGAAGATATCTGTCACCTTGTTGTAAGGCCTTCTGCAGCTGGATATGTGCTGACAAATACTTGTGAAAGCTTTTTGAAAGCAATGGGACAGAAAGCTCTGTGCCAGAAAGCCAAGCACTGGCTGGATTTAAATAATCACAGGATAATTCTCATCTCTCTAAGCTGCATGGCTATTTTATTTATTAAAGCAGCTTTTTTCCTCTTGAGAACAGAATGAAGGTAACTAGATGTGATTACACTCTGCCCTTTGGCTCAGACAACTCTGACTTTGCTCTGCCTGCCTTCACCAGCTGTTCCTTGATGCTCTCACAGTAAGAGGCAGCAGGTACCATCTGAGCAACATGCTGCTGCAGAATAAATGCTGAATAAAAAAAAAAAGCAGAATACAGCTTGTTTTTCAGTTATTCTGTAGATGCAAATTTTGGAACTCCTTTTTGAGTTGCTGTTTTTTTTAGTTGGAAATTTGCAAAAAATTTTATTGCTTTAGAGACTTCTGGTTTTATTCAAATTTGGTGAAATTGGCTGATAAGGCCAGAAGTAATCAGTATGGATTGATGGACAACGGGCACGTGGTATACTTGTGCAATTCTTTTGGGTCTTTGTGGGGATCAGACCAAAAAATAAAGGCTCTGCTCATATTTTTTGCATTCACAATTCAATTTGCAAATTAGTATACATGAGACCTGCACTGCTTAATCTGTCTGTCTGGCACAGGCTAGGAGAATGTGTTTATACCCTCAGGCCCCAAAAAGTGCCCGTAACACTCCAAGCTATATGCTATTTCTGATGGCTGAAAACCCTTTCTCATTTAAAAAAAGCATAAACAGAATTGCATATGAAAAGATCTGAATTCTGAAGGGCTCAAGCCCTTTACTTAACCTGCTTGAATACCCCTTTAAAGTTTTGGAGCAGCAGTTTCACAAGCCTAACAATAATACAACCAAAGCAGTGGCCAAGCTGCACTCACAGGTTAATTAAAAATTCTGCAAAGTAGGCTAAAATGTGAACATTTTATGAATCTGAATGTTTAGTGAATTGAATGGTGACATCTGCTAGCCTGGAGGTGTTCAGGTAAGATTACCTCTCTGTCCATCTGCTTTTGTCTTGCTGTAAATTCTTTTGAGGGTATCATGGCATAACGATGGAAGATGGGGTCCCATGTGTGCTGGCAGGATGGAGAGCATGTGAAGAGACAGGGAAGATTGAGCACGTGCCATTCCTTACTTTGTCTCTGCTTAGGTATTTCAGTGCCTTCTAGAGTTGCTGGATTTGGCACCTAAAATAACATGGGGTTCTAAGACTGAGTGCTTAACAAGCTTTTGTATTCTTCCCAGTCTGCATGGTTTGTACAAACACATACATTCACGTGTGTTTGTGAGTTAAGTGCTCAGAAGAGGAAGTAGTTTCTTGGGTTTGCATTTTGTAAAATTGAAAACTAGTGAGTTGTATTTGCCATTGCAGCCTTTGCTGCTTTTTATAAGCTTTTGCTTACTTGACAACAAATTCGGTGGTAATTCAAGTTTTTTTTTTCCCCAATTCTGCCTCTAATTTGTGTGATGAGAGGCCAGCTGCTCTATCTCAGATTTTTAACCATGGAGAAGTCAGTGTTGAACGAGATGGTTTCACCAAAGAGCACTGTAGAAATTCCAGTTCAGTCATTTATCTCCTTTCATTCATTGTGCCAAGTGCAGCTGATTATCTGAGCCATGCTTCAGGGGGACTTATCTAATGAGCTATCATTCCAGTAGCTGGTGTTTCACCAGACCAATTCCTTCTCTCCTTTCACCCTTAAGATCTACTGTCCTTTGCAAATGCTGTTCATCCCTGTTCTTCCTGTACAGACGGTGTCCCTGTGGGGAAGCTCAGGGCGCATGGAGATGACAGCTTCCAAGTTCATGGATGTCCAGCGAGCCATCCAGCCAGACTGGTTCCAGTGCATCTCTGACGGAGACACCATTTCTGGGGAAGCTGGCAGAAAAAGAGCCAAGAAGTCTGTGGATAGGTCACTTTCCTTCTTGGATATATGCCTTCAGCTGCAAGAAAAATCACCGGTAAGGTCCCCAAGAGACTGAGGCAATATCACTGCAAGTGCTTCTTGTCTGTGCTTCCTGGACCAGCCCCAGGATGTGATGTAGTAGGAAATTGTGTCACATGTGTGTATCAGAGAATGCCCAGCTTACAGTCCGGAGTGAGGTATAACCAGTAGCACAGTGAGTTTTCCTTCCTTCCTTCCTTCCTTCCTTCCTTCCTTCCTTCCTTCCTTCCGACACTTCCTTCCTTCCTTCCTGAAATTGTCTTCTGCACCCCAATCACCCCTCATCTGTACTAGTTGAGGAGAATTGCATTTTAGGATTTTTCCTTCTGCTTTTGGGTTGTGATGCATTTCTTTCATTTACTTTATTATTAGATGCATGGGAAAAGTGGGATCTTCTTATTCAAATTGAGAAAACCCATCTTTTTGTTCTGAAGTCCCCTTGGTTCCAAGTGAGGGAGGATTTGATAGAATTAGTCAGTGCTGTTCTTTATTTCTTCCAGCAGCTTTGAAACTTCTCTCCCTTTTAGTGAAAGGAGACATACTATCTGAGTCTGCACTACAAGGGAAAAAAGGTGACAGGAGTTGGTGTTTGCATCTCCTGAAAGGGAATTCCCTGTGACATCTGGTATCTGAGAGCCAGGATTATGGCACCTGCTTTGTATTTTGCACTAACACATCTATTGCTGAGACCCCATCCATAAAAAGCCATGTAAAAAGATGATGTGTGGTTATTGCCTTCTGTAGGGAGGTGGGAAGGGTGGCATCAGAATTCTCAGTGAGTTAGTGTCAAGGCAAGGAGCAGAATCTTGTCTCTACTAGTCCCATTTCTGATACATGGACTTGACAGTATTGTGTGGGGAATAGTCTTACATGAGATGAAACCCCGGGGTTCTGGCAAGTTCCTGGGAATGTGGGGCTTAAATAGCAGGCACATGAAGTCTGGGCTGTGAGATGTGTTTCATGTCTTTGGCAACGCATGTTTTAACACTTGTAGCTTTCTCCTGGGACAGGAACTACAAGGAAGTGTAATGTTTGGGGCAGTTGAAGGTGGAGATGTCTTGGAAGAGAGGCTCAGATCAGCCAGGGAGACTGCCAAGCGGCCTGTGGGTGGCTTTCTGCTAGATGGCTTCCAGGGAAGTGCCATGGCCAAGGAGACCAAGTTGAAACTGATAGCTGCTGTCACAGCAGAGCTGCCAGAGGATAAACCAAGGTAAGTTGTGTGGGCAACATCCCAAGAAATCCATCTGTCCTATTATGAGGAGTATCTACAGGCTGCCCTGCAGTTTCTCTGTAGGAAATAATCACTGTATTGCACAGCTCTTTGTGTGCCAGGCTGCATAAATTTTACCATTGTCAGGCTGCAGTCTTCAACACTTTTTTCAGTTTTTAGCTGCAACTGGCACCATGCTTTGCTCATACTGTGGGTTTGAGGAAGAGTTTTTAGGAGGAGTTACAGGTAGGATATATCAGGGTTACTTGCATTTGAAGGCCATGGTTTACTTGAAGTTCAGCTCAAACAAGAACGTTATTATCAAGATATATTGCAGGGACTTCTTCTCAGTAAAAGTGTCATGTTTCCAGTTCTCTCTGGCCTGAGCTGGTGGATGGCAGAGACGGGTGCTGGCAGAACCAGCCAGTGCTTGCTACACGATCTTGGTAGCCAGCTCTGTGCTAGTACCTGAGGCACTGAGCATATGCACTACCCAGGGTGGTACAGGCTGGCCCAGAACGTTGTATTCTCTTCTTGGACAGTGTGGGGTTTATTGCATATCTGAGTTGTTGGCTGTGCCCATCAGACCCATGCCAAGGACTGGACAGGAGTGGCAGCTTTCTTGATTCTTATAACTGACTAACAGTAGCTAAAGACTTCTTGAAAATGTCTGCTAATATTTGCTAATGGTTCAGAAGTGTAGGGATTTCTTTATTGGGTTGAGCTTGCTGGATTGTTTTTAACAGAGTAAGTGCTACAGAAATAATATGGTTGCTTTTTTCATCATTTCCTGAAGAGAATGACTGAGGCCCCATTATGTTCCTGCTTCCCTCTGCTAGCATAGCATTGCTCTGACCTAATGATGTTTAAAAGGAAATGAAATGCAAGAGCACTGTCTGGTGTTGCAGCTTGTTCTTGTTTAGGGGTGCCTGGGGTTTGAATTTTCCTGACAATTAGGAGGCTTGCCGTGTTGTTGCTATCCTGTCTGGTTGAGCTACTTAAAAGATCTCCTGGGAGCATTAGAGTCCAATCTGCTCAGCTAACCTCAGTGGCTACCAGTGCATCTGCCTCATCCATCTATCAAATAGTTTGCTTGTCTTGTTAAGATAAGTGTTTCTGACCTCTTGATAGGAAGAGAGCTGGTTAGCCCCAGGGGGTCTTGGAAGTATCTCACTGAATTTCAGGCAGTCCTTGCTCCTGAATCACCCTTGCCATTCTGGCTGGGGAAGTTGTTTTTCAGCTCTGTTCTACCCCAGCATGAAATTCTCTAGAAGACAATCACTTTTTGTGCTTCACTCAAGAAGGGGCTGCTTTTTGTGTGATTGTAAAATGATCTTCTGAGTGTACTCTTTATAAAGAATCCTTTCATGTACCTAAAGGGGCTGAAGTCTCCTGATAAAAATTGTTTTCCTGTCCAGTAGCATAGGAACCCTTGCGAGAACAAATGTTTGTCCTTACGTGTGCAGAGATGAGTTTCAGCAAGGCTTTGATCATATATGCAAAGCTACTGTGTTGACTTTTGCATTTCATTTTCTTCCTGTCATGGGAACCTGAAACATAAAACACTCATGCTGTAAACTTCTCCTATCCTTATTCTGTGCTCATCAATTTAATTGGAGTACTTAGAAAAGTGACTAAAAATGGCACCTTGTGACTTCATTTATCAGCCCCTGTGTATTTTCTTAATTATCTGTTTAGCTCATTGCCCTACATTAACTTCTATTGCTTTCAGCCTATGTACCTGCAGGAGAGCAGGCACTGCTCTACTCTTACACTTCACCCACCCTCGGTGAACCTGCCAACTAAATTTGGCTGCCAGCAGGATCTCTGTTACCACTGATGGCAATCCAGCCAGGCTCTTCCTGGCTCTTAATGACATGTCTCAGGAGATGTTACAGCCCACGTTCTTGGGTAAATCATTTGAGCAGGTAGAGTGTAAAGAGAAGGAAAGACTAAAGCAAGGAGGTTTTCTCTTTCTAGCAATGTTTTTCATTAGTGTATTCTCCCCCAGGCAGTTTTCCAAGTGCAATAGGATGTGTCTGTCACCTGAAGGACTTGTATCTTTGACCAGCCATCTCCTGCTGTCTCTGTTGAGACTCCTTTTAGACTGTCTTCTAAACAGCTAACAAGCAAAAGGGTCTGTGTGTCTGGGAATTGGTAGTTCATTGGGGCACAAACATCATTAAGGAAAATACCTGTTCTATGGCACAGATTGTTGTAGTGTGCTTTTATATTTCGTAATAGTTTGTATTTTTCTGTTTTTCCCCAAGTAGTTTACCCCTGACTGTGCCCCCTCCCTCTACCTTCTCCTTGGATGAAGTCCTCCCCCAAACCTCTGCCCAGGCCTCTGCCAGTCACTCAGGGTGCCATCCCTTCCATCCAGAACTTTTGGTCCGGGGCGTCGGGTAATTGGTCAGAGGCCAGGGGTCCCTCCCCAGGGGTCACCCTGTATGCTATCCCAAATGTCCATTCCCCCAGTTCCATCCCCTTACTTTCCTTATTGGTCAAATGAATGTTATCTACTTTTGTTTCCACCTCCCTTTAAATGCTACCTTGGCACAATCCCCAAGGCTCTGGGCAGGAGGATCCCCTGAGGTATGGGGCTCCCCCAGAGCTCCTGAATAAAACCTTGGATTAACCCCCTGTGAGAGTCGGCTCCTTTCATCTCTCACCGTTGTCACCAGCGTCCCCTCTGCAGCAGGTGATCAGCCTAGCTGCCTTCTGTACCCCTGGGGCATGGGAAAGTGTCCCCCCACTGTCCACCATGTTGGGGCTGGCCGGGGTGCCCTGAGTGGCACATAGAAGGACACAGAGGAGCAGGGACAACAGATGTTAGGAATCTAATGGTATTTATGTGTATGTGAAAGAAATAACATACAAATCACTTCAAACACAATGAACAGAATGGGGATTTTCTGCAGTAAATGAGGGATTATTGCTGTCTTCCAAAGGGCAAATAATGAAAAGCCTGTTATGTACTGGATGTGTTGGAGGTGGGGAAGTGGAAGCACACGGAATTCTGAGTGATGACTGTTAGCAGTTGCAGAGATAAGCTTCGTGTGCTGCACATGACCTGGAGGTCTTTTCCTTCAGGTACCTGCTTGCTTCTACTCAGAATATTGTTGATTTTTCTTCCTGTGTGTCTCCTTCAGAATCATTCATGGTGTAGGCAAACCAGATGAGGTGCTTGAGTGCATTGAAAGGGGAGTGGACATTTTTGAGAGCTTTTTTCCCTTCCAAGTGACGGAGCGAGGCTGTGCCTTGGTTTTCAGTTATGACTGCCATCCAGATCCTGAAGCAACAGGTAGGCTTCTTGATGGTTGTTACAGTTTTTGCATTTTATATTGTGTAATATGAAGCATAATTCATATTTGGGAGAAATCTGTATTTGAGGGCTTTGTTCCTGATAAGTGCCGTGACCACTGGAAAACCTGGGATTCCACCATCACATGTTGCTTTTGAAGGCGGGGTGCTTTGGTGTAATATCTGTTGAGTAAAACTTGAGGACTCTCAATGTCTCATTAGCCAAAATATGATGATGAAATATTTCTTAAATACCTCCTGAATAGAGGGGTTTTAGTTTGACACCATTGGCAAATTTTCTGTTACCATTAGCAGTGAAGGCTGGACCTATTAAGCGATCTCTAGAATCAAATTAATATGTGTCTGTTGCAGTAATATATTTTTGAAGTTCTTTTTTCTAGCTGTCAGAAGTTTCCCATTTATTTGGGCAGTTTTCCTTTCTGTCCTTGCATTCATAGGTTTATATCAAAACCAAAATGCTCTCTTCATTACACTGTGAGATGGGAATGTGTATCACCCATTAAAGCGCCTATCAAATGTGTTTCAAGCAGCTGTTTTGTTTTGGCCTATCAAATGTGTTTAATACAGGGAAACATTTCACATTTTTTTCTCTTGGGTAGAACCTGGTGGCTTTTCATGCCTGGATAATTCAGAGCCAGCTGAATAGAACAGAACATCTTGTTTTTTCATGTTTGCTGCTGTTTTTTTAACCCTTTTCTTTGTTTGTTGTTCTTTATTGTTGTAACCGTCTTACTTTATTCTTAAATTATAAGGCTCTGGGTAATGGCAGTGGTTTTGTCCTGTGTCTGTTTAAAACACGGTAGGCATGGATTATGCAAACAGTAATATTGGTATTTCAAGATACATCTCCTTCTCCTTAAGAACAAACTTAAAAATGCGAGCCTATAAAATCATGGGATGGTTCTTTATTTTTCAGATAGATGCTGAAAAGGCAAATGTTGACCCACCTCTTCTGAATTAGTGCTACCAGCCTCTTTTGATTCCAGGGTTTTTTTTTAAAAAAAAAAAAGAGGCATCTAAATCCCTGAGTGATCTCAGCATGGAAAGTAGAATGACTGAATGCAGATGAGTTGCCTGTCTACTCTAACAAAATCTCAATAAAATCCATTTGTTCAGGTTATTGCATTCTATTCAGCATGCAGTTCAGACAAAATACTTCTGACATTTTATAAAGAATTCAGCTCAGTAGAGCAGCAAAAAGTTATACTGTTGTTTAAGCTCTAACTTTTGATTAGTTCTAGTTGATTAGTTTTCACTTGTCTCTTGCTGTTTTGATCATTTAAAAGTGTATTTGTGTTAACTAACCTACAGGAATTAAAGTAAAATATCTGCTTTCTAGAAGAAAGAGATGGAAACTTGTGGCAGGAGTTTTCAGTTGGCAAGAAGGTAGCAGAATTATCTGCTCTAAGGTTTCTACCCTTGCTCTGCTCTTGCTCTCTGTTCTAAGGCTGTTGTCTTTTTAATTTAATCAGTTTTAACACAAAATGGGACCGAGGACTTGGAGAAGAATGGTGCTCAAGAAGACCAGGAGGAAGTCTCCAAAGCTGACCCAGAAATGACACCATTTGAGATATCTCTGAAGGATAAAAAGTACGTGAGTTTGTGAGGAGGGTACCTGCAGCTGTGTGACTAAATATAATGCTTTTGTCCTCTGTATTTATTTGCAGCTGGTTAGCAGCTGGATGAGAGACTTCATAAAACATGAAGCTGTTGAAGAGAGTACTTCTGGACATTTGAGTGGAGAGTGTTGGACAAACATTCTAGCTTGTTATCAGGCAACAGCCTATCTCTGGAAGTGCTGTCTTTTGCCTGACCTAGAGCCAGGGGTTTTCTGATCATTTATTCAGCAAACATTCTGTGGTCATAATTATGTCTCAGCTGAAAGACCATAGGTTCACAAAGATGGTCTGGAAATCACTTTGGTCTTCCATATCTAACTTGGGTCATCTTGAGATACTAGGTTTTATTTAAACTATGGAGACCCTCTACTCTCTGACTCAGTTTGGGCAGCTGCAGAGCAGTTCTGCCATTTCTGGATACTTCACAAAGACTTTGGCCATTGTTACCACTTGTCCTTCCTTCTGTTTGTCACAGCTACTTCCAGGCTGTCTGAGTAGACAGTTGTGTTGCTTTGCTGTCTCTGTGAAATGGTGCATCTCACGGTAGAGTGGAATGCTGTTCTGTGAATAGTGGGATTAGTAAATCTGTGGTTTTGGTGGCTTTCTCCTTCATAAACTGTGTGATAGCTGTCTTGCACTGCAGCTTTTCTGCCTGGGAAGGTATACATGAGGCCTCTCTCTGCTGTTAGCTATGATGTAGTCAAAGTTACTCTGACTTAAATGTATGGCCTTTGGGCTCTGAAGTGAGTGTTGACATGAGGAGGCCTGGGGCTTTCAGCAGCCGTGGTCCCACACCATGGCAGGGTATGGGAGTTATGTGATCTTTAAGGTCCCTTCCAACCCAAACCACCTCTGATATCTGATGTCCTTTGTGCCAGTGGTGCTGGTCTGAGTTGTCAGCAAATCTGGATTAAGAATCTCAGGACTTTAAGGCTTAGGTCTCTGCAAAAGGCCAGGTGGTTACAGGGGTACTCCTTATTGCTTGGATGGCTCTTCTTAGCTCTGATGTTACCTGGCATTGCTTCTTCCTTAGGTACCACGATGATTTTGGTCCTTTGCTGGAAGGATGCAGCTGTTACTGCTGTCAGAGGCACACTCGTGCCTACGTCCATCACCTCCTGGTGACCAACGAGCTGCTGGCTGGTGTCCTGCTCATGATACACAACTTCCAGCACTACTTTGGTTTCTTCAGTGCTGTTCGGGATGCCTTGAGGAGCAGAAAACTGGATCAGCTCAAGGAGCTTGTCTTCAGGCAGGCGCTGCAAGGCCCGGCAAGTGCCACGCTGAGACAGTGAGCTCAGAGAGGACAGAGGAGGCTGCAGGCTGCATCCTCATCCAGTGGGACTCTATCACCTGGACCTGTCAGTAGTAAAATGCCTTTAAAATACCTTTTTTTCTTCCTGGAGGGACCTGGAGGAGACGTTTGAAGGAGATCTCACTTCTTAGTGGAGAAGGATGATCTTTTTCAAATGTCTCTTTTGGTTAATTGGCTTGGTGCATTCTTGGTGGATGGAGGAGTCTGCACAGTTCACCGGTAAGACCAGTATGGATAGGTTTGTTTTCAGATACTCATTCTTGGTTTCCCATGTGCAAGGACAGAGTAATTGAACTTGTGATTGAGGATAAAGCAGGGCATATACTTTAAAATTAATCCAGCTGCCTGGAGACTCAGTAGCTGCTTGGGACTCTTGTTCCATACCTGACAGTAATTATTTTTCTAGAAAAACCTAGTGGTGTCCTAGTCTCTCATCATATATCTCTTTGGTGAGAAATCCCACCTCAGACTAACACACTGTCCTTGTAGCTATTGCCAGCATCTGTGTCCTTGAAAAGAACTGACTGGAAGTGCTGCTGTGTCCAGTGGCACAAGGAACTATGTGTGTACTCCTCTCTCAGGCCACCTACAGTGCAGAATGTTCTCTGGACCTGGAAGAAGTTTGCCCCCTTGGCCTGTCCTTGAACACCTCTGCCTCAGGAGTCCCATTCAGTGACATTAGAGGCAGAGAGAAAAGAAATTGTTTAATCTATGTCCTGCTGTAGGGTGTTTTTTTTTTTAACTCTCTACACTTTTTTCAGATTTCACTCCCATGTTAGCACATGGGTGACAATGTCTATACTATTCTTTCCAGCCACCCTAGCACTGGTCACAGAGCAGACTACACAAATATCACTGTGAAATGGAGCTGTGGAAGGGAAATTTCATAGGAAAGGACTTCTAGAAAACATTCTTGTGCATCCTTGTTTTAAAATATTACTTATGTTACATTCCTCTTATTCAGTTGGGTTTTTTAACTGCCCCTTACTGTAGAATCATGGATTTAATCATTTTATATTACAAAGCAACAATAAAAGAAATTTATTATTTGTTACACTGACTCCTCAATGTGTGACAGAAGTGGTGTACCAGAGAGTTTGAACTCAAGAAGATACCTCCTAAAAAGTTGTCCTAGCAGCATGATGAAGGACATTATTTAGGAGTAGGACCCTGTCATGGAACAGGTTTCCAAGTAATTTGCTTCAAAATAATGTCATAATAGACTTGGAACTGTTGAAGACAGCTGCCTGTTCCTCTCCCCATAAGAACTCTACTACCTTAATTAAGCTTGAAAAAATACTACACTTCATTCCCTTAAAGCCATTAAAGTTTAATCTGTAGTTTGCTCTTCATAATTTCTGCAATACTACAAGATTATAGTATCTTACATCAGAATGATTTTTCCATAGAGTATAAGGGGTTTTTAGTTTCCCTGTCTCTGGGCAACTACACTAGGTTGTCATAGTCCTTTTTACCATTTCAGCCTTATTCACTCTGTTGCACTAACTACACTTCTGTTCCACAGGATCCTAAAGAAATGGTGCAAATAATGCTCTACTGTTGTCTTCAGACAGATGACAGAGAATGATTCAGCCACAGTAACAACATAAAATACAGAATTATCGTCCTCACTCCAAGTAGTACTTTGTGGTTGTTAAAATTGTTGCAGCACTGGGGAGCTTGGAGATGGTGTCCTGGGCATACAGTGTGAAGTAGGAGGTCTGCCTAACTTAAAGGGCAGGAATTCTAATGAAACAAAAATGGTTAATCTTTCATTCAAGAGGAGTGCAGTGGTAGTGCTTGTTTCTGCAGTGCCTGTTTCTACAATGTTGCAAGTGCCTGTGCAAAATCTTTTGGGAGGGGCTAGATTTTGAGACTTCTCATTCACTGATGCTCCTGTATCCACATACAGAATCACCAAAGTGCCTGAGCCAGCCCAGCACTCGGGCACCACGATGGTTGTGTCCAACAGGTCAGTCAGGGATGCTCTGTGATGACTCACAGGACAAGGAGTGCAGGTGGTTGTGTCCTCCTCACAATTTCCTGCATACTTCTTAGGTTGGTAACATTACTGCTAGTTTTGGAATTGCTGTTTTATATCTTTTGGGGGCTACTTGTGAGCTGTCAGTCTCCTTGTCCTGCCCCACCTCTGTGAATCATTTGGATTTATTAATTTTTCTTTATCTCCCAGCCTGGATGTCCTCAGAAGATAAACGTAGCTGTAGTGGGGTCTTAGTGGCCTGCTAAGCTAAGTGCCACTAATATGCTATTCTCAATAATGCTTCTCTTCTTCTGGCTTTCCAGTCCTTCCATACTGCTGTGTTATGTTTTTTTTTTTTCCAGTCCTACCCATTAGGCTTTCCTTTTCTCTGCTTAGCGTTTATGTGTGTGCACCTGTGTACCACGGCTGCACAAAGTAAATCATTTTATACTGGGCAGAATTTGACCAGCTACATCATTCAGTATCAAACACAGTTACAAACATCACTAACCCTGAAACCATCTTAATGTGTTGTATTTATACAACTTCTCAACATGTCAGTCCTCTTAGTTCACACTGTAAAAAATCAGCAACATTTTTCGTGCTAACTTAGAAAGTTTTTTATTTATTTCCAGGCAGAGATCTAAATTCTTTCAAAAGCAGAATTCTTGCCCTAATATGGGGATGAGAACTGCATGAAGAAAGCTAAACTTTCCATGGAGAAGTGAAAATTGAAATTAATAAGGAGTGGAAAAATGTCTGTGCTAAATTACTTCACTAAGCACAGAAGGCAGCAAAAACATCCTTGACTGCCATCCATCCCCAAAGGGCAGAATATAAAAGAGCAAAGCAGAATGCAAAAGAGTATGTTACAAAAACATTAGACCCTTGAATATCTTTTCCTTAGCAACTTTTAGTGTAATCTTCCCCTTAATAAGGAAAAACCTTTCACGCTGATAAGAATAACTGTCAGGGCCTCATGTTAAGGCCTGTGTCTTTCTGACCACTTCATCAGTATTCTGCTCAGTAACTTCCTCCTTCCAGAGCTATTTAATGTTGCAGACTCTTTAGCAGTTTCAAAGGTATGCTTTGAAGTATATTAAGGAAAAAAAATGGTCTTATTACAAGTTTTTTCCTTCAGGTTTGTAATTTCCCACCCTCCTCCCACTGTTTATCCACCCCATCCTGTAAATCACTAGGGCACAGTGTCCAAGACACAAACAGTGTATATCCAGCCTTGTCTCACAGCTTCTAGGTCTGCTCCTCTGGCTCTGCAGGATCACAGGGGCTGCCCAAGACGGGAAATGTTCCAGCAGGGTGTTCAATTTATTTCTATATCTCTAAGGTCCAGCGGGTTTTCAGATCATGGGATTTTTATGCATAGAAATTTTAGTTCCAGTTGTGTTTCAATGGTGCTTTTAAGCACTGAGTAGCTTTTTTTTTTTTCTTCATCTCAAACCCTGTTTTTTGATTCGTGACCTGAGGTGGCAGACAAAGGGCTCCAATAGAATGTTTAAACCTTTCTGTAGTTTCAGACTGTTTCCTCTGTGATGTGGAAGGCATGCATGAAATAGATGATGGTGCAGGCCAGTTTAATGGTTTTATTTGCAGTACTCTGGAGTGATCTGCATAATTTGCTAGGGACCTCATCTCTTTTCTGGTAATGCAGCACTCCTTTGGACTATTAAAGATGTTCAAGCATGTTACCATCCTTTGTATGCACATTCTATAGGCATGACAGGACTTTTCAAACAAAAAGAGAATTAATTTAAATCCCTTTGAGAAGTTGGATCTAGACTGGCAAAGTCGGTGCTGGCACAAAAATGATGCAGCAAAATGTTCTTGTTTCCCTGTTGATGTTGCCAATGCGAATGGAATCTGTCAGAGTACACAGTCCTCCCTGGGAACATATTGACTTGGAAAAGCAGCACCTTTCCTGCCTCACAATGACGTTATGATGAACTGCCTGGTTACGTCTACATCTGTTGTCTGTATGTTTCAATTACATTGGTCACATGGAGGTGCAACACAGTGGGATGCTCTGTCATGCTTCTGACAACAGTTCCTCCAGCTCCTGGCCTTGCTTACTGCCCATCATTACAAAATCTTCAGAGAAAGCCTGGTCTATTCTCAGCTATTTGTGTGTCTGAACATCTTGCAGAGCTCTTTGGGAAACAGTTTTGGATGAGAAGGGGTTATGTGGTTAACCAGGATTATTTCAAGCTTCTGAAGCCTGAAAATCCAGGAATCTGTTTAGTGAGGACCAAAGGTAAAGGAATTATAAATAAAGGCATTTGGATCTGCCAGACAGCTCAGGATTTACCAGCCTTCTGTCTTTCCTATCCTTCTGCTACTGTGTAAAGCATTTTCTGGCTTGAGCGAGTGGCCAGTGCACTGGGAAAGGCAATGGCAGTGGTTCATGTCAGAGGCTCTGCAGGACAAGGTGTATCTTACTGTCTGTATGTGCAGAGTATATTGATTTGCAGGCTGCTGATCCAGAAAAGATCTAAAAACTATGGCCCTTATATGCAGTGGCTCAGCACAGACTTTCACAAAGAAAGGAGGATTCCAAGGTCTTTTGGACAGAGTTCCTGGACCCATTCCTGTGCTCTGTGTGTGACACCTTGTGCTCTTGAGCTGGCTGCCTTTCTGAGGTGGTGGATGTGTTGCAGTGCATGACACAAACGTGGCTTGGTAGCAATGCTTTGTGCTCACTGCTCCCTCCTTCCACAGGAGAACATCTGGTTTGCCTTTTGATGAGGTAATCAGGGGAGGTATTGATACAGCCAGCATCTTGCAGAAGTCAGCAGAGTCTACAAATCTGTCTTGAGCTTTTTTATACTGCCCTTCCTGGGCCAGAATGGAACCATCTACCAAGTAATGTCAACTTCAGAGTACTATGCACTGAAAAACAGCTGAAGGAACCAGGAAAGCCAGATGCTTCCCTCCGACAAAGCTGAGGGAACTGGGATGAGAGAACAGACTGGCAGGAAGCCGAAGCCTTTAAAGAGATGCAGCCTCTTCAAGAAAGGGAACAGGAGATGGAGTGTCTGGGAGGAAGGAACATAGGCAAACAGGATGATTAGGATTTGTCAAAGCCAGCAGAAAAAAGGAGTGGGAGCTGTGCAGTATGTCCGTGGGTAGCACTGCCAACATCAAGTTGCAGAAGCCGCTGGCACGTGCCTTTTTCCATCCCTTGTTTTGTATCTTGAGGAGGAAGAAGCACTCTGTTGTGGTTCAGGGAATTCAGCAATGGCTGCAAAAAGGCAAAAGGCCACAGAGTAATGGTGGTAGCCTTCGAGCTGAGGCTGATGGTGGGGGTACTTAGTGCTGGACTCGCCTCTGGTACCTGGCTTCACTGCTGCCCACAGCCAGTGCCATCACAAATGTTCAAGGGAGTCCTGTAGCATCAACCATCTGCTCACGTCCCTTGACCTGACCCCCACAGAGAGACAGAAGTGCTGCTTCCTCTCAGCTGAGGCACGTGAGCAGGTGCAAGGTGAGCAGTCCACCTGCACCACAGCCCTTCTGCTGTGACATAGGATGGCAGAAAGAAGTGTGATTCCCTCAGTGTTTGTGCTTCTGTCCGGTGAAAAGTGGTTTTTATTTGGGCTGTTCAATTTGCCATGCTCACAGCTGTGTGGTAAAACTTATTAAAACTGACAGGAGTCCCCAGGGCAGGAAGCCAGAATGGTCTTCCCCACATCACCAAAGATAGAACAAGCCTGATGCTTGTCTCACTGAGATGCTTAAATCATTATACTGAAATTAATTTTTAATTATGTTCTTTTTCTTCTTTGGCCCCACGGGTTTTCTTTGCCTCACATTTCCAGAGGCATTCGGGGTTGACACCAGTGTCTGGCAGGAAGAGATTCACTTCCATAATCACGAAGGAAGCTCAGGAGAATTCCTGGCCTGGGCCTCAGAGAAAATGTATCCTTGTTGTAGAAAGGTGTGGTTGGCATCAGAGCTGGTGGCCTCCTGATCTGACACTTGAGGCAGTAAGGAACCAAAGAAAGGTGGCATGAGTGATGCCAGGAAGGCATAACAAGAAAGGTCACTGCTATGTTTTAAGATTGACAGTTTGGGGACTAACAGAATAACTGGATCAGTGGCTTTTGAGATTGAAAGGCAGCATTGGTCTGGGATGCATCTTCTACATCCTGTTCGATGTCATTCAGCAAGAGGTACATAGCAGCTGATGCTGACTTTGAAGAAGTACAGTTTGGAATCCCTCACACCTTGAAACTCCTACAGTCTTGTGAGCCTTCCTTTGCTCATAAGGCAGAAGGTCAGGTGGCAAAATACTTTTAGGAGATGACATTGTTACGTCGTTAATTCATTATTACCTTTAGATAAGGAAAAACTCACTTCAATGGCTCATTCAAGGGCTCATGCAGATTTGGGATACTCGCACTGGTCAGAGAAAGAGCTGGTGAGCCCATTCCTGTTAGATGAGACACCTCACAGCCAGGTGTGTTTGCAGACTGAAGGCTGCCAGAGTCTGTCACTTTGTGACCAAACCATCACACACTTAGCTGAAACTAATCAGATTGCTACTGGTGTCCTCTGTGTTGTCCACAATTCCTATTTGTAGTTTTCTGTGTCACCATATCAGCAGCGTGCAGGCTCTTGATCCTTCCTTGTAATGCTGGCATTGATTAGACATCCTTCAGAAAACATCAGGAACAGCAATAAGCTGCAGCCAAGCTCTGTCTTCCAGGGGAGCTGCCATCCTGAGCAGGTTGTGCTGGCCCCAGCTGGGAACAGAGAACCCCCTGTCACTCCAGTCCCCCTCAGAGAGGCAGACTCCAGGTGCACTCCCTCCTCTTCCCAAGGGGGAAGCTCCCTGTGCTTAGCCCCACAGTGGGGTCCAGCTGAGCTCAGCTGAGTATCTGTCCATGCCAGGCCAGCCCATAAGGGACCTAAGAGGGTTACCTGGAGAAGTCAGATTTTTCTGCAAGGCTTTGTTTTCTCCTTGTAGTCTGGCAGATGTGGATTTTAATATCTGGCTGCAGCTGGGATTGTTAAAACAACATGTCCAACAGCTGCAGCAAGGTACCTGCAGAATATTCACTGAGCAGTGTCACCTGCAGAGCATTGGTCTTTGATGGCAGGTGAAACCCACCTCCTCCATAACTTCCTTGCCTTTCCAGGAATCAGCTTTTTTCTCATGGAAGATTGTTTTATCTTCTGCCCCATGGACCTTTGTGCTCTTCTGCTTAAAGATTCTTGCATGATCTGGTGCCTGTTGTGCCTCTGACAAGATAGAGTGTTTTATGATTTCTTCTCTGTATTTTACAGTGTAAAACTTAACATAAGAGCTTTTGGTTTGAACTCTGGATGGCTTTAGTTCAGTGCCTGGTACCATTTAGGATTTTAGTAACTTTGGTAACCTGTGTTTTTGGTCCTAGACCTGAAGTTTAACACATGCAACATGTGGCACATCTGTCACAGATGGGGAGTCCCAGGTACACATGGAATAGCAAACTGTGGGGCATGTGGCTCAGTGGCTCATTCATCTGGGTTCCTGCAGCTGAGCCGCGGCCCATGGCTCTGTGAGCCGGGAGGTGGTGGATGCAGGGGATAAACAGTGTTTTTCAGTCCATTTCTCAGGCGTGCTGTAAACGTGTCCAGACAGGCAGTACTTGGATTGGCTGCCTTGTACCTTGTGAGGGGGCAGGGCTGATCTTCCCAGTGCGTGTTGCCTGCTTTCCTTTATCTCCAAGAGGTCTTAACTCTCCTTCGCTATGGTGGAGCTGTTCCTGGCTGCTCTCTTGTTTACAAATACTTCCAGCACAGGGGACCTGAGGTGTCCCATTGCAGCTGCCTGGTGGGGCAGGGTGGAGGTGGGCACACGCTGCAGGGCCCTGTGCTGCACCTGCACACCTGCACATCCTGCTGCCACAGTAGCCTGTGGCTGCCTCTGAGCTCGCTGCTCCTCTCGGCAGGAGAGGTTCTGCATTATCCAAAGGCTCTTCTAATGTGAATATCAGCATGTAAATGAATTCCTACAGAGCACAGTGTCACAGCTCACCTCTCCCAGCCAGCTGTGGAGTCAGAGAAAACAAAACACCAAGGAAGAAAATGTAGAAAATTGTTAGTAGAGAACATTGAGCAGTTGGAAAATGAGAATGCAGATTGCTGTAAATAATGTGTGGGGGTGTGTCTTGGGGGGCTCTCAGCAATCTCTGGCTTACTGGAGAGGGTGGAGGGGCATCAACTGCTTGTGCTTTTGATTGCTTCTGTTCCTTGGCATTTTCTATGGGGTCACCTATGTTCATATTGACAGAGTAAAACTGGGCATGGTGCTCAAGCAGCACTTGAGGGAGGGAAAGACAGAGATTGTTTTGGTTATGAGTTGAGTTTTTGTAATTTTAGTTCTGTGATCTGGTAGTTCAGATCTTAGTAAAGAAAGGACCATATGTTTAGATACAGAATTTTCCCTATCCCTTATAGCTATGTGGACACCAAAATGTTGCTTAGTTTTCTGCCACACCTCCTGTTCTTACCTCTATCCTGAATCATCTTAGGGATCATTCCTTCAAGAACCAGTTCAAATTCAAGTAAGATCAAACTGACTCCTGAGAGATGCTAGGCCAGGTCTTGAAATGGACCAAGTCATCCTTTAAAATATCTTTCTTTTCATTTCCTCCTTTCTGACAATTGTTATATAAAGCAACTGGACTGGTGATCTGTTATGAAGCATCTTAATGAGAATTCCTTGAGTGGCAATCTGTCCACAGGTTGGTTCATTCGATTCATACCTCCCCCATCCTGTGTGCTGAGTGCCTCCCGTGCTATCCAGCATCTTTGAGCAGATGGAGTAACACTGCTGCATGTCTGCCTGGCATAGCTGAGAAACTGACTGTATTTCCAGAATTCATCTGCTGGAAGTGCTTACAGCAGCCTTTGATTTCTTTCCCAGTTGCAAGGAAAATGCAAGTAATAATAAAGACTTCTTGTGGGTGTCCAGGTGGATGATAATTTTTTACAGGGAAAGTGTTAAGAGTGCTACAGGTGACAAAAGGCTTATGGAAGGAGGTACATTAGTCACAAAGATACCAAAACTTCCAATTACACTTTTGTTTTATTGGGTTAAGGCAGTTACAATGCAATATGGAGGGCACCTGCCCAGGCAAATGACACATGCTCTCCACAAGATCCTCCTCCCTAAACCCAGACAAACCAAAGCAGCAGCTACAGCTCTGCTATGTGCTCTGGAGGCAGGGGACAATGGCTTTGGCTTCATATTAGGAAAGAAAGGAAGCCCTTCCCAGATGGAGAAGCCGTGGCATGCACACAGGCGGCAGCAGCAGCACACAGAGTTATGCCCAAAGCTATCAAACGAGCATGGCTGACAACACAACTAAGCCAAGTCCTGGGAGTGAGAGCTGAAGCCTCTGATCCAGTACAGCAAGGGGGCAAAATGAGAGAACCAAGCTGAGGCTCTCCGGCCCATGCCAGGTTTGTCTGTATAAGGGGAAGAGCATCAGAGTGCCCTGACACAAGACCAGCTTATGGTACATCAGGACTTGTCTATTTTTTTCCTCCAGGAACTACTCGAGATGGCTCTGTAGAACACTGCTGGGAAAGGAGACCATGGCTGGGCTGTATTTGGCCAGCTCCTGGATGCTGGGATATACAGATGCCATATGTGATGACAAAAGTATTGGCAAGGAGCATCAGGGAGAGTCCTGGCACTGATCCCAAGGCAAATGTCCCTTCTTACTGGGAGGAATGTTATGAAACAGCTCTCCCCCAGGTATGGGCTGTAACTGGAGTTATTGCAGCAGCCATGTGGTACAAACCCTAAATCTAGCAGTGCTCCTGTCAGGGGAGGAGCACAGGTGACGACTGGTTCCAAGTTTTGAGACAGGGTGCATGCAGCCAGCTGAAAAAACAGGTTTGAATCTATGGCCGCTATCAAGAGCCTTGTTCTCTTGGTGGCCCCAGTGGATCACTGGGGTGTGTGGTAGTTAAGTAGTGGCCAATCTATCACTGGTCCTTGGATCAGGAGGAGAGGGGACCCCGGGGTAGTGTTGCACTTCTCATGTGAGCTGACCTACCAGAGGGAGAGCAGCCACCTCTCTACCTTGCAAGGAGCAATAAAATACAAGCTGGCAGCACAAGGGAAGATTTCATTTGCAACTAGGGCAATTTTCTCAAGCACTCAGACTGACCCAGTTTTACAGGCAAAGCTTTTGATGGAAAGAACAGGAAAGTTGTTATTTCTCCATCAGTGCTCTTTTTCTAAGTTTCCTTGTCCAATTTTTACTCTTGGCTCCTGACTGAAGAGATCAGGATCCTTATCAAATAAGTCAAGTTCTGTCCTCTCACTAGGACTGCTGTGCATGAGCTGGGTGCCTTCTGCAGGCCGAGGTTCCAGCTGTGGGAGGGCAAATGCATTTCCAGAATGTAGGCAGCAGAGATGAGAGATGCCATCTGTGTCTGGGTTGCATGAGCCCTGCAAGCCTGTCAGCTCCCATGAGCGATGCGTTGTGGTGGCTGATCTGCTACACACCCAGGGCTGTGCCCAGTGCTGAGGGATTCACTGGCTTGTCTCTGTCTTCTTCTCCTCCCAGGGGGCTGCTGCAGCCCCGTGCAGCCCGGTGTGGCCCCACAGTCAGCAGCAGAGGATCTTGAGGAAGGCTTTGCGGAAGTCAGTGTTGAAGGTTGTGTAGATGATGGGGTTGAGGGCACTGTTGACGTACCCGAGCCAGGTGCTGGCACTGTAAAGCCCTGGAGGCACGTGGCAGGATGGGCAGTGGGCATTGAGGATGTGAATCAAGAAGAAGGGCATCCAGCAGACTATGAATGCTCCTGGGTTTAGAGAGAGGCAGAAAACAATCTGTGAGTTTAGAGCAGTAGCTATTTGGAAAGGGGCCTGCACTGGTGATCTCTCCCTCCAGCCCCTCACTATTTCCAATATGTTTCTGTATTTCACAAACACTGAAGGACATGTTTATTCCTGACACACAGGGATTTGGCAAAAGCTTGGGCTCCTTGGGACCAGCTTTGTGAATGTGTGGAGCTTTGGAAGTGGTCTGATGACAGATAAAAGCAAGTGGCCACAACTTTGAGGGAAAGCCTCAGCTGCTTTAATCAGTTAGGATGAGGGCTGCTTTATTTCCATGCTACTACTGAGTTAATGGGGGGAACAGTACAGCAAGTAACAGGGACACCAGTCTCCTGGCTTCTCTACCCAGCTGTATGAACTGGTTCCTCTGCAGCTTCTTGCCTCAGTTTCCCCTTCTGTAATCAGATCTAAGAGCTTCTGCATGTATGGTAACTTAGGATTGTTCCAGCCTTGTAACAGTAAAGCAAAGGGAAAGCAAAGGTATTGGCTGTTGCTCTCTCTAGTAGTGCTTGTTGGCCACTGATTTTAAACACAAGGGTAACAAAACATAGTAAATAAAACACTAACATACGTGACTCTCAACATTTGGGAGCATTATTCTAGATCCCTAAATGTCTCACTACTGTGTCTCCTGAGTTTGTGAAGCAGTAACAGCTGAAGCCAAGGCCCAGTTTGCCTTTTTTTTTTTTTTAATCTCAATATTGTATTAGGAGATTCTGTGCTCCTGGAAGTCCCAAAACATCACCCCTTGCACCCCACAGGCAGAATGGCTCTCACTCACCCAGGACAATTGCCAGCATCTGTGTAGCCTTCCTCTCCCGCAGCTGGATCAGTCGGGGCTGCTGCTGGGTCAGCCTCAAGCTGCTGATGGTTCTACCATTGCTGAGCCTATGTACCTCCACTGCTGGCTTTGTGCTGCTTCTCCTCTCTTCCCACCTGCTGCTTTGGGTAGTCCCTGGTGCCTTGGTGAGGGATGCCTTGTGGCAGAAGCTTCGGTACCGCTGCAGGCTGAAGGTAGTCAGCAACCTCCTTTTTGTAGACATCTCCTGGCCTGTGCATTTGAGCGAGAGACAGGGGGGAAACCTGCCTTGGCATCTCTTTGGCAAAGCTTTCCTCTCCATGTGTTCCTGCAAAAGAAGATGCCACAGAGGAACTGGAAACCATCCAAACTGCTCATTGGGACACATGGTGATGAGGGAAGTTGTAAGAATTATCCTTAGCCTCACTTGCCTCTTGCATTGCACCATGTCCTCTGCACTGACCTGGGGGTGAACCAGCAGTTGACAACTCTGCCTCCATCCCACCAAAGAGAAGCATGAGAACAGTAAGAGCAGAAATATCTGCTCTGCTAACCTCTCATCTGTAGTTTTGTGTTGGCCCTGCTCCCCTCAGCATCCCCACCCTTTTAATGTAGCTTCACTGTGCAAAAATGGGTAAAAGGAGAGGATATGCACATGCAATTCCTTTCAAACGGTTGTGTTGGTTCCCATGGTTGCAGATATTTCATCTAGAAAGGTCAGTGGAACAAATGTTGCAATCAACATGAATATTTTGACCTCCTAAGTCTGTCAGATGAAGAGGGTTTTTTATTTTGATAACAGAGGTTAAAGCCTGTGAAGTCCTAAGAGTGAAGCTTCATAGAGCAAAGAAGACATTAAAATCAGTAAATGAAGAAACTACCCAGACTTATGCATAGCTGAGAAAATCCTGCTCTGAAGAAATATTGAAGTAGGCTGTGCTCTTTTCTACTTGCCACTTCTAGAGGGCAGAGATACACAGGGAATATTCTCTTTCTAGAGGTGTAAAAAGGATTTAACTGGAGCTTCTGTACCTCTAATATCATGGTGTAAGAGTGAGGGATGGAATGAAAACATGTCATGTCCCTCCTTATGCTTTCTGTTCTGTGTTTTAACCCTTTGAGGAGAAGAGATGATGCATTCCTCTCCTTTTTGACAGTTCCTACTGGGTTCACGTGGCTCTTACTTGGTGTGCATAGCACAGTTTGGTGCTGGTGCTCTGGCTGCTCTGCCGGGTGAGGGTTCGCTTCTTTTGCCTCTGTCTGAGCACGAGGTAAATACGGACATAGAGCAGCAGGGTCACCATGAAGGGGAGGTAGAAGGACACCAAAGAGGAGTAGATGACAAAACTAGGGTTGGATATGGAACAGACACTGGAATCCCCTGGGGAGGAGAAGAGAGAGAGAAAGGAGTGGCTGAGCTGATTCAGTTTAGTACAAGGAGGCTCTGGTGTGTTGGCAAAGTGAGACCAAAGGTGGCTGGGGGCAAAGGCAGTCTAAGGAGTGCAGACTTACCCAATTACCTAAGTGATGCTTAAAACAAACCCAACACAGGGCCATCTAGCAGTAGCCAGCATACATCTGCCTGCTTTTCTGGCCAACAGCTCTGTTCTCTCATGTCTATTCCCATCCTTTCTCCTATTCCTTTTACAGCCTCTGAGCTGTCTAGATGCAGAGTATGCATCCACCCCTGTCTGAACCAGGCAGAGGGGGACAGCAGAATTTCCCACTCCCATCCCTTTCTTGCCTCAAGCACTGCAGAGAGGATGGATGGGAAGCAGAGGCTTCTGCCTGTGACTCAGTGGGAAGGAAGGCACCCCTGCTCCTCTGCCTCCAGGGAGACTGTGTTGTCCTAGTTGAGGGAAAGGAAAAAGACCAACCTGCTTCCAAGGTGGAGGCTAAATTGTTTGCCCTCCTCAAGGGATTATTTAAGGAAGCAGACAGCCACTTGGATAGGAAGGAGGTTTCTAAAAAGCAACGCTAATATGCAATCCTTGCTGTTTAGAAATGTGTTCTGTATCAGAGTCAAAACTGCTTCTGAACCTGTTGATATCAGCAAAATGCTGTTAAGTTTGGTGTGTGTGTGCTGTATGTGCTGCACGTTTTGCTCTGTGTGCTCAAAGTGATTGTTGAATGGGAATCTGAAGACCTGGACACCTTGATGGGCATTGATTTGGCAGTAGAGCAGGCAGGTTTGCCCTTTGGAGCGATAGTCAGTGTCTGCCTGAGCAAATGGCAAATTTATAGACAAGAGCACATGGGGATTTTTCTCTCCCTTCATAGTGTGCTTTCCAGTTCCTTAAAATTTCCTGTAACTTGGCAAATCTGCAAGATCCATGTTAAATGACCTGGCCATACAAAGGCAGCTCCACTGCCAAACCCTCCTTTGTGCTATTGCTCAGGATATCACCTACCTGTAGTATTAAAGCCAAAGAGGAGAGGGCATGACACTGCGAATGCCAGCATCCAGACTATCACAATCATGAGAGAGACCCTCCTGCAGGAGCTCTGCCCAGTGCTGTACTGGTACTGAACTGGTTTCACCACTGCGGTGTATCTGCAGACCAAACCAGCTCCAGGAAGAGGAGACAGAGGAAGGAGGGAAGGAAAGGACCAGGTTTTTAAAAGGAGAAGTGAAAGCAGCACAGGGAACATGATGGTGAAGAAAGAGAAGAGGAAAGTAGAGAAAATCAGATGATGGGATCAGCAATTTGTAGAAATGGTAAGTGGGGCATTGGGGGGAGGAACAGAGGAAATCAGAGTTAGTTGGCAGCAGTACAGAGAAACACTCAGCAGAACTCATAAGGTTTGGGCTACCAGATGGATCAAGAAACCCCAGGAAATCCCTAACCCTCAAGCCCCTAAAGTTATATGGGCACTGCTGTGAAAGAGCACTCTCTGGAGTAATCACAAACTACTAAACTCTCTGTCTCAGCTGCCTGGTCTGGTGTTAGCCTGGCAGGCAGAGGGTTGCCCTGGGGCAGGTTGTCAAGGCCCTTCAGTTGCTGGGGTGCTCCAGGATGTGCAGCTCAGCAGGGCAAGGATTTCGAAGGCACAGGAGTCTCATCTTTAGGAGAGCCTGGGGGCTGCTCATTGCAGACAGAGCCAAACAAATGGGGATACAGATTCCTGTGGAGGAACACCAGACCAAAGCAGCACTGAGAGCTGCCTTGCACTATTATCCTTGAACTGCACATTACAAAGGTACAGCATGCAGTATTTTTCCTTTCTCTCATTCCTTGGTCCCACTAGGATCACATGTGCCAAGGTTTTGGCTCCCAGCCCTCAGCATTGCTTAAAATAGGCTCAGTTTTAAAATGCAGAAAACCAGAGCAAAACTCAAGATTACGCAGCAATAATCTTAATCTCTCTGTGAATATGGCCGGATTTTGTTTATTAAAGCTTCATGAGTGAGATCTCCAGGAGAAATCCTCTTTGACACTCAGTGGGAGTTGGATGACCAATTGTGGTTTCTGCTTTTAAAAAGCTCGAGGATGTGGCTGACTATCTACTATCTGGGGATGTTTTATTGCTTGTCTCCCTGCCCTCCAGTGCAGACCTCTTCTTGCACAATGTTAGCAGAGCCACATTAACAGCAGTAGTGGCAGGGACAGACCTCCAGGGGTTTGTTGTACTGAAGACATTGATGCTGTCTGTGCTTACCCCACTTCTTTGTCCCTGCCTCACTGGGGCACAGGGCTGACCCCCATATCCAGACTGTCCCCCTGGGTGCGGATGTGTCTCACCTGTCAATGCTGATGGCACAGAGGTTCAGAATGCTGGCTGTGCACATCATTACATCCATGGTGACGAAGATATCGCAGCAGATACGGCTGAACCTCCAGACCCCTCCGGTCACCTGTGCCAGTGACACAAAACTGTCAGCCTTGCTCTGCACCAGGTCCTGACAAGTTATGTGTGAGGAGCAGCTCTCCTCCTCAGCAGGTGGAGGAGCTCATGTCCACAGTGATGGGCAGAGGGAAACTGAGGCACCTGTGTTGTGTGCAAGATAATACAGCAGTAGGTCATGGAGAAGGAGCACCAATTTAATTTCAATCCTTTATTTGCTCTTGCAGAGGGAGGCAGGAAGAAGAAATAGCAGCTATCCCTTCTCTCAAGGCCTAGCATGGTAAATTGATTTAAATTTCATATCACTGTATTTATCCTTTGATTAATGATTATCTGAGAAAATCTAAGGACTGAAAGTCTTTCCCAGCTTAGCTGCCAGAGTGCTCTTGCAGGCACCAAGCTGAAAAAGTGCTGCAAATTTTTTGCATTTATGTATGAAACTGAGATCTGAGACTGAGGCTTCTCAAAAACCTTATTTGAATTCTTATCTCAGTTACATATTTTGATTATTAGATCCGAGTGAGAACTCACAGGCTACTTATATAAAGGGGCTTGAGTTGCTACCAAGCTGTTGTTCTGGTTGTTTTCAATTTCTAATCTGAAGTGTGTGGTTGTGAAAGCTCAGCCGCAGCCAGTCTTAGTGATGGCGAAGAGGGGCTTGGAGCAGCCACTAAGTTCTTGACAATGGACTTTCTGATTGACAAGCATGTTCCAAGCACTGTGTGGCCCTGCTCTCCTTGGGGTTGGGATGACAGCCTGATTCTGAGGGAGGTGGTCTGCTTCAGTGCCCACTCCTTGTAGGAGATGAAGGGCAGGCTGCCTTCCTTGTTCAGCAGCAAACAAACCCAGTGTTGTGCTGAATGGGGGAGTATGAGAGAAAAAAAGGGGAAAGTCCATGTTTGGGAGAGAGCCTGGATTTTAGTCTTCAGCCCTGTAGATCCTGCTGTTTCAGCTGGGTCCTGGGAAGCAATCAGAAACTGCCACTAGTTCCTGGTCTCTCTGCTTACATTTAGACAACATCTGAAATACTCCATGTGGTTTTGAGGCATCAGTAGAGGAAAAACATTGATAAACAGGAGTAAGTGCAGTGCAGAGCCACCAAAATAATCCACAGGGGCTGGGGCATCTGTGAGGACCAGCTAAGGGAGCAGGACTTCTTCAGTCTGGAAAAGAGATGGCTTTGAGGAGTGGGAGACTAACAGCGCTCTGGTGCCTGGTGGGAAGTTATTGAAAAGGTTGAAGGCAAGTCGCTAAGAAGATGGAGCTGGGTTTTTCACAGCAGTGGTGTGGTGGGAGGACAAGAGGCAACAGGAATGAGCTGGAAGAAAGGTGCAAACAGGTTATGAGGGTTACTTTTCTGACTACAGGGACAGTGGAGCCAGTTGCTTGGTAAGTCTGTGCAGGATCCATCCTTGGAGCTTTTCAAAATCTATTCAAAAATACCCATCCCAGACCATACTGGAGAGGGTGCCACAAGTAAGCTTGGCTTCTCAGGCAGTGGGTCAGGCCTGCGAGTGTTGGTGCCTAGAAAGGATGCAGCTCCCTGCACAAAGAAGCACTTGTACAAAAAAAAAAAAAATCACTCTGTAAGAATTGTTTAAGAAATAATCCTGAGAAATCTAAATGGTTTTGATTGTGACAGCAATCCTACACATGGGCACAGAAACTTGCTGAGGTGAGCTGTGTCTTTAGGGTGTTCTCTGCTGGACCCAGCTGCTACATTTCAGAAATCAGGTACTGAATGAGGCAGTCTTCCATTAGACCCTCTGACCCTGAATGAATGCAGGGGAGGGAAATGGGAATTGGCTTGCAGAATGCAGAAGTGAACTGTGCTTTCTTCTCCAGTTCTCTTGATAATGGTGGTGCTCCTTTGTTTTCTTATTACAAAATAAGTAAAGGGGAAAAAGTCAAACCAAAACCATTGAGCTTTTCTGCAGTTAGGTGAGCTACAAGACATGCAGACTGAAGGCTGTCCATCTGAGATTAGGGACCTTAATAGGTAGGTTCAGCTTCCAAAGAAACACTACACCGGTTATACTTTAGTTTCAGATTTTGAGATCTGCTTGACCACTTCAAAATATATTTGAAAAAATGCTGGAAACCTTTGCAGTGGGACTCAGTAAGGGATGTTTCTGCAGTTTGAGGCAAAAAGCAATGGAGTTTCTGTGTGAGCTGTGGAGTCTGAAGAATATTTCACCAAGCCAGTGGCAGGTGTTCACATGAAAGCCAGCTGCTGCTAACCCAGATGAACAAGCACTTAACTGAGGGGGTTTCCAAGGTCCTGAGCATGTTAAAATGCTGAGCTCAAGAATTAGAACCATTAAAACTGAAGAAGGTGTTGGTGGAGATGGCTCAGAAGTGAGCTCTCAGGATGGTGCTATCAGATCACACCACCTGCACACTAGACTGTAGCTTGTGTAAGAGGATGCTTGACAGATCAAAATGTTTGGGCTTAAAACCTGTTCTCACTTCCATCTGCCACTTCTGAAATGGGGAGTAGCTCTGCTAGAGTCGGTGAAGTAGTTAATATTTACCTGTGGGGTATATGAACCCAGAATTTATTCCAGAATTTAACAGTGAAGAAAAGCCTTTTTATTATATGCCTTGTTCAAAATATTTAAAATTCTATTTCTGCTCTTCCTTTTACTGCTCTGTTCTGCTCTGTTCAAATCATCTTTGTTACAGCAGCTAGAACCTGCTAGTCTGCATTCCTGGTTTTCATGTGCTGGCAGGGTACTTCTTCTTTATCCCTCTGGTGCTTTTTGTCCAGGAATCTCAAAGGATATCCCAGGTATTAATTGAATGAATCCTCATATCTGCCTAGGTGAGGTGGATGGTCAAATATTAATCTCTTACAGCTGATGAGAGCAAACTACAAAGAGATGAGCTGATACAATCTCTCATTACCACTCAGTGACTATGCAGCAGAAGAGTGTCCAGGGTGAAATCCTGACTCTATCAAACACAATGCTAAAGATCCCTGTAGACTAATCAGGTCAGGCTTTCACCTAATCTTCCTTGATAACCAGTCTGCTTTATCTACAAAATTGTGGTGTTATTATTTTTAACTTCCAAACTCTATAAGAAGCTTTCTAGTTTATAAATGCCCAATGATTATTTTTTTAAAACGTATGCTTATCCACCACTCTCCTGAATTCTTAAAATAAACAAAAGAATCTCCACAATTCAGATATGAATGGTGATGCCACATTGAGGAACACATGGACGGGATAGTAGGAAACCAAGCTGCATCAGGCAATGGCAGGCATGAAAGCAGTGGTGCATCTAAACAGGCTCCCTGAAGCGTTTTGTGTTTGAGAGCTGATGCTTGGGGCTGCTGCTGGCTCCTGCAGCTGTGAGATGGCTGCTCATGGGTTGGCACGGTGGGAGAACAAAGAGCATTCGTGGTCAGGACTGCTGAGCTGCAGTTAGTCAGCTCTGTCCTCCCTCTGACACCAGTCCAGTAGAGCTCCTGGAGCTCACAGAGCAGCTCAGGTCTCACTGCTCCCCTGTGGGAGACAAGATGAGGAGACAGTGTGACTCCCACATGGTCTCAGCAGATTAGACCTCAGTGACAACCTTCTCCTGGAGCTTTCTTCCCCTTGGTGGTAGAACTGTATGTTGCGAGAAGACTGATGAGGGTGTTCCCATGCCAGCCTGCCGCGTGTCCTCCTCCATCTACACAATGACAACAAGGCATGATGGTGTTTAATGCCCTCAGACTCCAGTGGGGAGGATACCCTGATGCCACTTTCCTGGAAACCTTGGTGAGCTTTAGCAGCCACAGCACCAGGGATCAATAAAGAAGAGGGCAGCAGTGTTGGTGTGTCAGACCTATGCACTGGCCTCCAGAAGATTGCTAGACACGCTGCTGAATAGCACTTCTGTGCCAGAAACCTCTTTAAGTGGAGATGAGGATTTTGAGGCTATAAAATTTTCCTGTTGCTGCTCTGCCTTCCCAAAAGATTTCTCAGAAAGAGACAGTTCTGGTCTGCATGATTGATAAAATAACACATTTCATGGCCACTGATGACTCTAAAAATGGAGTGTAAAGCACAAACTCCACAAGCAGCATTTAAATCTGAGGCATTCATCCACCTTTAGCTTCTCCATAAATAAGGGCCAGTTCTGAAGTCTGGTTTGGCAAACCTTCAGTAGATGAATAGGTATTCTACACTGTTTTAGGGACTGAATGATTTTTTGGCAACTTCCAGGCTCATGGTGTATTGAAGCATGATGCCATTTCTGCTTCATTGATGGCATCGCTGATCCATAAACAGCAGCAAATATTGAAAAAACTTTGTGGGTTTTTGGGCTGTTTTTTAAATCTTAGTCTTGCTGGAGTCCTACAGCCCAGTTCTATAGGAAGTACTGTGCAATGCCAGGATTGGTAGTTTGGGTTTGGGATGTGTATGAGTTCTTTTCTTTGTTGTTTGGATGACTCTTGCATCAGCTGCTTTGATTATCCAAGCTCCACAGACGAAAATTATTCTTGAATGGGTCTACAAACACAACTAGGAAATGGACCTACTGTTGTGCTCACAAATCATGACCAAGGCATTGTATGGGGCAGAGGCTGCTCCACAGATGTGCCTCAGTCCCACCCTGTCCACAGCAAGAGTGAGTGCCAAGTGTTTTCTAAAGCAAAGCATAATGTGATTTCATTAAGGATTGGAATGCACTTGAGCTGATAGACTATTCCAGTCTGAAATAAAACTTGACTTTTAATAATATTTTTTAGTTGCAATCAAACTGAAGAGTTTAATTATATCTTGCTGGGATGGCTTCCCACACACACACACACACACACACACACACACACACACACACACACACACACATACTCCTTTTTTTTTAATCATTCCATGTAGCACACCTAAGTGGTACACAGCCTGCAGGACAGCTTTAGGGCTCTTCCACACAGATCAGTCTAAATGTTGCTACTGCCTTCATTAGGAACGTGACCACGCATACAGTGGTGTGGTTAAATTCTGCTGATCATTCCTGAGAGGTACTCACCTCCAGGTACACCATCCATGGCATCACCAAAGTAGCCACCAGCAAATCTGCCACTGCCAGGCTCACCACGAGGTAGTTGGTTGTGGTTTGCAAGGTGCGCTCCCTCAGCACAGCCAAGCAGACCAGCACGTTGCCAAAGATGATGACCAGAATCAAGATGCAGTAGCAGAGGGCATAGTAGGCGTGTGACTGGGGCAGCTCAGGCTCTGTGGTGCTGTTTGCCCCACAGGGAATGGGGTCTGTTGCATTAGGATGGCTGCTGGCTCTGGTGAAGAGGGCCATGGGCTGCCACTGCAAAGAGAAAGAAAGAGAGGACAGAAAATCAGAGCTCTGCAATAACTGGAAAACAGTACCCCCTGTGGGTACTGGTATGATTTTTATACTTCCTGTATGAATTCTCCTTCAAGCCAATCAGAAAGGTCTTTTTTTCTGCTCATATACAGGCAGAGCTTTGCTTAAAGACTTGCTTGGCCTGTTCTGTTTTTCACTGAATCTAAACCAATAGAAGAATGCAAAATTTCATCTCCTGTGTGCATGTGAAAGGTAGATCTTACCAACCAATGCAGCTGTTTGGAAAGTGGGCAATGGTTTTGAGATGCACCAAAGTCACACCACCAGTACAAGTCAGCTGGGCAAGAGTGCAGCCTGAAAGATAACAATTTGAAATGATGAGGAAGACATCATTTCAACACAGCTACCCAAACATACTAGGGATTGGCCAAAATTTGGAACTTATGTATTTTCTTCTGGGAAATATCCTCTTCCTTCTCTCATTAAAAAATGTCTTCAATAACTTCAGACACTCGAGTACTTGGCAGCCTGGCAGCAAGCACCACCTCCAGAATTCCTCCTTTCCTGCAGCATGTCCCAAGCCCTGCCTGCCTTGTAAAGGGTTGACTGCTGGTGCTGTTCCCATTCCATCCTTACTGTATTCTGCGTTTTCCATGCCTGGCCAGAAGATGTGCTTCTTGTGCTGAAAAGCAAACCAGCTTGATATTTGGGATGAAATGATGGAAAGATGCTTGAAGGGTGCTCTGCATTTCTTTTTCTTACAATAGATTCAAGTCTGTTCTCAGTAACCTACCCTTCCTTGATTTAAGAGGATTTTTTCCCAGAAATATGAAAGCTGCTGTACCGAGGTTGTTCCATGACATTTAATGGCTTGTATCTTTTTTCCTTTGCTACTGCTCCTGTTGCTGAACTCATCATCAGTATGACATGTATGAAAAGCAAGGACAAAACATTGCAATGCCAGTGGTATAAATATTACTCTGTTTCACCTCACCCCTTGAACAGCAGCATCTGTGATGCACAGCTGCTGCACAGCTATGCTCCTGGAAGAGTAGCTCATCCTTAAAACTGGTGCCACTCTCCCCATATGCTTTGTAGCTGGGAGAGAACAAGGACTGAATAAGATGGAAACGGAACTTCCCCATGTCTTGTGAACACAGATCCCTCAAAACAGGAGTGAAACAATCTCTTATGGCTTGTGCTTGTCTCCTGTATCTTTCTTCTGCCTGACCCTGACAAAGAAGTTAAGCTTTCCACCGGATCATGAAGATCTCTTGTAGCATTAGTGCTGCTGGGTCCAGGACTGTTCCTAAAACAGTTGAGCTGCAGCCACCCAAAGACAGGATTCATTTTACTGCGTCCCTTGCACAGACACAGTTCCCACTCTGGGAATTCTGTATTGTCTGGAGCCAGAAAGGCTGGTTCTATAGTGCTGGAAAAAGCAGCTGCCTAGGTGATAAGCAAAGCCAGAACAAGGAATGAACAAAACATCTCCCATAATATACATAACCAGAAGGCATAAGGCATCCCAACACACAGTCTGACTGTGGGTTTCCTGTCTTGTCTTCTGTTTCTTATATCCACGAGCACTATTTTCGACTCTCATCCCAAAGTCAGTCTTCCCTACCAAGATCCCTCTCAGCCTTGACAGGTCCCTCATCTCTGGACTGTCCTCCACCTCCTGCCCCTCCCCAGTCCTGCTCACTCCGCACCTAGCCAGGGTGCTGCCAATCCAGGCACGTACCAGCGTACCTGGATACTCTCATGGAGGGGTGGCAGGACACCCACCACCCTGGGTACCGGGGTGACAAACTTCCGTGGGGACCAGGGCCGAGCCGTGGGGAAGAGCAGAAGGAGGGGAAAGGGGGGAGGGGAAAGGGGCGCTCCTCCCGTGGGTCCCCGCTTCGGAGGGGTCTGGGTGCCTGTCCCGGCCTGCATGGCAGGTCCGGGTGCGGGAAAGGGTTCGGGGTCCGAGCGCGGGGTCCAGGTGTGGCTTTGGGTTCGTCTCCAGCTGCGGGTGCTGCTCCGCTCCCGCTGTTCCGCCGCTCCCGCTGTTCTGCTGCTCCCGTACCCGAGGGGCAGCGGGAGCTGCGCCGCTCCCCGCGGTGCCCCCGGGCCGGCCGCCGTGTGCCCCGGCGACACCGCG